>QEOQ01000180.1:305183-729860 GCA_010279815.1 Brachionus plicatilis
TTCTTTACATTTTACCTTTAAATTTAAAAATTAAATAGTCTTGTCTACTTTTGATTTTTTTTGTTGATTTTGAGTTTTATAGATGTTGAAAAAAAATTATTTACCTAATGAAAAAATGTTTTGAATTTTTGTTTTTGGTAAATTTTTTTTTCCTTTTAAATTTGTCGGCCTTGTTAATTTACTTGAAATTAAAAAAATTGGCGTAATTTGAAAATTGATTTAAAAAAGTTTAATTCATTGAATATTTTGAACAATGATTTAGAATTATTTATAAATTAATTTTAGTTTTTTCATGTAAACTTAACTGTATTTTTATCATTTAAGGATTTATTTAACAAAAAAAAAATCAGCCTTATAGGCCTTAAAAAAAGTAAGCTCATATTTAAAGAAAAAATTCGAAATTAAAAGTTATAGCATAAACCAGAGAGTAAAATAGATCTGACGTTAAATCATTGCAAAATTTATAATTTTAAATTTTTTAACGCCAAAGAACGTTTTTATTATTAAAAAAAATTAAAAAATAATTCGTCCAATTTGGCAAACTCTAATTTTATAATAAATGATATTTCATTTTATTCATGGACGTAATCAAATATATCCATTTTCGAATTATTTGAATTTAGTTTTATAACAATTTGAGTAAATTTCCTAGAAATTTGGTAATTTTACCTAAAATAACAAAACTTAAAAATAATAAAATTACCAATTTTTTTTATTTTTTCAAATATTACTAAAAATACTTTTTCTGACCTTTTCAATTGTACTCAAAATCAGCAGATTTCCAGTAAATATTTTTGAATTGTTTTAATTTCGCGAGATTTTAAGTTAAGTGAATTTTTTAAAATCATTACTATTTTTTTCTGAGTTTTTGAGAATCTAGCTTACATAAAACTTTCTACTATTGTAGTTATATGGAAGATAAATAGATAAGTATGTTTGTCCTAGGTTAAAGTTAATAATATAATTATTATTTAATTGATTTTTTATTCAAACACACTATTTGGCATTATTCATTGATTATTATTGGATTTAAGATACGGAAAATTCAAAATGAGTACGTTACATAGAGAATTTTGTCGATATTTTTTAAATTTATAATTTTATTTGTGAAAAAACAACTCTCATTTCTTAAATTTCCACAATTTTTTATTAAAATTCTGAAAAATAAGCAATGTTTTAGGTTTGAAGAATCCAATTTTTGAGTATTTTCACTACAAAATTACTATTTTTACACATTTTTTAATAATTTTTTCTATTTTTTAATGCAAAAAAGTATATTCGGATCGATATTGTATCCCCAGAATACATGCGAGTATACATCTTGCGATAACTCAAGGTTTAATTCGAAAATAATTTACAGATTAGATTTAAATGAACGGTTCATTAAAAATATTCCTGTTAATAAAATTATTTATATTTTTTTTAGCCTCATAAGTGTTCCAATTTGATTTTTATTTGCATTCTGGTGATATTTAAATTATCCGAATTTAAGGAAAAAATCCGTAAAATTTATTCTTGAATCTAAAAATATCCTTAAAAAAAATTGATTTAAAATATATTATTTGTATTCGATGATACATAATGTTTGCTCTAATTAATTTCCAAAAAATAAGTTAATGGAAGATTAATGAAAAATTTTCAAATTTGTTTTCCTTTTTATTCCTTTCACATACATTTTAGTGAATGCTTAATTGAAATTTTTTTAACTTTAAATAAAAAATAAAAATTTGCTTCTAGATTAAAAAAATTAAGCAAAATTTATTTTATTTTAAAAATATAAAACATTTTTGGCAATTTCTAAAAACGAATGTTTATTTCAAATAAGTTTAGAGTATAATTATAACTCTCTTAAAAAATATGAATTTTTTTCAATATCTAAAATTGCTTTTTCTTCCTATTCAAATCTTATAAAATTTTAAATAATTCAAATGATAATAAAAACTTTTCAAACCTGAAAATAAAAACTTCATCTGATAGAATGATTCGAGCCTGATATTTAAGATACTTAGCAAACAAACATTTAAATTTTAAAATTTTTTCTCTTAAAACAATAAATATATTAATTTTTAATAATTTACATATGTTTTAAACTGTCAAATATTTATTAATTTAATTGAATATATCATTTCCTCTTATGTTTCTAAACCCTTAAATTTTTTATATTTTGGATAATCTTTTGTCTGAAAACTCGTATTGGATATTTTTTTTAGATTCTTAAAAATTTAAATTAAAAAAATATCTTAGCCTATCTAAAAAATAAGCCTTTGACTCTTGTTTTTAACTTTTCTGAAATTCTTCTTTTTGATATCATATAAATACATGTGCTGAAATTTCAAAATACCTAAAAAATCGAAATAAAACTATTATGTTGATTTAATTTAACTCCTATATGACAGAATTTTTTTATCTTGTATAAATTAACTTTAAATAGAGAACATAAACCTGAAATTTAACAAATACATGTAAAAATTCATATTCGTTTACATTTATCTTTTTATTATAATTTTACCTTAAATTGTGTTTATATATGTCTAGATTTAGGTACCGTAAAACTTGTATAATAATTATTTACAAAAGTAAAAATTTTTCTAAATAAGACAAAATATTTCTGAATTTAATTAATGGCATTTTAAACTTAAACATAAATTTAAATTTGGCATTAATATATTGTCATGAAATTTTTCTTTTTTTTTTTAGAATTTTTTAAAACCAACTTTTTCTTTTGACATTAAACAAAACAACCAAAATAAGTTTCTTAGATCGACATATTTTGATAAATAATACCAATATTTACTAATTCAATTTTTCATTTGCGATTTCAATACCAAAAAATAGAAGATTAAAAGAAGAATAAAAAAATCAGGTTCAATTTGACTTTGATTTTTAATTTTAAAAAAAATATTTAATTCTTTAATTCAAATCAAATATAAAGATTGGTTTTGACAAGCAGGAATTTCAATTTTATTTCTAAAAATAAAATAATATTAGATAAAAAATAAAATTTATTGATTACTTAAGAACAAAAACAAAAATTTTATTTTTTAATTCCAAATTGCATCTAGTTTGAATATCAATGTATATATTTTTTTTTCTTAAATTATTACAAATTATCAATAAAAAGTTGAAAATATATCGTTTCGCTGATTATTTATAAATTTTAAACTTAATTTAATCAATTTATTTTTTAACTAAATGAATGAATTCAGATGAAGATATTAGTTGTGAATTAATTACATGATACATTATTTGAATTCTTATTGAATTCAATGAAAAATTTAAACCAAGTTTTTTTTTTAATGATCTTTATTATATGCTAAAAATACATTTTTTTTTAATATTCATAACTGTTATAGTGTTTTCGGTTATATGATCCATGGTATGGTTTGTAATCATAATTTTTGGATTTATATCCGTAGTTGTAGTTGTTATAGCCATTGTGAGAATTATATGGTTTATAATCATCGTAACTCTTGTAATAATTAGGTTTATAGTCGTATTTATCATAACCATATGGCTTATAATTATATCTATCATATTTTCCGTTGTCATAGTTATCATTGTATCCATACATTGATCTAGCTGAGCCAGTTTGCATAACCATATCTTGTTCAGGTAAATTTGGTGCCGGAACTGACACAACCATTAAAACTAAACTGGACAAAGCAACAAAAATAAGACCTTTTCCTGAAATCATTTTTTAATTCGAATTCAATTGAAAATTTTTGGTGAATAATTGTAAAAAAAATTGTTGTGTATTTATACAAGTCTAAGGTCGAAATAAACAGAAAAAATTTTTGTTGACAATGTTCTTTTTTAGATTTAACTGTGCCAGCTCATTACGATCTGACTTTAAAGCGGTCGATTAATATTATAGGCTATATCTATCCAAATTTAGATATTAACCTAAGAAATTAATCTAAAAATTTTGAATTTAAAGTCATAAATAATATGTCTTGAAGCAGTGAAGAATTATTTTTAATTCATTTTTATTTACTTAAATCAAAAATCATTTTATTATATTTTTTAAATAAATTGTTGATATTGTTTTTAGTTTAAATGCCACTTTCTGATTTGTTATTTTCGACTCTATTTACGGGCAAAGCAGCAATTCCTTTTGTATTTGGTTCAAGTTTTTTTTCTTTCAACTCTGATCCTTTGTTAAAAAAGAATAGGTTCATTTAATTAATATAATAAATTTAAAATTTATACTGTAACGCTCTGTTTGAAGATACAAAGGACTAATATGAATTAGATATGACGTAGCAGCAATTAGACCAACTAAGCCAATTACACCCAAGTTGTTTCGATTTAGAGATATTCCCATTCTAAACAGATCATTAATAATTAATAAAAAAATTAACCTCGGGAATTTACACCCCAATTTAATGTTAGTCAGAAAAAAAATGAAAATAATTGACACAAAAATTTATTCAGCTTGTGGATGGTAATTTTCCATCTACGCCAAAATATAAATTGAAAACATATTCCAAATTTTTCTCTTTTAAAAAAACAAACAATATTCCCAAGTCGAATGTCTGATTATTGCTTGTAAATAATTTCTCTTCAAAGTTTTTAAATTTTTTGACCGACTCCCATTCACTAGGGCTCAATTCAAAACTTTGATTTTCTCTTATTTGTAGCTTTTGCCAAGGAACACTCCTTAATTTAGCACAGTAACTTTGAACACTGGTTCTGTCTCCTTCTACACAAATAATGCCAGGTTTTCCGGGCATAAAAAAGCCAGTAAGATTCAACTCTTGAGCCCACTGTAAAATACATCGACGTTTTTCGGAACTAAATATGTGATGACTATAGAAAAAAACGCGCTCATAAACTAGTTTGTCAACATTTTTGCTTTCCTGGTTGGGACTTTTTTTCCCAGATGTACCATTAATAAATCTGCCCACATTGTCTTTAATCCATTCGATTATATCAAGTATAGCTGAGTCGTTATCATGGGATGACTTGACATAATTTGACAGCTCTTCGGAAAAATTGCGGTCTAATTTTACGCTTAGACTTCTTACAAAAATATCAGGGGGGCTTGATAGAGGATAAGAGGTTGGCAATCGACACACTAATTCTAGTGGAAGCTTGGAGATTTTTACATCAAACTTAACTTAAAACTTATTTTTAACATACCTTATTTTGTTCTGTGTTATCATCAACACCATCAGCACTGAATTTTATTGAAAAGCCTAATTTTTTCTCCAAAAGTGTCTTATCATCTGGTTGAGACAGAAAGACCTGGGCTTCGATAAATGCATCCTCATTGTCAAAAGTAAATTCGTTTAAATTTGAATAAATACTTCTTAAAACTTCGATTTCAAGTAGCTGTTTTTCTATATTTTCTTTTTCCATTTGAAATAAAATTTTCCTATTTTTTTCTAAATTAACTTGAATTTTTTTCTCATTTGAATTAATGTACTCAAAGATAACAATAGCTTTTAGAATAGTCAAAAATGAAAATCAACCATATAATTATCATACTAAATTTCATTCAGAAAAATATATCAATTAATTTAATCTTACAAGTATCGATTGAATTTGAAAATTTTCTAGTCACGATTTGCTTTCAAAGAAAAATTAAGGCACCTTTTAAAAGTTAAAAAAAATTATGTCTAAAATTTTTATTTAGAAATTGTGAAATTAGTTTCGAATTTTAAATAAATTAAATTTAAATTCCATTTAGTAAAAATAGACCTTAACAAAAATTTTACATAAAAATTTCTAATAATATCTAAGCTTAGTAGATCAAATAAATCAAATTTTTTCAGATTTTTTCTAATAAAGACAAAAATTTAAACAAAAAGGAAGACTTTAAAAAAAATTTCTAAAAATAATTTTCTTGATTTAACACCGAGTGTTCTTGGCAAATAGAGGCTAATTCTTTGATAAACTCGTCAAATACAACCGCACTGTAAGCAATATTTCTAGAACGCATATCTTCCCAATCTTTATCAGTTATTAAAAAATCATCATCCATCATTTCTTTGAAATAAAATTCTTCGATTTGATTCGAATTTCTAAAATAAAAAAAATAAACTTACGAATAAAAAGTCTTATAAAAACAATTACCTAAAATCAAGCTCTGATCTAGATACTAAATTGTTTTGGTATGACTGATTTTGACATTCAATGTCTCGGCTATCTTCGTTTAGAGGTTTAAAAAAAATGCTAAAAATAGACTCCATAGAGAAAATTTTTTTCGTTTTTGACTTTTTTTCATTTTGATTCTCAATCAAATTTATATTATTCAATTTTAAATTTTCAGCAATTTTTTTGTCATTCGGTTTCACATAACTAAAATTGTGTTTCCGTGATTCAATCAATCGTTTAATTAAAAAAACTTTTGCTTTCAGGTATAATAATGAAAAGTTGTTGTAGGTTTTCGAGCAAGCTTCTATTTTAAACTTTACATTGCTCAGTATCTACAATGAAAATTTTAAAATAAACTTTTACAATTTTAGTAGCTAATGAGGTAAATTTAAAAACGAAAATTTGAGGACACCGAAATTGATTCTGTAAATTTTATCAGCATATTCAATTAATGTTTTAAAAAGGAATGAATCGCCAAGAAAGTATTTGACAAAAAAATAAATTAAATTCATTTATTAATACAAGCTATACAATAGCTTATATGATTTAAACAAAATTTTTTTTCTGTTAATTTTGTCAACTGAAATATTTGATGAAAGATTTAAATTCAGCTCCTATGAAAACTATATAATTAAGTATAAAAAATTCCATAGTCTAAAATCAAAAGCATTATTAAGGCTAATTGTTAAATGAATCAGCTAAAAAAATTTAACCAAAACTCACAAATAGATTTTAATAGTTAAAATTATTTTTAATGAGCATGTTATTTTATTTTTTAATTGTTTTTAATCTAAAAGATTTAAATATTGAATTTAAGATAAAAATTAAAATATAAGACTTCTAATCAAAGAACTAGGGAATTTTTCTTAATTTCTTAATTTTTATTTATTTAAATAAAAACAAATAATAAGCTTTTTTCATTATTTTAACAAATGAAAAAAAAATTCAATAATCAAATATTAAAATTTCTTAAATTTTTAATTAAATTCAATTAACTTATTCCAATCAATAAAATTTATTAATTAATAAATCATTGAAAATTATAAATAAAAATTTACCTGTATTAATGACTTGATATTAGGCTGGAGAACTAAATTACTATTTAGTAAGTATGAGCGAAGCAACAACTGGGGATAGAAGGCCAGTCTGGCCAAAATACCCGTCACAACAAAATTAATTTGTAAATTATTTGTCAACATATGATCTAATCTGTTCAATAAAGCACATAGAAAAGGACCCAAATCGTTTTCCTTATTTGCCGAATTGGTCGATTCAACTCCACTGTCAAAAGTTTGATTATTCGTACTTGACGAATTAGTTGATGTGTTCATAGATTCATTATAAAGAGGAAATGCAGTCAAGGCATTCGATGTTGTTTGATGCGGAATTTCATTTGTTCTTTCTTTTACATCAGTCGAAAAAACTTGGCTGTAGATTTCGAGTATTTCTCCGCACAAAGCATCCAAATCAGTACCATTCTTTCTAATGTCAGATTCAATTGTGTCTCGTTGAGTTTCTTGAAGACTATTACTAAAAAATGTATCAATTGATTTTAAAAAATTTTCTAATGAACTATTTAAAAACAATTTATTATTTTCTTCATTATAAAAAAAATAATCCATCAATTGATCTCTGTATTGACTTGAAGGCTCATTTGAAATTTGTGATGTCAATTCATTATTTAAAGTAGCTGTTGATGATAAAGATGTAGCTGTCAAATCGTCATCTTCCTCTTCTAATTCATCATTTTTTTCAATTTTTTCATCATTTTCCGATTCTTCAGATCCCGATGACTCGGATAATTCATTATCAAATGAAAGAACATAAAAATCATTTGCCAAAGCTCTATTTTTGCGTTTACGTCTGTTGTTATCGCTGCTTCGACTTTTTTTGCTGCGTTCGGGTTTTATTTTAACCGAAGTGATGCTTGACGAGTCGTACTCAAGAGAATCCAAGTCGGTATTTAGTTCTCGGGGAAACAAGTTTATTGTAGAACGAGTACTTTTTGTGTTCTCGTTTATTGAACCGGATGAAATATTCAAATTGAATAGAAATTCTTCTGGATCATATTCGAGCTCTTGAGATGGTTTGTCCAAAATTTTTGTACTATTTAAATTGGTTAAGTCCGAAACAAAATCGTAAGTAGATGACCATTTTTGAGATTTTTGGCTAGATGATAAAATTCCTTGTTTAGAGTCTTTTAAATAATCTACAAAATTAAAATTCATTGAATCCAACATCTCCAAAATTAATTCCAAATTATTGGGAACAGACCTTGGTATTAAAATGAGCAAAATTTAAATATATTTAAAATTAAGCCGTCTCAAATTAATCCGAATCTTTTTTTTTTATATAAAAAATATTTTATATAAATAAACTTGGTAAAATTAATAAATAAACAATTTCAAGTGAGGTACAGACAATGAGAATATTAAAAAATAAAAATTTTTTCTGTGCTTTTTTTACTTTATTGTTATTTTTTTTATTTGATCCTTCTCTTTTTTGTCCTTTTTGATATTTAAAATAAAGATTTAAATTTGTTACTAATTTTAAATTTAACTAGTTCTCTAATCGACAACAAGCCAAATCTCTAAACTAGGGCTCCGTCAATGACCCTGCTTAATTTTTAATTAATGATTAAATTTACCTAAAAGAACAAAAAGTACAAGAAGGAAAATGGCTTCTAAATATCCAAATCTCATTATCTATCAATGTTTCATCTATCAGAAATTTTAAAAAAAGGTCTTTTAGTTATTAGTTTTACCCCCTACATAAATAAATTTTCTTAGTAAAAAAACTACTGCACTTAAAATTTTTAATTTACTTTACTTTAGGAAGTCATTAAAATAAAAAATTCGTGATTTTTTTCATACTCAAAATATAAAAATGCCAGAAAATTGTATTAACCCTCAAAGATAAAAAACACAATTCGGTAAATTATTAAAAAATTTCAAAAATATCAAAGACAAAAATATTTGCTAAAAGCATAAATTTAAAAAAAATATTTTTGATTTTAATAAATCTAAAGTAAATTGGAGTTTATTATTTTGAATTCATTGATTTCGTTTAAAAGTAAATTAATCACATAATTTAATCAAAGCTTCGAAAGAATTTTATTATTATTAATTAAAAATTAGAGTTTATATTCATTACGGATTATAAAGAGACTAAAAAAATTTTAATTTACATGCTATGAAGCCATTTGTACAAAGGATCCGAGCTATTCAACGTAGAAAAGTTAATCGGTATTGACACTTGGTTAGTTCTGTCCATTGATTGTATCATTGATTTGTTGTTGCGATCAGGATCGCTAAAATCAGTAGACAAAGAAAGAAATGTCTGAGCATTTGATCCATTTATCTCGTGTGGATTTTGTTTTAAGGAAGCTATTTGACTTTTCATCAAATGCCTACACGGCATTAAATACCTTGAATTCTAATCTTATTCTTTTTCAAAATTTTATTTGAACTCTTACGAAAAGACAAGTTTGTACATGACATCTTCAGAGTTAAGATCGACCAGTGTATAAAAAAACATTAGGGTTACCAAGCAAAGCTTCATTGGAAAAAATTAAACAAATTAAAAAATTTTTTAAATTTACTTTATTATTGGCATTTATTCGGTATACTAGAGTATCGAGTAGAGTTATGCGTTCGTCGAATTTTGAGTAGAGTATGAATTTTAAAAACATTTTTACCAGATTTGGCTCATTTATAGTTCGTAAAAAAATATCCAAATATAAAGTCGCAGCAATAATCTCTTCGGAGTTATTCTTTTTATTTTTAAATTAACAAAAAAATTAAATTATTTGTTTTTTTTACTTGAGTTAAAGCCGGTGCAATCACTGGAATCAAAAAACCATAGTACACATATTGTAGAAGCTGGTTGGCAATTAAAGAATGAGACACCTATTTTTAAATAATTTTTTAAATAAAAATTAAACAAAAATTAATAACACAAAATTTACTTGAATAACGTTGTTACAAAATTCTAATGAATTAACAAATTTGTTTAGAGATGGTATATTTAAAATGTCTGCTTTTTGTAAATATCTAATCTCATCAATGTTTTCAGTCAGATCTAATTTTTGAGGCAGTTCCGAATACAATCCACTAAGACCTGTAGCTAAAATCTGAACAGCAAAAATAAATAACGGTAAGGCACAGTTAATTAATTTATCTATTTACCGGACAAAAATCGGTATTGTAAACTATGTATTTGGCAAGATTCGAGTTTCGGGATGACAGCTGCATAATCATTAATAAAGAATCACGTGCCTGTTGGCCTGAAGCAAAAATAATATGTTAATAATTTTTTAGTTTAGTTTGTTAATTAAAATCATAGTGCCAAAACCATTATAAAAGTTAATAATTCAAATGCAAGCTTTAAAGTTAGTCAAATCAGTAAATCAATTAATTTAACTTACCAAATGTGACACTGCCACAATTTGTGCCTATTAGTATTAATTATTTTAGTAATCATTAAACTAAAATTTTTTATTTGAAATTGTAAAATATTCACAATAAAAAGCATTTGAAAAAAATTCTTGGTGTCAAAAAGTTTGAACTAAAAAGAAGGCATAAAGTTGTCCGAAGTCTTAAAATTTAGTAAATAATGTGTCCTATTCTAAATTTCCTTTTTTATTTTTAATTAAATTTTTGTTCATCAAATATCAGTCAATTTTTAAAATTTTCCTTAGAGTAATCAAATCGAAAATTTTCTACTGTCCCAAAATCTCTGTTCTAAACATAAGAAAAAAATACAATCAAAAATTACGTGAGATTTATGAAAATAAGAACCAAATTTTGATAATTATAAAGCAATATTTTTTAAGCGATTTCGATTAAAGCAATTATTAAAATAATTTATAAAGATTATGCCTTAAAATTTCATTTTTAAATGGCATACTTTTTTGGCAAAATTCTCTAATTTTCAAACAGCTTTATTTTCCTTTTTTTTCAACAAACACGCTTTATTCTTTTTTTTTCTGTTTTGAACCAGATATAAATTATTTACTGAAACTTTTCTTATTTTAACCGTAAATAATGCCTTTTTTTCATTTTTTTAATAAACCTCACATAATAATAATAACAATAATAAAAAATTACAGCAAATGAGCTTGTGGAGATGGCTTACTTGGAAGCCATCTACGGTAGCTAATCGCGCAAAAATCGAGAGATAAATTAAGGAACTACAATGAAAGTTACAGAAACGAAACCGAAGTACAATTTATAGAGACATTACAGATATTACATAAGATTATAAAGAACTTTTCAGGTAAAGTAAAAGATAAAAAGAAAATAATTTACAGAAAATATGGTTACAAATTTAAATATTGATAGAAAATTTCGAATGTGTAGTTACAAGATTGTATAAAAAGAAAGGTGAGTGAAAATAAAACATAAATGAAAATATGTGATTGTTTTTAATATCCCTTTAAAAATTCTAAATTTCTTTTTGTTAGAGGAGCTTTTTTGATTCGTAATATGATTTATGCCTTCTTTTGAAAAAAGTTATCTTCAAAGTATTATTGATTGAATACATAAAGATATTTTCAAAAAATTTAAAATAAGCTTCAATCAAAATAAAAGAAAATTTTCTTAAAAAATTTAAAATAAATAAAAAAAAACAAATTATTTGATTGTAAACTTATTTGTTTTCAAAACTAATAAATTGGTTTAATAAAGTGACCAAAAAATTTTTAAAAAAGATTGTGTATTTTCTAAAATAATATTGTTTAAAAAAAGCAAGCAGCCAAAAATGCTTACCATATGATCCCTCTCGGTGGATATACGGTATCAAAAGGGTGAATATGAACGCTTTGGACGAATTGATCGATTTAAATTTCTGCTCATTTGAATTTCTTTCTAGAACCAATTCGTTGATTGCATTGCTCAAAAACATTTGGGAATTGGACACATTTTCAAAAAAAATATTTAACAAATTTGAATTTTTACACATACACACACACAGTTGGTTAAGTACCGAAATCATATGCTTTTCTATGAGCTCTGAGTTATGGTTCGAACAATGATTAATCAACGAAAACAAGGGACGATGGAATTGATTAAATAAAATTAAATTTGTTTGTTCATTTATTTGCATTTGGTTAATTAATAGCTCGTAGTACTTCAATTGTTCGTATTTAAGGTCGAACAAATATTCCGGGTAGCTCAAAGTCCATAGATAAATGTTTTCAAAAATATTATTTTTTACAACAAAGTCCCAAATTTCACCATGACCTTGGTAATTCTCATATTTTCTTTCCAAAGTTAAATTTTTGGTCAAATTTAGTTTTTGATTAGCAACTAAGTCCAATTCAGCGATCAGAAAATTGACCATTTGACTAAGATTATTCTTAACTATTTGAATATCATCGTCGTTAATGAGACTTTTGTTAAATATCATCAGCACTTGTTTCCAATGGTCCTTGAACACTTCAAATGATACTTGATGCTCGCTTTTAGAGTTCGCATTGGACGCATGGCTCTGCATTTTTGACTTGGCCACTGTGCCCAAGTGCGATATGTTAAACGAAAACATTTTCAAACTATGACGACAAAATTGATGCTTAAAATTTCGTCATATTTTCGATCTAAATTTTGTTAAAAAAGAAAAAAATTTATTTTAATGATTAATGTATATTTATACATAAAATTCAATTTTGGGTTCTCAATTTTGTCTTATATTAATTTAAAAAAAATGTTATGTAATCAAGAATAATTTAAGTGGCATGGCTGTTTTGAGAAAAACACCTAATTATGAATTAAATAATTTGTTAAATAAAGAATTTTTAAATGAACAAATTTGAATAAAAAACAACTTATTTTTATTTTTTATTTTTTGGATTCTGGACAGGTAAATGAACAATTTTAAACTAGATATTAACTAAGTTGAAATTATCTAATAAGAAATTTGACATCTAGTAAAAAATAAATATTTTTATCTTTTTGAACATAATCCTATTAATTTTCGCCTTTAAAACTTTAAGACTTGATCAGTCGCCCTAAATATTTTAAAATACCTCAAAGTAAAATCATAGGTAATTTTGAATTTGCACTTGATGCTTATTAAAATTGAAAAATTGAATCAAAAAGTTGTCACATTTAAAAAGATCCCAATTTAATTCTTTAAAAACTCAAAATTTAAAATGAAAAAATTAGTAATTAAGAACCAAATAAAATTTGAAACAAGTCTAACAATAGGCCACTATTGAAGCTCTTTAAATTTTTTTTGTAGTATCAAAAACAAATTAAATATATTTTAAAATCTATTTTTTCTCAGTTATGAATTTACGTTTTTAATGATTTAAGTAAGACTTTAACTTTAAAAATATTAAAACTTTTTCAAGTAATAACTCATTTTTTAATTATTAATTTTTAAAAGACCTGAAACTTCTAATTCTAACAAATAATTTGCACTTGATTCTTATTAATATTGAATCAAATTACAGAGATGTCACATTTAAAAAGAATCCAATTTAATTTTAAACAACTCACAATTTTAAATGACAAGTAATTAAAATGACTAAGTATAAGTGTATCACAAAACTCGATTTTTATTTCATAATAACGAAATAATTCCTTAGAAATTATTGCAAAAGATTATTAAACTAGGTCTCGAAAAAAGTGTCCAACTCAAATCACCATTTTTCTAGTTGCATTATGTTTTCTATCTAAAAAATAGTTTTTTTAATATTTCCATGGTAAGGATTATTCAACACGAATCATAAAGTTTTGTTATCAAAAGTCGAATTTTACATACACAAAAATAAACAAATTACTCATTAAAAATAAACCCTAGTATAAAAAAAACAACTCTTAATCTTAAATCCTACTTTAGTAGGTTATATCACATTGTAAAGTATTTAAAAAAAACAAGTTTTTCTTGCCTAAATCTTAAATACTTTTTTTATAAAGAAATCTATTTTTTAATGCAAACTCTTTTTATCTGACAAAAAAAATGATCATAATAGAAGAATACATGTCAATCTATTTAATTTTAAGATTTGAATAATTTTATTTTTATATTGAAATTTAAAAAAATCTAATTAATTTAATTGGTATAGGCCATGTTTGATCAACGACTGCTACTTAATTTATTCATAATCAGGCGTAAAATACTAATGTTTGGCTTCTTTAATTTTTAATCTAGATTAATGAGGTTTCGATTTGAATCCGTCCGAAATGAAAAAAATAGAGTGTTTTGGCTCAAAAATAAAAACTAATTACCCCACAAAATTTTATTACTCTAACCTGAGCAATTTAGTTTTTGAATTACTTGTATAAATTTAGATAGATAGTGAGAAAAATCATAGTTGAAATTATTTTTTTAATTATGATAAATTTTCAGTGAAATTCTTCGTATCTCGCTTTTTCAGCCTAAGTATCATGATAATAATCATAATTTTTCTAGTTTCTATAAATAAAATATGTAAACAATTCTTTTGTTTTTCAAACTGAACGCAAAATCTAATGGATTTTGGAAGCATATGGTTCCGAGTGGTTAACTGATAGCCAACACTGACCGGTATTCATCACAGACAAATTATTAAATTAATAATTTACGAATGCACTTGAACAAAATCGAACTATACAGCCCGGTAAAAATTTGAAATATTTCAAGAACCTAATTGCTTAATTATGCTTACTTGAACAGAAATTCTTCCCTTATTTTTTCAAATTTTTCAATATATTCAGAGCGCAATTTAAATATTCACAAATATCGCTTATGTTATATCAATAAATACTAAATTTCAATTATGGCCGGTATTTAGTATATTTTTGTTTTCAATTATATCTTAATTTTGTTTTCAAAACGTTTTCAAATGAATATTATCCAAATAATTAAATAGGAAAAAACTTCATAATTAATAGTAATTTTGCTATTTTTTTGGTCAAATGGCTTGTTCACATATTTGGTTCAGTCTATATAAATGTTAATCCTCAATGAAAATAATTTTGAATTAAGTATATTTTAATTAATACATGAGTCTGAGAAATTAAATTAATATTAGTTGATATCAGTACTTGAAATGCTTGAGCAAAATTCTTTCAAAAATAAGCAAAAGAGACCGATATTTGCCAAAAATTCAATCATGGGCAAAAACGGTTCTGAAATGGCTGATTAATTTTAGAGAACTACTTGAAAAAATAATGAAAATTAAGTTGACTGATTTTAACAAAAAAATTCATCAAAACTTATGGCTTATTATTAAAAATGGATCCAAACTTTAATCTTTTTTTAAGGCCTGGATAAACTTTAAAAAAAAAGTCCAATGATTATTTTCTCTTTAGAGTATTTCATAAATTTTAACGTGTAATAAAATTATTTTTTTTTCAAAAAGAATCTAATTTGCAATTTAATTCATTTTACTCTAATTTAGAAATTCTAAATTAAAATTAAATAGTTCTATTTTTCTAAAGTGCCCCAAGTCATTAACCCTAATTTAATCTATAAATTAATTTTTTCTAAAGTTTAAAAGGATCATAAAAAGTGTAAAAATTTTCAACAATGATTATGTAGGAGAAAAAGTTCATGACAACCAAATGGTTTTCACTAAAACGTTTAAAAAAAAATTGATTTAACTAAAATAAAAACAATTTTAAGGGCAAGTAGAAGTTGATGATCAATTTAAAACATCAAACATCTTTATTTTTTAAATTTATATTAATTTTATTTATTTATTATTTAAATTTAATAAAAATTTTTTTTGCATATTATCTAAATAAGAATAAAAATATTAATAAAAAAAGGACAAAAAAATTTAAGCTTAAAGATATATGAAATGAACAACAGCTTCAACTTGCCTTTTTAAAGATATTATTTCAAATATTTTGTAGATATTTCAAATTTTTATTACATGAAAAAATCTCAAATTTTTAATTTCAAGTAATTTTCGATTTTCTAATTTTGTTAGTTATACAGAATGCCTAAGAGTATTTGTCAAATTCTACTTTTAGTTTAATGAGAATTTTTATGTGTTTAGGAAAAAAAAATAATTTCAAAAGATTCATTGAAATGTATTCATTTTTGCCACAGATTAATTTTTTTAAATAACCGTATTCCCTTGATAGATATTACAGCCTTGTAAACAGAAACATAGCTTTGGTACATGCAACAGGCAACATTTCGCTTTAAATTACACCGCATTCTTTAAAAATTTATTTAAGTCTTGAGACCGAATTATATTCAAGTTTTTAAGCTTAATGAGGCGTTAAAGCTTGAGATTTTTGTTAATAATCAAAAATTATTTTTTTGATTTTTGAATTTGATCCAGTGCTATAAATTGAATTCAAAGAAATATTGGAAAAATATTAATTTTGTTTTTAATTTTTAGAAAAAATCCCAAGCTTTAATGCTGCATTAAACTTTAAAACTTGATTTTAATGCGGAAACAAGGTTTAAAACACATCTATAAAGCATGCAGTGCTTCTAACATGGGCAAGATGGTGTTTGTTGCATGCACCAAAAATTAGTTTCGGTTTTTAAGACTAAAATATCGAATAAGGTAATTAGAATTTAGAAATTGTACTTATTCTATTTTTTTTAATAAATAACTGAAAAATCTAGGTTAAAATTTTAAAGTGTTATCACCTCTTAATTCTGGGTTTCAAATTATCTTTTTTTAAATTTTTTAACATTATTCTCATAAAATGGGATGTTTTTGTTTTTCATTAAAATTTTTTTAAAATTCTTAGTAAATTTAAATATCTTAAATTTTATATTAAAGGTTTTTGGATTTTTAGAAATTTGTAAATATATTTATACTAATCAATTAGATAAATCTCTAATATTTATTTTCTTGAAAAAAATAAAATTTGATAAAAATGAAAGAAAAATAAACGAATTTAATTAAAAAAAAAAATTCTTGTCTTGACTTTGACTTTGAGACTTACGCAAATGTCTGAAATTCGTTAATAAATTTACTGAACAAGAAAGATCTAATTACTGAGCTTTGGAGTAAAGATATTTTTAATTTCAATTAATCAAGATATATAAATTTTCACCATTGAGGAAAAATTTAGAAAGTAAGATTAGATTCTAGAAAGTAAGAATTTTTCTTTGTAAAAAATCTAAAACTTTTAGATTTTTTACAAAGAAAAATTAAATTGATTTTTTTTAATACAGTAATTAGAATATTAATGACGAAATAACATATCAGGTTTATTTTATGTTATTTTTTTTTTGCATTGCCCAAGCGGCGTAAATTAAATAATAATATAATAATAATAATAATTATACAAGGAAAATGTTTTTAAAAGATTAATTTAGAATAATTTGTGAACCTTAGTGTAACTCTATTTAAAATAAGATTATTGAATATTTAAAATCAAATTTTATTTGTAAATAACAAACTCCATGAATGTAATTTCAAATTTTTGAAATTTTTAAAATCTAGCAAAAAGCATTTAACTAGAAAAAAAGTTTAACCATGGTTTGTTAAAAGCAACAACTAATGCCTTAAATTGTCAACTTAATGAAAATCATGCTGTTATGGTTTTTTGATGAAGTAAATATTAAAAGCGATGAAAAGTCAAAAACTAAATCAATAATGAGTGAACCAGCAGTCTGGAAGAGTACGCGAAGAAAAGAGAAGTGAATTCGCTTATAAATGAATGAATATTTTTTTTGACATCTTATGTAATTTTGCTTCAAAATAAAGAAAATGTAAAAATTAAAAAAAAAAAGATGAACTGTCAAAATCTTAACAACTTCTTAAAATTCTTGATCATCTAATGGGAAGTCTTTGAGCTGCGGAATTTGGCTACATAAAAAAACAACTAAAAAAGATGGTTAATATTGATCATTGTATTTTTTGTGGTAATTGTAAGTATTATTTTCATTTGAAATTTTTAAATCAAAATAATAATTTTTGTTAATTGGCTTATATTTTTTAAGGTGACAAAAATAACTAAAAGTGGTGACTAATTATTTTTGTTTTAGCTAAAAAACTAATTATTCTGACGAAAAAACTAAACGACTGACAAATTTATATATTGAGATGACTTTTTTATAATTTTTCACTGACAAAATAAAACCTTATTTGTAGACAAAAAAAACTAATTTTAGTGACGAAAATATTTATTTAAATGACAAAATATAAAAAAAAATAAAAAAATATAAACGATTAATATTTTTTTATTTTTTTCCCTTAGTTGTTGATTTCTTTGGTCTTCCTCGTTACATTAAGATATATAGAAGAAATAGCCAATAGAAGAATTTTTGATATTATTTTCTGAAAATGAATTTAAGCAAGGAAAAGAGTAGTCTAAGATTGATCCGACTAAAGATTTATATAAATTTCCTAGTGTGTTTTGATTGAGACCCCACTTTTTGTTTGACAATATCTTAATAATGTTTAGTCTTTTATTGCAACGTTCTTTAATTTCGTCTACCAGTATATTAAAGTTTAACTTAGAATCAAATTTAATACCAAGAAACTTGATAGCTTTTTGGCTCACTATTCTGTTTCCATTAATTTTGAAGTTTAGATTATCACTCTCTTTTTTGTACCTAGAAAAGACTACTGAACACGACTTTTCAACTGATATCTTCATTTTCCATTTAATAAGCCATTGTTCTAGTTCGTTGGTGTATTTATTAATTATTTATTATGTATTTATTATTTATTAATTTTACTAGCCATGCTAAATTTGTTATTTTTATTTATTTGTTTTCTGTACCGAGCTAGAGCTCCTTCAGAATAAGTTAAAAAGTAAAATTAAAAAAAAATAAAATAAAAATCAAATAAAATAAAAATAAAATTAAAGTTAATAAAATGAGATAAAAAAAGAATCAAAATAAAGTAAATAAGCTAAAAAAAATGAAAGTTGAAAAAATTATCAGTGAAGTAGTTTGTTTGTCACCTAGTTTAGGGTTCATTAGTCATTAATTAAATTAGTCACCATTTTTTTGGTTAATCTGTCATCCCGAAAATATTTAATTTGTCGGTCAATTAGTTTATCTGTCAGTCAGTTAGTTTAATTTTCACTCAATTAGTTTAATTATCAGTGAAGTAGTTTGTTTGTCACCTTGCTTAGTTTTTTTGTCAGTAAATTTAGTCTTTTTTGTCAGTAAAATAGGAATTTTTTGTCAGTCCATTAAATGATGGCCTTGTTAATTTTTAAACTTTAAGATTTTTTTTTATTTAATTTTTAACTATCGAGAATTTTTTTTCTGCACACCTACATCTATCTTTTTTGAGCTTGTTTTTATCTATTTTCAAAATATTTAGGGGAAAATAACCCAAATCTTTTATGATCGCTTTAATCTCTAATTCACACTTAAAATCAAGATTTAAAAGTTAACGATTCGTTACCCGAAATAATAATTCGCGTTTCTTATCTGTGTATCTCAATTGTGAAATAAATAGTTTATTTTGACATAAATAGAATATTTGTTTATAATTTGTTTATAAAGTACTTATTTAATTGTTATGGTTAGATTATAATTTATTATATTTTTGGACAAGTTTTTATTTTTATATAAAGACAAAATAGTAATCAACAGACAAGTTTTGAGTAAATATAAAATTCATTTATTCAAATAAAAAATTTGACTTACTTAGAATAACCAAATCATTAGAAAAAAATAGAAAAAATCGGTAAATGATCGATAAAAATCTCAATTTTTCTAAACTAATAGCCAACTATTTATTTTGCAAATCGATTGATGACTTCTTAAACAACGAAAATGGCTTCTACGACGTGTCAAATTTGGGCCTTTTAAAAAGTTTGATTGAAAGTAAAATTTTTTAAATTTTTTATTCAAAATATCTAATTTTTAGTTCAAAGATATCAAATTGATTCAAAACGATGCCTATGCAAACATTCGCTTCAAAATAGCATTTTCCTATTTGATTAATCAATATGGCGCCTTTTTTAAAAACAAAAACGAAGAAGCCTACTTTTCGGTTCTAGGAACTTTGTTCAATGAAAATTTAAACAGATTTATCACTTTGGATATTCTGTCAGAGATTAGATCAATCACACTCAGAAAAGTGAATTTTTCTATTTTAAATTTTCAATTTAAATATTTTTTACTTAAAAGGCGTCAGTGCTTTTGAGAGAAAACTTTTTTGACATTCATGAAGAAAAAGTGGAAGACTTGATTCAGAAAGATCAGTTTTTTGTCAATGATTCCAATCAAAATGAGGTAATCATTCTTTTATTCTTAGATAAATATTTTAAACTGCTAAAATAAGGAATAAGATAAAAAATTAAAACATACAAATCAAATTATTGAACATTAAATTTTATCGTAAAATTCATCAAATAAATAAAACTAAATGAAATTCTTAAGTTATCTAGATTTTCGTGAGTATTAAATTTGGAATTTACTAATTAGTTTAATGAGCCTGTTTTTTACAAATTAATTTTGAAATAAACGATAAAAAAATTTCGAAATAGATTTAGTCTGACCAAAAAAAGTACTGTTTATTTTTTATTTTTATTAATAAACAAGCTAATTTAGAAGAGAAAATTTCCTTTAATGAATATTGGGTCTGGCCTGTTGTTTTACCAAGTGGATCATATAATATGTGACCTGATGGCTCATGCCAATTTGGTGACCGGATACTTTTTTTCGGGTCACATAAGTTTAAATCACATATTTGGTGACCTAACATTTGAAAAATTTACAATTTTATTGGTGACTAAAATATTTTGTTGGGCCATCAAAATGTTAAAAGTTCAAAATTTTAAAAGACAAAAATTTTTCTCTTCTGATCAAAAATTATCTTCTAATGATAAAATAATAGTTCTCTGAAATAAGTTCAAAAAAAATAAGGTGGATAATAATAACTAGGTTAATTCTGAATTAGAAGCCATTCAAATTAATATTGAAAAAGAAAAACTTCCTCTAATTTCGCAAAATGCCAGCCAAGTCATAGCTGCATCAAATGGTGCAGTCTTGGTGATAAAGAGAACCCCAAGCGGGTAAACATATCAAATGGAATTCGATGTATGTTTCAAATTTTTTCTATATTTTAAGAGTCTGTTTTTACCCATGCCCAAAATGCATTGATTAAAACAATTTGGGAATATTTCTCTTTTTTTTTAAACTTTATTAAACATTAAAAATAATTAATTACTTAAATAAACATGCATTAATTCTGTAATTTTTTTTTGATTTTAAATAGGATCACCAAAATATTTTGTTGGATCATCAAAATTTTTTTAAATTAAAAATGAGATAAATGATTCCCCACAATTAAAAAACTGTTGCCCACAAACTAAAAACTTTTTAACACAAATCACTAAATAATACAATTTTTTTGTGCCGAATTCAAAAAAAATTATTTTTACATATTTAACCAAATAACTGGATAGCACAATTTTTTTGTGGTGAAAAAAAATTTAATAAATTTGTTATTTAATTTTTTTAAATAGTGTTTATAAAATTTTATACAAAAAATTTAATTATTTAATTAAAAAATCAATTAAATTAAAAACTATTTTAAGGAAAACCAATTTCCAGCTAATTTTGGACGACCTTTTTAAGTTTATTAACAAATTCGTCGGATTCTCATATAATATTGGCCCTGCATCATTTAATGAATTGTCATTGTTTTTTCTTTTTCGCTTTATTTTTTTTTGGATTTTTAAGTTCCGAAAATTCGGAAATTTTATTATTTTTTATTGCGTAAAATCATAAGCATTTTATTATCTAAAATATTTAGTAGAAGTTCTTAATAGATATTAAAAAATTTTCCTAGAATTTTTTTTTTTTTGTTTAACAGTTTTGAAAGTTAGAAGTTTTTTTATTTGTGGAGAGCAGTTTTTGTTGTAGTCAAGTTATTTTTGTGCTGAAATTTTTTTCTTTGTGGGGAAAAGTTTTTGATTTGTGAGTGACAGTTTTTTGTTTGTGGGGACTAGGTAGACCCATTAAAAATTGGTTTAGCATTATAAAAATAAGAATTTTTGGTTATTTAAAGTTTGACTCAAACTTATGTGATCAGATAAAATAATCACCGGTCACCAAACTGGCATAAGTCATCAGGACACATATTACATGACTCACTTGTTCACAAAACAGGCAAGACCCTAAATATTTAAATTTTTTTTTAATAATGCAAACTATTTAACAAATAAATTATAAGGGTTAGAAAAAATGTGTTTTCTGTTTCTAAGATCATTTCTTTTAATACTTTAAGTTGCCTGCTAGTTAATTGATAATTACTCAAATTGATCAGTATTTAAATTTTTTAGCCATTTAATCTAGAAAGAAATTAGTTTTGCTTTAAGGCATATCATTTATTCTGGTCTAATGCACCATAATCTTAAAAGCATCATAAAGGTATTAAAAAAAATCCAAACACTAAAGGAAAGGCTTTATCATTAGAATTTATAATTTTTTTAATATAAATTTTAAAAAAATTTTGAATTTTTAAAGTTAATATTTATTTTGTAATGCAAAAAAAAAAATTCAGTAATATTCAGATTAGTCGGAAATTGAACTATAAATCCACTTTTAAAAATTATAAGTTAAATTTAAAATTTTTCAAGGCTTATACAAATGAGGCTTTTTATAATGATCTGAGCGAAATTTTTAGTCAAAAACTTGAGTTCAAGAATACCAGCATCATATTTGAGATATCAAATTTCCACGATCTAAAAAATGAAAACGAAGAAGAAAACTTAGTCAAAAAATTCCAATCACTGAAAAATGGTATTGATCTTTTTGTATTACCCAGTGAAACAAGAAAACCTAAACTAGAAAGTTCAATGCTAAAAAAAACAACGATAAACTCAGACACTGACGAATTAATGGTAACTATTAAAAAAAATTATTTTTTTTTTAAATAAAATTTCCTACTTAGAATATTCAATGTAATGATGATGAAGAAAGACCAGCTAGTCCAGTAATAGGTATCCAAAATCGAGTATCATGTGCATTGGAAGAGCCAACAGCGTCAAAACTAAGAGCAACCCGAGTTTCATTAATTGAACCAAATGATATCCAACAAGATTTTACTCAATTTCAAGAAGATTCCGATGACGAGCTAAATTTCAATCTCACCACTAGAGAAAAGCAAACCAGAAAAAGCAAAGACTTAGCAGTAGAAAGGTCTACATCTAGTCCAAAACCAACGACATCAAGGCTCGCAGACAAAGAGCCAGCTTTGCCAAATGACTCAGACTCACCAGTACAATTCAAAAAGAAAACTAGAAAAAAAAGCTCTAAAAATTATGAGAGTAGCTCAAAGGAAGAATTGGTCAATAAATCGGCTCAAAAAAAAAGAAGAAGCATCAAAAAAAAAGCCCGTATTGAAGACTCCTTCGAACTTTCCAACATCGATACCGATAGTGATTCGGATGTTAAAAAAAATTCATTACGTGAGAAAAAAAAAGGCGAGGCTCAAAACCAAAGGACTAGATGGTCTGAAAAAGAGACAATTTATCTGGCTATTGGTGTTGAGCTTTATGGTAAAGGAAACTGGGCAAAAATTTTGAAGCGTTTCAATGAGCAGCTAAAAGCACGCAACTCTGTTCATTTGAAAGATAAGTATAGAAATTTAGAACGATCTGATGAGATTAAACGCTTTAGTAAGATAGCCAAAAGTTACATTCAAAAAAATAATTACGAAATATAAAAATTGAATTTTTCAAAATTAATTTAAAAAAAGTATTATTTTGTACTCTACTAATTTTTGATCTATTTATTTGTTTCACTTGATTTAAACTTTTTTTACACTAAAAACAAATAAATTTTTTTTCAATTAAATTTGATCATTTGCAAATGCAAGCTGTAGTTTGACTTTCTTGGAAATTTTCACAACCAAATATTGTAACCAGGCCATACATCATTTTCCCATTAAAAATGCAGTCTAAATTTTTTAATTTTCATTTTTTAAATAAAATAAATTTAAAAATAAAACCATGTTTCGAATTATTTTTCAACAATTCACACACGCTTTCCAAGCAATTTTTAAAATTTAAATCGCACTCTATTTTGTTGGTACCGCATGTTCCGTAGCACAAATCGTGTGCGTTACAACACATGTTAAAAAGATGAAATTTTTTTTCTGAAAAATCAATTCTAAAACCATCACTTCCGCATCCATTTGCCAATGGGATGTATGAAATATTACTTTGCAATTCACCTTCAATTCAAATAAAAATATTTAAAAAAAAATTTATTTCTTTTAATTATCCAAGGGATGTTTGTTGCATTCAAAGAACCAAATTTTAGCCTAATGTTTTATTTTAAAAAATAATAATTAAAACTAGTGGAGTCTAACAGAGCTTATCAGATTTTAATTAGTATGTTTGGCTAAGGTTTTTGATTTAGCACATAATATCACAAAATCATGAATTGTGTATTTTTGGTGTGCCTTTTTATCTATATATTTTAAAGAATGAACTTTTTCAATTAATACTTTCAATTTTTTTAGCCAAAAAAAGACTTTGAATATCAATTTTAATAAATTTAATTAACTTTAATAATTGGACGCAATTTACCATTTAAAGCAAAATTTTTGTTAACTTCGTTTCTTGAACTCTTGAGACTTCTTTGAAAAAAATTTTAAATAATCGGGCAACAATTTTTTTATAAATTATTTAATAAATGATTTTAAACAAAATATTTTATGAAAATTAAAATTTTGATTCATAATTTAAATAATTTTTTAAAAGATAGTAGGACTAAAAAAATCTTCTCTCTAAAATACCATTAAAGTATTTTTGCTTGACTTAAACTGAATTTTAAATTAAAATTTTTAAACAAAACATATTATTTTTAGCATTGCTATTCATTCAACAAATTCTTAATTGTTTATTTAGAAGCTATGAATTCTTTTTCTTAGAATACAAACATAATTTTTTTTATTTTTAAAATACACTTAACTCTGTCTGATTCAATATTTGTTAGTTAATTATTAGTTTTTGGAAAGAAATAAAATATACATTAAAGATTACATATTTTATGCTTCTTCTTAAAGAATTCTTATTTAAGATATAATGAACCTAAATGTATCGTTTGCAAAAAATTTCTTCAAACCTTATGTCATAACTTTTTTTTTAAGTTTCGATGACATTAAAAACATTATTCAAATTTTGTACGACAAATTATTTCTAATTAATATTTAAATATAACGTTGTTAGATCATAAAAGGAAATAAAGAATTATTTAAATTATCATTAATTTTACCTTTATTAAACTCATCTGCATAATGATAGAAAATTCTACTTGTAAAATTTTAATACCCAACGATTTTTTAATAAGCATAAAATTAAAGGCAATTCACGAAATTTTTTTGTTCGTGACTTTTTTTCTATTATTATTATTATTTTTAAAATAAAAAATATTTAAAATCATTGGAGTTGTTTTCGAATATTTATCTGATGTTTTTTTGAAGATTAAGTAGAAACTGACCCTCTCTATTGTTTAGGGGATACATTTTTTAAGCTCTATTTTTAGAAAATTCAAATCTAATGCGCTTTGGATTAAATTAATATTTGGTAAAGGATATCTAGAAATTTTACCATCTATACATTTATATTTGCATTCCGTCTGGTAATTGGAGATTGTTTTACCAAAGCATCCATTTGAACAAATAAAATAACTGACAATAAATAAAATCAACATAATAATTTATTTTTCCACATTTAAAATCAGTCATGGATAAATAAAAGATAATAATTTTCAATTACAAGACAAAGGTATGCAAATACAATCCTTGGAAAATAATTTTTACATTACATTTCCATGATTCATCAAGATGTTTAAACATGCTTAAATTTAGAAGTTTTCTAAATTACGTTCAAACAAATCTAAGCTAGAAAAAAAATGCGCAATTAGAATGAATTTTTAGTAACATTTTAAAGTTCTTATCTAATTAGTAGTAAAATTAACTGCACAAGAATAAAGCCTAAAATATTTTATCGAAAAGATTGTGAACGCCCATTTAAAAAATTTCTGCTACACCTTTAAATTTTATTTTTAACACAAATTTAGGATTTTATTAATCGGCAAATTTCTTCTAAATACTGTTGATCAATGCTGTCAAAATTATCCAAAAATTCACTATCAACATCAAGGACCCCGATCACTCCATCTTTTCCAAAAATTGGAACCACTATTTCAGACCGCGACAAGCTACTACAGGCTTTAAAAGACCTAAATAACAAATTAGACTTTTTTTCTTAAATTGATACCTATGTGCCCAGGAAATTTGTCTACATCAGGTACTAAAATAGTTTTCTGCTCTTTCCAGCTAGCACCACATACCCCTCTACCGGACTTGATCCTAGTGCATGCAATGGGACCCTTAAAATTTTTCTTAAAGCATAAATGAAAACAGATTTGGATGGCTAACCTGAAATGGTCCAAGGACCAATTCTTGCTCACTCTCCGAGTCGACAAGGTAAAATCCAACCCACCAGAAATTAAACACTTGTTTGAGTGCTGCACTTATGTTAGCTAGATTTGCATACAGGTTTTTTTCATTTTCAATCAAACTTTTAATCTGAGGTATGAGCTCAAAATATTTTGTTTGTTTGCTCGAATTTTCTGCTATTTTTATACTTTCTGGCATTTATTAGCGTTGGAAAAACTAGACCAAATTTTTTTTTTTGCTTTTATACTAAGCCGAAAAAATAAGCTTTTGAATATTATGTAATTTAATTTTTTTATTTGCTTTCGTAAGCTAAATTGGCCAATTTTATGACTAGAATGTTCGAATAGATAAGAGAATATTCTTTAGTTGAATAAAAGAGTTGTTAAATTTAAGCAAAATGATTTTTAAATTGTCAATGCAAAATATTTTTTGCGGGTCAATGAGAGACCATTATCTTGGATCATTTGGTGTTGGCGTGATCATTTATTCATGATTTTAAAGCTTAAATATCATTTTTATCTTTTAATATATTTTTTAAGTTTAAATCACTGGTAGAACACGATTTTAGCATTACGAGACTCTATTGTATTTCTAGTCTTGATTAAATTCAAACTGTTTAAAAAAGAAATATTTTATCAACAACGAGTTTAGACTTAGAAATAAAAAAGTCCTGGATTTGAAAAGAAAAACACAATTTTCCAATTTTATGCGTAGTTTAGAAATAAAAAAACATTTACATTTTCTCTCTAATTTCAAATCATGTAATATAATTTACGTTTTTTAAATTTGCTTCAAAATCTTATGTTTCATTATTGGCAAGCGTGCTTTTTAAATCGAATGCAAATGACTAATAAATCTTTAATTACAATTTTTCAGTAAAATTTCTTTACTTTGTTATTTTTAATTTTAGAGACCGATATTGAAAACTTAAAGGTTTAAAATATCTCTTTAAAATACACAGACCATAAAGACATTTGATTGAATCATTTACCGAATTGCGTTCTTTTCCTAGTGTTAAAAAATTATGAGTATATAAAGAAAGTCATCAATTAAAAAGGTTACTAATACATTTAAAAAATAAAAATCAAGGTATTTAAACTTTATTTGTTTAAGAATTCAAAAAATAAAATTTCAATTTTTCTAGATCAAATTTGTAAAATGCTTAAATTGAAAAAAGTCAGCACAGACCGGCTCTTGGAGCTGCTCAAACAAACCTACATGAAATCATCCATTTGCTGGACCAGACGAAAACCATTTCCAGAAAACGACACTGAATTTGTCAAGACCCACGAACGAGATGAGATCGTGTCATTTTTGCTAGAGACATGCGACAGACCGGACATGGGCCTTAACGTGGACACCTTTGCTCTTTTTGTTTCTCTTCTGGACCGAATACTGTCCACTTACAAAGTCAAGTCAGATTATGTGGAATGTCTGTCAGTGGCTTGTTTGTACATAGCATGCAAAGTAAAAGAAGAAGATGAGCGAATATCGATAACTTCTGAGTTTTTGCTTGACTGTGAGTCAAAATGTTCCATAGCCGAGTTGTTGAGGATGGAAAAAATGGTCCTGAAAAAATTTGAATGGTCCGTAAATGACACAACGGCAGTAGATTTTTTGCACATATTCTACGCTCTACTTGTAAATGAGTACAAAACTATCGAAGAAGTGACCAAAAGCTCGCTAAATGCCAAAACAGTATGGAAGGTGATTGATGCAAAAAAGTCTGATAACGAAGACAGTTGGTATGTGCCAGCTGATTTGGATTTTTTGGAAGAAATTGAGTCACAGCTTAAAAACTGTCTCTGCAGATACGATTTGACCCGAGTGTATGATCCACATGTTCTTTCATTCTGCTTGCTGAGTCTTCAATTGGAGAAAACCTTGCCATCCATTCAATCTGAGCAAATAAAGTCCGGTCTAAACAAGACCATGGACCTGATCGAACAATACTGCAAAATCAACTTTGAATTAATGGATAAATGCAAAGAGCAATTGAGGTCTTATTTGGCAACTGTGGACAACAAGAGCCCCATAGACACTTACGATGATGAGTTTTACAAAATTGCCATGCAAAGCTTGAGGCAATCGTCAATCTTCTACTCACCATTGGCTGCGGTCAACTCTAAACTTGATGCTATTAAAGAGGAGGAAGAAGAGGAGGACTACATGGAAATGGATGAAAGCTGTGACTATGTGACCAGAAAAGAGACCGAAACCGATGATTATTTCAATAGTGTTAAGTTTGGAACGCTTAGTTTTGCCGAGATTTTGACTGCTAATACGCCTAAAAAACGTAAACTTTCCGAAAATTCATGTGTCGAAGAAAAGATTTAACACAAGCTATACGAAAAGTTTATGTAAAAAAAATTATTTTTATTTTTTGTTTGGGATTTTCAGTTTTAAAAACTTAAAATTACAAAAAAAAAAACAAAAAAACCTCAAAAATCGACGAAAGAATGCTATAAAAACAAAAAAAAAATTTTCTTTTCTGTTTATAAGTATTTTTTTTTGTTATTTTTATATTGTTAATTTCTTTTATCATTTTTTGTTTATAAAAAAAGTCGCCTACAAAATTCACATTTACTTCGCGACTGAATTTGTAATTAAATTCTTTTTTTTTTCTAAGTATAAATATAAAAATTAAATGTTCCAAAAAAAAATTATTTATTAGATTCAGAGAATTTGTTTTACTTTTAAAAAAGATGAGTCAGCTTGCTTTCATAGTACCCAAGCATTCTGGGTCATTGTCATAGTTAGTTTATTTATTTTAGTATTTTCGTTTTTTTTTGTTTGTTGTTGATTATAATTTAAATTTCGGTAACTAATAAATATCTATTAATTTTTATTTTTATTTATTTATTTCAAAATTTACACCAGTTTCCGCGATAACAAAAAAAAATTAAAAATAATTTTATTATAAAGTTCAAAACTTAAACGCTATTTGTAATTATAATTTTGACTTGAAATTCGTAAACTTGGTCCCAAAATTTCATTATTTTGTGAGTCTCAAAAAAAAATTTCATTCTTAGAGGCCTTAAAATAACTAACCCTTTAAAAAGTTGTAGATTTTTCAGATCCAGGATCAATGATAAAATTGAAATATTTTTTAAAATTATATATGTTATCGTTAAGTTTGATAACACTTTAATTTTGATAATTTCTAATTCTAAAGTACCTAGCAATCTTAATCTTTAAGCAATTTGACTGTAAAAACAATCAATGAAAAGTTAAAAATTTTTCCTACCAGAATTTTGTTTCTGTTTATAAAGAGAGTAAGTACTCGCAAAATTAATCAATAATTTTGCCTTTGTTAAGTTTCTTAATTATCAAAATTTACGTTGACATATATATTCTGAAAGAGCATAAAATTTTATACACTCTGATATATATTTTAATTTATAAAAAAAGGTGTGTCAATTTTTTTATTGAAAAAATCTATGGTTTTACTTTTTTGAATTTTAGCTCTATTTTATATAAATAAATTCTCAAAAATATAAAATTTGATTTAAACTTTGAATTTAATAATTATATTGATAATTTTTTGACTTTACTTTAATAACTTCCATAAAAAAACTATCTAAAATTAGTCTTCCCGAAATAAAAATAAATATTCAATACTAAATCTTATCGTTTAGTTAACTAGAATTTTTAAAAATTGAACATTTGAACTTTTAAATTCAATGCAGCATTTAATCTTGAAATTTTTGTGAAAAATAAAAATAAAATTTTAATGCGGAATCAAGGCTTAAAACTCATCTTTAAAGAATACGGTGTAAGTTAAGAATATTTTAACATGGGCGAGATAATTTTTTTGCCTGCGTCAAAGCCATTCAAGTTATGATGCTGCAATATTGAATAAGAGTAAACGGTTCAATAAAAACAACTGACATACACTCGTTTAATAATACAAGCTTATCAAAATAATACAAATATTTAAAAAATTATTTTAATTTCAGATTTCAATTCTAATTTTTAATTATTCAGACAGTTACCTTCATAATTGGTGATTTTTTCGTCCAAGTAAAAGTTTTAAAGTAAAAAAAATAAGTTTGAATTGATTTTTTATTTAAAAACATAATGATTTAACTAAAAATATATTAGATTAAAAGATTAAAGTCCGAAATTACTTAAAAATTTTCGTAAATTTATTTTTTTTCGTGATCTTCTTTAAGCGAAACAGTTCTATTGAAAACCATCTTTAAAAAAATTAATAAAAATAAAGCTTTCTTAAATTCAACCAGCGAAAATTACCATTTCTTCAGTAGAATTTGGATCCACGCTGAAATAACCAATTCTCTCAAACTGAAATTTATCAAATACTTTACTTCCAAGAACAGATGTATCAACCATTGCGTTATTGATTATTTTGAGCGCATTTTTGTTAACATCAGTAAGCCAACCATTTGGAACTTCCTTGAGATCTTCCGGATTCTCATGGTTAAATCTAATTCATCCAAAATTTAAATCAATCAAATAGAAAATTTAGTAACTTTACAATTTCTCATAAAGTCTTGCTTCAAAATAGACCGGATTTGAGACCCATTGAATAAATCCTTTTGGTTTTACATTTTCACCAACTCTGGTACATGTACCAATCAACTCTTTTACAGAGCCGTCTGCGTTTTTGACCACTTCTTTTACAGACAATTGATAACCAGTGTATCTTAATCCAACTGGTTGAGTTAAACTCAAACGCTTATAACCTTTATCAGTAGGATTCTAAAAAGAAGAAAAATTTTTTAATTAAAAAAAAGGAAAAAATTTTTCTAGTTACTTCATTAAAATCACAAGAATCTAAATAGACAACTCGATCAAAGGCAACCTTATGAGTTCCTTTCGATTCGTCTTGAGGAAAGTTTGGCACATCAATTTCCATTTTTGATTCAAATGGAAAATTTTCGATAACGACTCTGAGCGGTTCTAGAACAGCCATAGCTCTTGGAGCAGTCAAATTCAATACTGTTCGAACACACGATTCCAATAATGAGATGTCAGTAGTAGTTTGAGCCATGGTAACTCCAACCTTAGATTAACTATTTTTTTTAACTAATTTAAAAACTAAAAAAAAAATCACTTTGCCACAAAACATGTTAATGGCCTCTGGTGGATATCCTTTTCGTCTTAAAGCTGACAAAGTGTAAAGTCTCGGGTCATCCCAGTCACTTTAAAAAACAAATTTTAAAATTTTAAAAACTTAAAAGTCAATTTATTGATTAGTACTTGCAGATTCCTTCTTGGATAAGCTTCATTAATTTACGCTTTGAAACAACAGTATAATTGAGATTAAGTCTTCCGTATTCCCATTGTACAGGACAATAGACATCCAACGAATTACACAACCAGTAATAAGCAGATCTTCTGGACTGGAATTCTTTGGTACACAATGAATGAGTAATGTTTTCTAATGAATCGTTCAAGCAATGGGTAAAGTCATAAGTTGGATATATGCACCATTTATCACCGGTTTTGGCATGATGAGCGTATTTGATGCGATAAGCGACAGGGTCTTGTTTGCCGTCTTCCATTGTATACTTCATTCTTAAAGTAATTTCTCCTTCATCAAATTTTCCTTTTCTCATATCCTAATATAAATTAAGTTGTAAAAAAAATAATAAAAATAAAATGTTAATCTACTTCAAATAATTTTAGTGATTCTTCAATGGGTCTTTCTCTCCAAGGTGAAGGTGGTGGATTATGACCCTTAATTTCCTCGTTTTTTTGGTGACACACATAAGCCAAGTTACGTCTGATCAATTCTTTGGCAAATTCGTACAACTTGTCAAATTGATCAGAAGCATGGGTTATTTTGTAAGGTTTGTAGCCAAGCCAATCGACCATTTCAATGATACCCTTGAAATACTTTTCTTCCTCTTTTTCTGGATTGGTGTCATCAAAACGTAAATAGCAAACTCCATTGTTATGCTTTAAAAAAAAAATTTTATCTCAAAATTTAATACATTTTTTTCAAATAATCACTTTAGCATAACCAAAGTTAAAGTTTATAGCTTTAGCATGACCGATGTGCAAAATTCCATTAGGTTCTGGTGGAAAACGAGTGATTACTTTTCCACCGGTCTCTTTTAAGTGATTTTTAAGCAAGCTCATGGTTTTGTCTGTAACTACATAGCCCTCGGTTTTGTAGTTTTCTCCTGGTTTATGAAAATTGATCGCCTCACCACCAGCTAATTCCATGAACGATTGAATTTTTTCCGGCTCTGCTTCTGTTAATTTATTAAAATAAACAAAATTAATAGTCACTCAACTTACGTTCGGTTGCTGCAGATTTTTTAGGCTTTTGTTCTTCTTTCTTTAAAAAAAATATGTTAAAATTTATTTAAAAAAGATGCGATAGAAAGGTAATGCCGTTTAAGGAAGCATTATCTTTTAATATTTATAATATCAGCAATATAAATTTGGGTCTTGCCTGTTATGTGACCAGTTGGTCACATATTATGTGACAAGTGACTTTATGTCGATTTGGTGACATAAAGTCAGGTATTTTTTCTGACTGGTCACATGTTCACTGGTCACCTAATATGTGATCAGGCAAAATTATTTATTTGGTAAAAATGTTTATAAATAATATTAGCCTGGTCATCTAAGTAAACATTTGGTCACGAAAATTTTGACATTGGTCACATAAATTTCTTTTAAGTTAAATAAAATTTAATTGTAAATATACGGTACGGTTGACATTGACAAAAAAAATCTAAAATTAGGTGGTAAAGGCAAAATTGGGGAGATCGATGAGAGCCTTTATGCCAAAGTAAAACACTCAAAAAGTACTTTTCAAAGTTATCCACATATGGAAACAATTACAATAAAAGAGAGTGATTTTTTGGCAAATGGCACCGATTCAGATCATGAAGAAAATTGTGAATCAGATTTTGAAGAGGTTGGTGTGGCCATTTGCAAGCTTAGTTTAAATCCAACAAAAAAAAATTTTCTGATGCAATTTACTTTGCTGTAAAAAAAGTTCTTCATAAAAACTCAATAGCTTGCCTGGAGAGCGGGAAATTAATGAAAAAATGAGCGTGGTGTAAAGCAACTTATCGCAAAAATGCATAAATAATTTTTTTTATTGAATTTTTATAATTTTAAAATAATATATAAATTGGTCACTTAAATAAAAAAATTTTTTAAAAAAAATTCTTTATTTTAATAATAATATTGCCTGGTCACATATTAGGTGACCAGTGAATATGTGACCAGTCAGAAAAAATACCTGGTCACCAAATCGACAAAGTCACTGGTCACATAACAGGCAAGACCCATAAATTTATCTGAGTTTAACTTAAGACTATTCTTGATGTATTCTTCACGGTATTGTCTAAGAATACAACAAAAATACTTAAGAAATACATTTTTTCGACGGTCAATATGTTCTATAAATTTTAGAACAAGCTGACCAGAACAAATTTTATTTTAAGTTTCTTTTTTTTTCGGATAATTATTAATACATATTAATAAAACATTTACTTTTTATAATTTCAACTACAAAAATAAATATGGTATTTACCTTTTTTTCTTTAACATTATCTTGTTCGACTTTAGGGCCTAGAAGAGTTAATAATTGAGCGTCAAGTTCTGTTTTGACCAATTTTCCATCAGCCCATTTTATTCGTTTTCTCAACTCACCTTAACAACTTTAATTAAAAAAATTCAAACAAAAAATTTCTGGACCAAATTACCAAGCAAAGAACCAACTGGGAATTTATATCTTTTTTCCAAAATTTCACATTTTTTTTCATTAATTACATCCTGTACAGTTTGCTTAATTTGTTCGGGTGTAACTACAACTCCAACACCGCAGTATTCATTGAAACTTTTGATATCCAAATCTTGTCCCTGATGTGAGATAAGATATTCGAAAGCAGCTGATTTAAAAAAAGAAATTATTAAATATTTAAAAAATTAGGGAGTGTACCAGTTAATTGAGGCTCAGTTGTCAAATTTTTGTTAACAACACTTTCGACCAAAAGAGGTAGTCTATTCTTGATCTGAGATTTCATTTTAGTGCCTGTTTGATAGAGCAAATTAGCTGATGACTTTTCCAAAGTTAAACCATTGACCACTTTTTTAGCCTTAAAAATCAAATATTATTTATTTGGCAAATTGCTTACGAACACTTACATGATGGACAATTTCCAGTAAAAGACTGGTCAACGTCTCATTTTTGAGTGTTTCTTGAATTTTTTGATCATTTAAACCAATAAATCGTAAATCCTCAGTTTTTTCTTCTGGAGTTGTCATTCTTTAAGAGACAAAATTCTAAATATAATCAAAAAAGTTTCCCCTTTTAAACTCAATAATTGAGAAATATTTGATTTTATCATTTATTATTTCAATTACATCATTTTTGACTATATTTTTCAAACACGTTCAAAATTTAAGTTTGATTTCAAGCGAAATTTCAAGCATATGGCAACACGATTTAGAACTTAAATTACGTGGTGCATTTCAAAGTTAAAAATAGTTTATAGAAATTTTTTTATTTTGTAAGAAATTCAACGTAAAGATTTATTTTGAATAATAGATGAGCTTTGGTTTAGTTTTATTTTTTTTTTAGCTTAATGAAAATTAAAAGCTCCGATTTAACACTTTTTTTAATTCAAAAACAGTCTTTAAAATAAACTGAACACATTCATTTTAATTATAATTTTATTTCGAGATAAAAATAAATTTATTTTAGCAAAAAATTTTGAATTTTTAGCAAACCAAATCTAAACTAATGAATGCAATAAAAAAAATTTAACTGCAGAACTTAAAATTTATAAAACACGAGTTGAGGGTTTTGTTTTTTGCTACTCGTGTTGATCGAAAAGCATTGTAATTTAGAATTTTTTGTTGATCTCGCTTTTTCCATGCTTTACCCACTTACTGTTATGCCATCGATTTCTAATCGATCAATTGTCTAAATCAGTGTCTAAATGTAATTTTTTTAGAGTCCAGACTTTTGAAAAATGACTAACTCAAAGGGTTACAGACGTGGTACTAGATACTTGTTTGCTAGACCATTCAGAAGACATGGTGTCATCCCATTGTCAACCTACATGAAAGTGTACAAACGTGGTGACATCGTCGACATCAAAGTAAGCAGGAACTAGCTCAACTGATGAAGAGATAAATTTAGCATTTTTTACTAGGGTAATGGTGCCATCCAAAAAGGTTTGCCGCATAAGTTCTACCACGGCAAAACTGGTAGAATTTTCAATGTAACTCCACATGCTGTTGGTGTTATTGTCAACAAACAAGTCAGAAACAGAATAATGCAGAAAAGAATCAACGTTCGCATTGAGCACGTCAAGCACTCAAACTCAAGATTGGACTTTTTGAACAGAGTTAAAAAAATTGAATTGTTGAAAAAGGATGCCAAGGAAAAGAACATTAGATTGGACCAAAGTCAATTGAAGAGAAAGGTTTTAAAATTTTTTTTAACCTTAAAATATTTTATTTGGTTATGAAATGATGAAAAAATGGATTTTTCACGTCTTATATATAATGATGAACAGCATCCATTGCCTTCCGTAGGCTGACCATAACCAGAATATTTTTTTTTTTCAGATAATTTTCATTAAAATTATTCTAACCAATTTTTTTTATTTTAGCCACAAGGACCAAGACCGGCTCATTTCATCAGCACCAAAAACAATGAACCACAAACAGTTAATCCGATCCCGTATGAATTTATTGCCTAAATCAATGAATTTATATTGATCGATTAAATAAAATATTTAAAAGAAACTTTTTTTTATTCAATTAATTTGTTTAAGCTTATTTACTACAAAAAATATTCATTTGGTTGTAAAATGATGAAAAAATGGAATTATCATGTCTTAAATTTAATGATGAATAACATCCATTGCCTTCCGTAGGCTGATTATAACCAAATTTATTTTTGTAATTCTTTACATTAGTACTATAATTGAAATTATTTTTTAAATGAAAAATTCAAAGCTCAATTTTGTAGACTTATTTAAATCTTATTTAAAAATGTCAAGTTAAATATAAAATATATTTTTGAACCATTATTACTAACTATCTCTGATGTGTTTGTATGATAAAGGTATTTGGATATTATTTTTGCAAAAATAATTGAAAATCAAATTTGCGCAATTTTATCTAAACAAATTTTGAAATTTTAAACAACTAGTAGTAGATATATTAGATGAGATTTTTCTTTTAATTTAATCGAATTAACACGAACTCTTATTTGTTATAATTTAAATACCTGAATTAATATCACTCGATGTCCACTTGCCATATTAATTTCTCTATAGTAACGGGTGTTCAATAAAGGTTGGCGCGAGTTTGTTTTTGATAATATCTGGTGATTGGTTCATCCAAAACTTTTGAAATTTTATACATATATACATTAAACCTTCATGATTACAAAACACTTTGTATAATTTATCTGCTTTGTTTATACCGGAAATAAACGGCATAACCTTGACTCCACCTAAATAATCTCAATGTCCTCCTAGTTAATGATATTATTTTAATAAGTTTTATATATCACCTGATAGATAATCAAACAAGGATCAAGATGATATAAAGATCTTTTTTTGATTACATTCGGTTCAAAAGATATATTCAAAAAACCCTTAAATTTTAACCTTATTTTAATAAGTAAAAAATTTGGTATATTTTTGATTTTGATCGTATAACTTTTGAATGGAACAAGATTTTAACACCAAATTTTGAACACTTTTATAAATTTGATTCAACTTAATAAAAAAATTAAAATTTTTACAAAATATTATTTCCTTCACTATTTTATATATTCTTTTTTATGAAAAATATATGGTAGTCTTTAAGTCAAATTTTATTTATAATTACTTAGTTCAAAGTATAAGTTTATGTGCTTAAATAAAAGCTAATAAGCTGAGCTTTTATTTGATATACAATATATATCACTGTTCCTTAGTTTTTTTGTTTTATTTTTTTGCAATGAAAATTATGAAATTTTGTTTCTACTCTTTTACATAAAAAACGACTTTATCTTGAATTATTTAATCCTTACAAAAATTTAAAACTTTAACAAAAAAGTTTTAAAAAATGAATACATAGAAACCTTTTTTATTAAGAGAACTTGCTATCGAACATTTAACCCATTTCATAATTTTCATTGCAAAAAAATAAAACAAAAAAACTAAGGAACAGTGATATATATTGTATATCAAATAAAAGCTCAGCTTATTAGCTTTTATTTAAGCACATAAACTTATACTTTGAACTAAGTAATTATAAATAAAATTTGACTTAAAGACTACCATATATTTTTCATAAAAAAGAATATATAAAATAGTGAAGGAAATAATATTTTGTAAAAATTTTAATTTTTTTATTAAGTTGAATCAAATTTATAAAAGTGTTCAAAATTTGGTGTTAAAATCTTGTTCCATTCAAAAGTTATACGATCAAAATCAAAAATATACCAAATTTTTTACTTATTAAAATAAGGTTAAAATTTAAGGGTTTTTTGAATATATCTTTTGAACCGAATGTAATCAAAAAAAGATCTTTATATCATCTTGATCCTTGTTTGATTATCTATCAGGTGATATATAAAACTTATTAAAATAATATCATTAACTAGGAGGACATTGAGATTATTTAGGTGGAGTCAAGGTTATGCCGTTTATTTCCGGTATAAACAAAGCAGATAAATTATACAAAGTGTTTTGTAATCATGAAGGTTTAATGTATATATGTATAAAATTTCAAAAGTTTTGGATGAACCAATCACCAGATATTATCAAAAACAAACTCGCGCCAACCTTTATTGAACACCCGTTAGAATAGTAATATTTAAGGGGACTAGCAGTCAATAATTTTATGAATTCCTGCATACTTAGTAAAATAAATTGAAAAGATAAAACAAATTAAATAACTATTAAAAAAATGACTTATTAAAATTATTTGATTATATGATTAATTTTCTTGGTAACAATGCTTTGAAAACTTAGTTTTGTGGAATAGTTTACCATATTTAAATATAAATTCAATTTAATTCATATATTTTTTAATATATTTTAAATCAAAAGATTTTTATTTTATTTATTTACAATTTTTTTTAAATTTTTGAATATTTTTTTAAAAAGCAAAGAACCGATGTTCTATTATATTTTTAATTTTGTATTTATTCTTGATTCGACAAAAAAGATAAATAAATAATAACTTTAGCTGCATTTTATTTGATCTAAAATAAGTATATTATTTTTATTTTTCGTAATCAAATTTTCTATCAAAAATTGTCATACATCAAAAAATCTTTTCTTAAAAATATCTTAATTTGTTTAACATTTTTATACAGTAATATCTTCTAGATATTGATGTAAAAATCAAAAGATAAATTTAACTCTTTAAGTTCATTTTGCTTTTTTTTTCATCATCTCAAAAGAATTGTTTTTTAATTGGGAATTTCAATTGAGAGACAATACATTTTTGATCTAGACTAATTAGCAAATTTTTTATACTTAATTCATTTTGGCTATTTTCAAACCGTTTACGTAAGTTCACCTTCGAATTATTTCAAAGGTATAACTTTTTCCAAAAATTTTAATTTTTACGATTTTAAGTTTAAGTTTGGTTTTTTTTTTTATTTTAAATTAAATCACCATTGCGATAAAGCCTTAGGAAAATTTTTTAATTTTGGAAGAAACGAGTCATTTGGAGTTTAAATGTCTAAAATTTATTTAATTTATACGAAAATTTCACTCAATTTATCTAAACTTTATAAAAGTCTTTTTAAAGTTAATTTTTTTAAAGATTTTTTTTAAAGTTTTATTTAATATTAATTTTTATGCTAAGTGTTTTGTGGTTGTGTTAAATAGATATTTTTTGTGTTTTAAATGTGGTCACTTAAGCAATTATCAAAGAAAAAAGATTATCAATTTTCCCAGGGATTTAAAGGTTAAAAAAACTCAAAATTTTGGATGAAAAGTAAGTTGTATTATTTCCAAATTTTTTATTTGAAATTTTGTTAATTTAATTATAAAATTAAATTGCTGCAATTATATTTAATGTAAGTTCAAGTTAAAAATTAAAACACACTTTTTTCGGTATAAAAATAAATTCAAAAAACAATATTTTTTATTTTTATAAACAAAATTCAATTTAAATACTGTGATGAAAGATGGAGGTCATTAAATCTTATAAAAAATGATGACCATTACTCCATTTAGCCTTCCGTAGATGTCTGAGTATTTAATTAAATGAGAAAACAATTTTCAAAAACTTTATTAATTTAACTTTAAAAAAAAATAAAAATGTTTTTTGTCTAATTGTTAGTTCTGCCAATATTTTTCCAAAAACTCGAGCATTCAGGTACTACTCCGACGGCGGGCTCCTGGTGACGCAAATTAGAGGCATATCTGTACGGACTAATATACGAACTTTCATAAGTAAATGGATCATTGTATTTAAAGTCCGCAATAGAGTTCTTTTGGTCCAGCTCTCGCTGTGATCTAAATTTAGACTGAAGCATATAGCTTGAAGGAATTGTTGTCTGTCTAGCTCTTTCTTCGAACTTGGCTTTCTCTTCTACATTATTTACATAGTCACTAGCGTATGTCGATTTCATTTGATTCTTTATCACCTGAGAAATTAGCTTATCACCTATAGGACGTGACCAGTCACTCATTGGATTTGTCTCCGATTTTAAAGGCCTGAATCTGAACACCATAAATTCCTTGAAGTAGTTATTTTCTTTAATTTCCTCTTAGTAAAAGAAAAATTAGATTTACTTTTGAAGGATGAGGGTTGTTTGAACGATAACCACTTGCGGTTCCAGTTCGAAATGGCTCTTCTTTTTTAACTGTTTTATGGCTGAATTCGGAGTCGTAGTGCGATGCTCCGATAGGATCACCCAAGTTATACGGAACCCTGAACGCATTTGAAGTCATGGGGCGATAGGGAACTGTCTTCGAGGTTTCGTTCCTCTCTATTATTTTGTAAAAGTCGTCAGACATCTCTAGTAAAAAATTTTAGTTTAAAAAAAAATTTAGTTCAAATTATTTAGGCCATTACTAGCAGAAAATGGGAAACCATTAGCCTCTTTTCTTCTAGTCAAAATTCCATCATTGGCAAAGTGATTTATTTTATACACTGTGTTCTCCTGGGTCTTTTGTTCGCCTGGTACTTCCATTTTAAATTTTGAAGAGCTAACTATTATATCCTAAAGCGAATTTAAATTGAGTCTCTAACTTTAACTAGACTTAAATAATTAAAAAAATTTAGTGTTTGTTTACTTCTAAGTTTTTGATTAAAAGCGGTATATTTTTTCTGAAAATAAACAGCAACAAGCTAAATCGATAGCTACTAAGCTAACTGGCACTCGTAATAATTTATAATAATAAATAGCAGGTAATTTGTGACCGACCTTGAAACAAAATCTGTTACCATGTGTATAATCTTTAAAAAAATAAAATTATTTTAAACTTAGAAGAAATAAATCTTAAGTATTTATTAATTGAGGTTTAAAAATCTCAACCAAATACTACCGGCTAAAGCACAGCAAATATTGCTAAATTTATAAAATCATGAAAAGCTTATTAAATTCATTGGCATTTCCTATAAAAAATAGCTTAAGCTAAACTGCTTAAAACTAATTGAACTGTATTTCAATTTAAATCCGAATTTTAAATTATTTAAAAATGAACAATTAACTCGATGATGATATCTGTTAAAATATTCATTTGTTTTCAATTAATTTTTAAGGCAAATTTTTAAATGATACAAATAGCTTAAATTCTTTTAAAACCGTATTTTTTATTTAAGAAGCTAGACTATTTAAATTTCTGTTTTTCTTTTTTTTTAATTCAAATAAAGCAGTTTAAAATTTTATGAATACAATTTGATTCTAAAATTTCATTCAAAAATTAAATATAATTAGTGATTCAAAGGAAATTAGAATAAATATGTGAGTGACAATTTTCACCTCTTGATTGAAAAAAATAAAAAATAGAAAATTTATCGCGGGATAAATTAATATTAACTTAATAGAAAATCAGAAAATTTTTTTAGCACCCAATATTTAGGGTTGTTATTTAGTAAGTCGCCACAGTTGCTACCTGGAATTGCAAAAATTATGTGGCCGTGATCCTGACTGATGGATTGCCGTTCCAGCTAGTTATTCTGGCGGCCTAGTTCAAGTAGAAATAACTAAAATTAAAGTCCAAGTTATTTAATTATTTGATCAGTATTTTTTATTTATTGATTTGTTTTTCTGTACCTTCTTTTTTGGTTTTTTAAATTTAATTTTGTATTTTTAAGGAGCTTGAGCTCCTTCAGAATTAAAAATATAAATAAAGTAAAAGGGATTAAAATAAACGAAATTAAAAAAAGATATATACAGCGGTTCTAATAAAAACGTAACGCCAAAAAAGACGGGTTCAAAAACCGTCCGTACAGTCCGGCCGTCCCGACCGTTCAACGGTAACCGACCGTCCGAACAACGGTGACCGTCCGAACAACGGTGACCGTCCGAACAACGGTGACCGTCCGAACAACGGTGACCGACCGACCGACCTAGCCGTCCGACCTAGCCGTCCGACCTAGCCGTCCGACCTAGCCGTCCGACCTAGCCGTCCGACCGACTGAACCGTCCGACCTAGCCGTCCAACTAAACCGTCCGTCCAAGCCATCCGTCCAAGCCGTCCAGTCTAACTGACCCGCATCCAATAAGGGTCCCACTTTCTGATTTTTTAAAATTCTAGGATTTTGAGATAATTTTGGTAAAATTTGGTAAAATTAAAAACGGCCAATTCAAAAAAATCAAGATTTTTTGAAATTCAATATTTTTTCCAAAAATCGAAAATTTTAGACTTTTTTTTTCATAAATTGGTCAAAAAAATATTTTTTTTTAAATTGTTATAAAAAAAGCTTTCTTAAATTTGAAAATGACATTTTTTCAAAAAATTTTGATTTTTTTGAATTAGCCGTTTTTAATTTTACCAAATTTTACCAAAATTATCTCAAAATCCTAGAATTTTAAAAAATCAGAAAGTGGGACCCTTATTGGATGCGGGAGATTAATATTAATCGGCATTCATTTATTTGTAATTTTACGTAATTAGAATTAGAATGATTCTAGACCTTTCATAAAAGCACTGTATTTTTACCTTTTTTTTATTATTTTTATTTCATCTAATTTAACTTTATTTTTATTAATTTTTTTAATCTGAGTGAGCATTAGCTAGATACAGAAAAAAACAAATAAATAATAAAAATTTTCAAATTATTTAAAACACTTATCATTAAATACAAACCAAATTCAATATGACATTAAAGTTCAATTAACATTGTATAGTAGTGAATTGGAAGAACCAGATGGGGTTGACTTGAGAAAATTGGTGTCGTTTTTATTTCTCAAAATAACAGAAAACTAGAATTCTTAAAAAATATATGTATTTTTAAATCTGCCGATAATTTTATGTGAATTCCAGTTGGCTAAAGCAATTTTTGAAATTTTTCAATTTTTGGTATTTTAAAATTTTTGAAATTATTTGTTTATTTGAACTTTAATTTTCTTAATCTGAAAATGTTTTTCTGTTTAGTGCTCGATAGATGTATCTGAAAAAAATTTAATTGAATAATTTTTGAGAGGACCAAGAGAACACAATTTGTGCCAATATCAATAAATTATTAAAAAGTGTATGAAATTTAATTTTAAACAAAAGAACCGATCAATATTTTAAAATTGAAATTACTATAGTCCATGGACACTTTCTACAATATAAATCATTATTTATCTGATTATTATTTTTTATTTCAAAAATTAGGCCAGACTCGGCGATGATAAAAAAATATAATATAAAAGTGAAATTTTTTTTTAAATTTAGAGAAAATTATTTCCTCCAAAAATTTATAATTGAACAACTTATTGGTACAATTGTAAATCTCTTTATGCAAATACAGTGTTTAAAGTTAAACTGTATAATGGGTAAGATTTCATCATTTTACGTAATTTTACGTCAGAAAATGTAAGCTTACATATTATTACATCATTTCTTGTATGTAAGAAAATGTAAGATAATATAATCTTACGTAATTTTACGTAATATTACACTAGTTTAGTACTTTTTCTTACAATTAGCCCTCTTACAATGTATTAATATGTAATTTTCTGTCATATTTTTTAAGTACTGTAAATATTAGGAAAGTACCTATGTTTTTTTTTTAATTCAAATTTTTATTAATTTTTCACTTTTACGTAAAATTACGTAAGATTATGTTATCTTACCCATTATACAGTTTAACTTTAAACACTGTACATCAGCTAATACAAAATTTGTATTACCTAAATCTACTCACTGCAATACCTCGCAATTTTATTTTTATGCTATTCTTATACATTTAGTGCTTACTTACAGAGTTATTACAGAGACTAAATTTAAGTGATACTATTTTTTTTCAGAAGATGAATTTTGCATAAAGGTTTTAGGACTGAATATCTTTAACATTTTTGTTATACATATTATTTTATTCAAAGATCCACAATGTTGAATTAAGAAGAGTTGAATGTTATCTTAATAAGACAATATGAGATAAACATTGTATTAATAATAATAATAATAATAAAGCTATGAAGTGCAAAGCACTTGAAATGAGGTTTTATCCTCACTGTAATAGCCCATCTAAATTTAGTTTGTCTAATTTATTTTTAAATTCGTTCAATGTTTTGGAATAAATAACTTCTCTACTGAGGTTATTCCATGCATTCACCACTCTATTGCTGAAAAAATGGTATCTTTGATCGCAGTTTTTCACCAATTGCTTCTCCATTTTAAGGTCATGAAATCTTGGAGCCGTTCATTTAAGTAACGATTTTGATATGAAAGCTAATGGTCTAAAACATAAAATTTATCCAATTTCAACTGCTGATAAGAAAATTTATTGTCCTTTCTTAGAATAAATTTTTTTCCGACGATCAATAATGGATGCATTAATTGTATAAAAAATTTTATTTTGGGTATTTCAACTTATAATATATCAACTTAACCTTCAAAAATTATTATAGCTTAAAATATTTTTTAGGTGTTCATTTATTTATCACAATACAAAATAATCATAAAATTGAATACATTTTGCAATAATAAAATAAGTCGTACCATTTGACTACTTGATTTAAAGAATTTTAAAAATACTCAAAAATTTTCAGATAAGATAAAGAGAATTTTAAAAATAACCCTATTTAATTTTAAATAACATAGATTGAACTTATAATTGAGTTCTTGAACGATATTAAATTATTAAATTTTGATTGATTAATATTTGAATAAATAAAGTTAAAGTAAAAATGAACAGTAATTTAGAAATTTCCTCTTAATCTCTAGAAAACATGCAAAAAAAAAACCTACAATTTCATTTAATAGCTATTTTTAGATCAATTTAAAAATATGCGTGCTTTTGTTCTTTTTAAGCTACTTAAACTTAATAATTGATAAAGATATCCTAGTTAAAATAAAAACATAGGAAATGGGCAAAGTGAAATTCATGATCGAATATAAGTTTCGAACAAAATTTTAAACTAAGATTTTAAATTTAAATTATCATTTAAAGTGTTTGTTTGAGTCATAATTTGGGAAACTCAATGTGGATTTAATTTTGTCTTTAAAGTTTTCAAATGAAGATTTTGGAAGATTCAAATGGATCAAATGGAAAAATAATATTTGTTTTTTTTTATTTAAGATAATGTTCAATTAAAAAAAGAAAAAAAAAATTAATTTCATCATTTTTAATAAATTAAGTTTTGATCATGTGATCATGATCATGAAGTTCAAGTTGCCAGGAAAATATCATAAAGTTCTTCCTTCGACTGTGTTCTCTTATTTTGGTTGTGGAATTTGGTTTCCTAAAATTTATTTTTATTTGTAATTATTTTTTTAAAAAGAATTTAATTTAATTTCTAAAATAATAATAGAAATTAAATAATTTTGATAAATAATCTAATGTGTCTATTTATCCATGTTACATTGAAGATTTTGCTTAATTGATTTGAAATTTAAGTCAGAGATTATTTACTTTAAATTTGAATACGTAAGTGATTTTATAATAATAATAATAATATTTAATACTATTAGAAGTGTTACAATGACAGTCGGTATACTTGATTATGATTTTGTTTTCTTTTAATAAAAAAAGAATTTAAATATTTTTTATTGTATTATAAAATAATAACTATGAATTTAATTATTTATTTTGTTTTAATAAAAAAACAAGAAGAATGTGTTTCATTAGGAAATCAATTTATAAATTTTAGTAAGGAAAATGGCTATTCTAAAATTCTCTATATTTTTTATTCAAAAAAACTTAGCTTTTTTATTAAAACAATTTTGCTTGTTTAAATCATCTAGGTGGTTAAAAAAAGCAGATTTTTGAATGATTTTTGAATTTTTATTTTTAGATTCGACAGAAGCTGAAATAATGAAGGCCATAAAGTTTAAAAAGGAAGCCAACCAATCTTCAAAGGAAATTTAATTCTTTTCTATTTCGGATCATAATCAAGATCTTTTTTAAAATTGATTTCAGATAGCTATATATAGGATAATTTTAATTTTCAATGAATTAGTTTATATCGCCGAATAAAGTCAATTCATCTAATACATATTAGCTATTTATGATTATAGTCTGCGAATTTGTAAGTATGTTTAAAAAAAATATAATCTATAGCTATTGCAAGAATCTTGATAAGAAGTCTTACTAGATCTTACTTCTCTATGGTAGATCGTTACACCGAAATTAGATAACTCAACAAAAATTTTATTAATTATTTAATAGAAACCGAAAAATGCAAAAAATTATTTATTCTCGGATTATCAATCGTATTTACTAGAATTATAGTACTTTGATTCAAAACTATTAAAATTGATTTTTAAATAAATTATAAATGATTTAAATTATTTTTAAGAATTAATAATTCTTTAAGAAAGAAATAATTTTTTTTTTAAATTTTTCTAGAAAAAATTTTAAAAAACATAAAAAAAAGTTTTAAAATGAATTTTGTTTATAACTAAATTTTTTTTTTAATTTATTTAAACAAAAATTAATGATTTATTCATAAACAAATAAATATTATAGATTAAACATCCTTTCTTTCAAATGAAAGAAAAATATAAGTAATTAAAAATTCTTAGGTATATCCGATTTTTTTTAAACTAAAAATTTCTAATTTTTATTCAATTGATTTTAGATTTTTGTTCGAAAATTTTTTGATCTTTTCATAAATAAAATCATTTAAAAGTGAGGACTAATAATTTGTTATTAATTTAAATTTACTGAAGTAATTATTTTATTTTTTTCACAACAAAATTTTCTTAACAAACATTAAATCTTTTTATCATTATGAGTTTTTTTTATGAATTTAAATAAATAACAAAGATGATTAAATTTTTGAATACAAGTTTTTAGATAATAAATATTATCGTTTAATTTTCATACTTTTTACGAAAACTAAACTTCCATTTTTTTTTCATTTTCACAGTGGAGCTCTGCTAAATTAGCGATTCTAGTTTATTACAGAGTTGTTTAAAAGTCACAAGTCTCAAGTCAAGTCCAAGCCCGAACTTTTTTTAAAATTATTTTTCAAAAGTCCAAGTCCGGGCTTTAAAATTTTGAATACTGAAGAAGAGTTGTAATTACTTTTATGCTAAAATTGCAAGAAAATTCTGATATATGGCAAATCTTTTTGCATTTGACAACTCAAGAGTATATAAATTTTTTGATCTGAAGCCTGATCTAGCAAATTTAAAAAAAGTCCAGACTTAGACTTTTTTTTTGGACTTTTAAACAACTTTGGTTTATTAGAAACTGTAATTCACATATAAAATTATCCAAGAGGATCATGACAATAAAGATTGCTTGGTTAGTTAGTTTAATATCAATTTAGATAAAATTATTTAAGCTTTTATTATTTACATATAAAAAAAAAAAAGAAATTTATGAAAGATGAATAAATATCCATTAAACAAAAATTTCGATTATCGCTTTTTTTTTAATCAAATGATAATATTTTTTTTTATTATTTTATACATTATTCATAATTTAGTCCCAATGGTAAAAATCAAAAAAACTTTTACTCTTACATAAATAAAAAAAATAGAATTTTGTAAAATGCGTAAAGCATATGGTTCAATACCTAACTTAATTTTTTTTACTTTTCAAATCAATTTAGTTCAACTATATTTGATTGTTTATTGTAAGAGTAAGTTTTCATTTGCATGATAAATATGGGTATCAGATAGAGTAATTTGAGTTTATAAAATTTTTTACTTTTCTCGATTAAGAAATAATTAATCTTATCTAGTTTAGTATTACGTTTTCAAAAAATTTTTTTTGTTCTTTCTTCAAAAAAAATTGGAGAGTGTCGTAAATGAACGTTTTCTAGATTAAAATGTGTATTAATCAAATTCTAAGATATTTTCATTTTAGATCAAAACTTTAACTTAAATGTTTTTTCAGATATCTTTTAAAATCACATATAATTTACTATAAAAAGGTAAGATTTATTGTATCTAAGAATGGGGTTAAATTGACTTGAATCCAGATGATTACTACAAAATGACTAAATCAGCTAAAATTTAATTAGATAAATTTAAAAAAAAAAGCTAATTCAAGTGATCGATTTGATTTATAAATTTTTTTTTTACTTGTTAATTAGCTACTTCAATTAAACTGAATAAAATGTGTTTTTTGATTAAATTTATTTCTTGTTAGCTTTAAATTCTTGCCTAACACTGTGCCTCAGAAGGCTTTTACTCGTTATCTAAATAATCAAACTTGAATCAGCATCAGTTTTCTAATTGATAAATTAAGAATTTTAAAGCTTTTAACTCTGATAAAGTTCTTAGAGAATGTTCAAATGAACAACAATTTATCTCGTGAGGCACCCATAAACCAGTTCCTTTCAAAATAATCTTTAGGAATCGATCATGTCTAAGACTAAAATAAAAAAGATATTCAGTCATATAAAGTAGAATTATTTAAAAAAAAACAAAAATTTTGATTAATGAATGTTGAAGATTAAGAATTTTGTTTTTTAAATATCTTCTTAAGTTAAAAGAAAAAACGAAAATGAAAGATAGAATTTAACATTATTCAAAATTTTTAAAACAAGATAACGTCTTTAAATTATTTTCAATTTAGCTTGGATATGAGTTTTTTATTTTGGTACTTTCTAAAGGGACAAATTTTTTAACAAGTACTTTACTTCCAGATTTAATTGTCTATGATTAAAAAATGTTTTAATTTAATTTTAAAATTATAACATGAATAAAATGTTGAATTTCGATTAATTATTTATATTGAATAATTAACGAATTAAATCTCTAGCATATGAATATTCATTTTAATTATAAAAAAACCAAAATACAAAAATCTTTCTGTTTCTGAGTGAAATTAAATTTTTATAATTTCATTTTGAAAAAAGCCTGTGAAAATTGATCAGTTGTTCAGTAAAAATTTTACAATTGAAATACAAAGTCGCAAAACTTTTGATTTCTGGATTAATTTTTTTATCTAAGGAATTAAATTTAAAGATAACAAAAAGGCGCTTTTATAAATAATACACAAAAGAGTTTTTATGCGTCTAAGGAACACTAATGATATTTTAAAATTATAAAGAAATTTGATAGCCGGTTTTTTAATTTACCCAAGAGAATGGTGCCTCAATTAAGTCATTTTTCTAAAATTAATTGAATTTAAAATTAAATAAATTTAAAAATAGTGTTTTAATCTCATTTCAGCATTGAAAATGAGATTAAAATTACATTCAATAGACATGATGCTAATTTGTTAACTTTAAAAAATATTTTTTATGCTCAAGATAAGTTGATTTCATATTTAAAGATATTATTAGATTTTTAGTAATAAAATTAGTATTGATTGTTTCATTGATGTCACATCAACATATCAAAAATCATATAAACAGCTGAGTCTCAAGGAGAATTTTATATCTAATTTTGAATTTTTGATTTCTTAAGTATCAAAAGACTTAAGACGACATTCTGGTCCGATTTTCTTTAATATTTTTTTTTCAGATGGCAGCATTTTCACCAGTGATTCAGTAAAATAAACTCAATTAGAATTCAAAAAAAAGATTCTCAAAGCCTATTTAATTTTTTGATCTTAAAATTTAGTTTGCATTAAAATTTTTTTTCATTAAGCGATTATAAACTTTAAAAGTTATCATCAAATTTTGAAATTTTTTTTCTTGCTTTTCTTGTAAATCAAAAACTTTCCAGTCATATTTAAAATTATCAATTTTTTTGTAAGACAAACTTGATAACTTTTTTCAAATTAAATAATAGTACCGGGTTCCCTTTCAAATTATAAATAAGTGCCCTCTTAGGCCCTCATTTTTACAACAAAATAACATGAGATTAATGTAATATCTGTAATTTCAATATAAGTCATGTTTAGTTCACATGAAATATTATATTGGAAGTTTACATTTTTGGTAAGCTTTTAGCCTAAATCCTTCAATTTAAACATGATTTTGGGAGTACTGATTGGCACGAGAATAGGATAGAAGAAGGAATTAATAGTTAAAACTTGAACATTAACAGTAGATAGGCTGATTTTTTTATACAATTAAAGACCGGCAGGAGTTTAAAAATCTCCTTTCTTTTTTCATGCAATCTGATCAGTCATAAGCAAATTTTTTAATAAATTATCCATATACTAAAATATTCAGTTAAAATTTATTTTTAAAAGTTTTTCCATTTGAATTTTACTAGAAGATAAAATATTTAAAAATTACATTATATTGGGAAATAAAGGGGTTGCGAAGTTCATTTCAATTCGATCCTTTCAATTCAGAAAAACTTGAATAATTTTTTTACTAAAAAAGATAGTCTAGTTCTGTAAGATGTTTAATGTTTAACGAACTTTGCTTTATCCGAAAATATATGTCTGCAAAAACTCTGCAAAGTAATTGCACAGTTTATAAGAACACTTTTCAATGGCTTGAAAAATGCAGGAAATTGCATAGTATTTTGTAGACTTATTTTACTGCATTAAGTAAATTTTCTTAAATAAAATTAAGCATTTAACACAACTAATTTATTCATTATTGTAAAAAAGTTTTACTGATTTTAAACGATCGAAATGAACTTCAAAACCTCGGAAATAAAGGAGTCGAAAAAAGTCAATGGCCCTTTATGCATAAATTTTTTTCTTGACTTTAAATTTAAGCAATTTAAGCATTTTAAAATAAAATAAAATTACAATTTTATTTTGTTTTTTTAATGGTTAAGTCCTTTTTGTGAAATCCTTTACAACATGATTTATCCATTACCTTAAATGTATGGAGAAAATTAGATGAAACGAAACCTTATAGACTTTAAATTAATAAAAATCATTTCTATACGAATACAATTTTATCCTTATAATATTTTTGTAAATAAAGATCCTCAAAAATAAAAATGTATTTAAATTTGATTTAAAATTTTTATGATTATTGCACATTGTTATAATACTTTTAGCAAACTACTAAAACAAATTTTTTTTTGTTGTTGAGAAAAATGGATTTAAGTAATTTTACAGCTTTTTAAAATTTTCAATTTAGTTTTTTTGTTGATCATAAAATTTTCTCTAATTTAATCACAACTTAATCAAAAATGTGCTTTTGTTATTTTTGAGATCGGCTATAATTCTTGGAAAGATAGTTGAATTTTTGAAAATAAATCACAGAACTTTTTTTTCTTGATTAGAGTTTGATTAGATATGTAATTAGATTTACAAGTAGTTATTTTTTGAGCATTTAATATCTAATTTTTTTATTTTATCTTAAGATATAATTCAAAACTAAGATAAATATAAATTATCTTTTTTAGCTTAATTCAGGGACAAAATAGCGAATACATTAGTATTTAATAAATTATCTCAAACTATGGAATCAAATACTGTTGGGACCATTCAGTTTTCAGATAAAAATATTAAAATAATTTTTTTTTCTTTAATAAGCTAAAAAATTGATCAAAAAAATAAAATAATTTGTTTTTTTGGCTCATTTCAATAATGTAATAATAATGTCCAATGTTCATCCCTATTCTAAAAAAATACTATCAAATAAAATTAATTGAATTATTTGAATTTAGCTAAAAACTAGAAAAAAGCTTAATAATAAAGTTTATGAAGCTAATTTTTTAATTTTTAGCTAAATTCAAATAATTAATTTAAAAATTTTAATTTAAAATAATAAAGACGAGAATTGGAGCTTATTAAATGGAGGATAATCTAAATTTAAATATAACTATATTTAAAATTAAAAAATTTTTAGTTTTTTTGTCACAACAAAGTTTGGATGGTATTAACTGGAGAAAAAGGACCTGAATTTTGTCTTTTAAATTTTATTTTTAAAATTCAAAGTTTAATGATTCAAAGGATCCATTTTGTGATTAATATTTTAAATTGGTCAACTTTAAAATAATACCAAAGAGGATATTCGGAATTTTAATTTAAAATTGATTGAAAGGTTAAATATCTGGAAACTAAATCACTAGGTAAATAATGAATCAATGAATGAATTTTATGATACATTTTTTCGATTCGAATTTTAGCTGAACGTCATTAAAGCGAGAATTTGATGAAAAAGCAAAGATTTTTTTTTAAAGTTCTCTAATCAATTTGTTTGTCTTAACTAATTCCATATCTTCAATCGGGCCGTTTTTAGACAATCGAACTAAACTAGCTTAAGTACTCACAGTGTATTAATATACATCATATTAATTAAGATTTAATTAAGATAAAAATCGAAATATCTTGAAACTTTTTAGCTTTGGTCTGATTAAATAATATAAATTTTAATTTCATTTTTCAAATAGAAAGCTAGCTCTGATTTCCTAGTATACTTGTTCAAGATCCTTGAGCTAAATAAAAAAATATCTTAGCTCAAGATTAATTTAGTTGAGTAATTGCAAACAATGGGCTGAAAAAGGCAAACTATTCGTTTATCTAAAAAGATAACATCTTGATAGAACTTCCTACATTAGTATGATTGAATTAAATTTAAAAAACTTTATTTACTTTGTGTTTGAAAAAGTATAAAAAGATGAAAATAAAGATACGAATCTATAGTCTTAATAAATGAGCTCTTTTTTGAATTAATTTTGAAATCAGATAGAAATATGAAACCGAAATTAAATGTCAGATAGATAGATACACAAAGACTCGAACTCGTTCAATGATAAACCAAAATTTACATAATAGTATGACTTTTTTCATCTATAATCTAATAAAAACAAGAACTTGATATTAAAGGCGAAATATAGGCAGAATTAATTAATCATTTCGCTTATATTGATTTATCTCGAAATGCAGGACATGTTATTCTCAGATTAAATAAATTGTTCAACTTTTTTATTTACATATGAGAGTATTATTCGATTTATTATAGGATAAGTAAAAAACTAAATCCAAAAGAGTCAATTGTTTTGGTCCAGTTCATCTTAAAATGTTTTGCTTACGTTTTTAAATTTTTTTTTAATCTAACTTTTTTTATCTCTTTAAGAAATTAGGGGTTTTGAATTGAACATTAGGGTAAAAACATTCTAAAAATTATATTTTCAAAATTAAGATATTTTTAAATTTGAATAGGAAATTCGGAAAAAAATATCTACTTAATTCTAAAGGGTTTATAATTGGCAAAATGTAGAAAATTTTACATTTTTTCATTTTCATATTTTTAGATTTTTTGTACAAAATTTCATAAAATTTTTATTTTTAATTTCGGTAACTAAATAATTTGGAAGAGTTTTTTTTTATTTTCTGAAATATTGCACAAAAAATCTAAAAATATGAAAATGTAAAAATGTAAAATTATTTTCATTTTGCCTTATAATCTGTCAGTGTGTTAAATTAAAACAGTTCTCGAAAAATGATTACTTTTTTGAATGCTAATAAGTTTTTCATTAAGACGATTATTTTATCATTATTTTTGCTATCTATTTTCCTATTCCTGCTGTAATTAACAAGTTTGTTTAGCTTTAGCTTTCAACAACTGGAAAATATTTGACAAGTTGAAAATATATTAAGATATCTAATGATAGAAATAATTCATTATCTATTGTTGACAATGATATTTAATATTTTATTTCGCTTTAATTTTATATTAAATCAAATTTTGGTGAAATTTGAACAAACTGGTGTTGAAGTTTATATAATCAAGAAAATTACTTAATTTCTGATTATCTTTTTTATTAACAGCTATTGAAATTTTCCTGGAACGCATGCTTGGTTACAAAATAAAATTTAATCGAATCCTTTTGTTTAATTTGTTTAATAATTCGGCATCGTATTTTGAATAATCTCTTAAATTTTTCTTTATTATTTTCAGTAAAGTCTTTAATAGTAAATGTATTATTTTAATTTATTTAACAATAGCATGATGCTTACTAATATGGCCATGCTGTAAAAAATATTTGGCATAAATCTGGGCCTAGATTTCAATTTTTTTAGCAAAAAAATATTTCAATAGTTAGCGAAGCAAAAATCAAAAATTAATTCAATTTCTCGATAAAACATCATTTAGCATTGAGAATTTTAAAATTTATTTGAAAAAAACGCGTATATTAAAAATATTTCTGGATATAAAAGCAAATAAAAAATACAGCAAGTCAATATTTCTACTGTCTTTTCGTAGGCCGATTTTAATATAAAAAAAACAGATTTTTTAATAGTTAAAATCAATAAAAAGAAAGAATCAAATATTAACGATTGAAATAAAAAATTCAAGTTCATTTTTATTCCAATCTATTATAAAGGACTTAATGTTTTACATAAACAAATTTTCTTCATTGTCCCTTTTTGGTTTTTATGAAAATTGTAATGCCACTTTTGCGATTTCTTGTAAAATTAGAGAAATTTCAGTAAATTTACTCAAATTTTGATAAATTCAGTTTCAAAATTTAGTACTGTTTTTATTAACTAGGAAGAAAATAAATTTTAAATTTTAAAAAAATTCAATTTTTTTATTCAATTAATTCTCTTAACTTGGTAAATTAAAATAAGAAAAATGTTTTCGCATGAAGTTTGCTTTTTTCAGACTATAGACAAAGTATTAATTCTTCAAAAGGCTGTTAAATCAAAAAAATTTTTTTTCGATTGGATAATATATTGAAGTTTATTTTGATTCGTATTAAAAACCAATTGTTTTAATTTAAAATATTTAAATTAAAAATTTGGTTGATTTTAATTTATTCTGGTGATGTTTTTACCTGATAAAAAGCATGCTTTTAAAAGTTAAATTATCAAAAAAACACGTTTTTCAGGAAATTTAATTTTTTAAATGTAAAAAAAATACAATGTTTATTTTTTCTTACATTTATTAGTCAAATTTTTTCATCATGTTAATTTAGCAAGACTTTAAAAAAATATTTGTTTCTTTTTTTGTCATAATTATTTGACTCAAAGGTCTCGAAGGAATTGCCTGTTTAATGTAAACATCAATTTAACTTTATTCACCAAATTGAATTGACACTTAATTTATTTGCGCCAGATATAAGCAAACAAATTCAAAGCTATTTAATTAACAAAAAGTATCTTTTTAGTAACTCCACATTGAAAAAATAATTTTAGCTGAAAATTTTATTCTTTTAATACACAAAACTTTTGAACAAGACGAGACAATACATTGATTAATTAAAATAATTGAATTATTTCATCCATTTTTTAATTTTTTACTCAAAAAACAGCTCACCTCTGGGGGCGGTGAAGAATACGTGATACTTAAAAGATAAAAATGCCAATTTTCTATAGACATTCAGGTAGCCGAATGTTATTGAAATTGATTTAAAAAATATTGTTTAAATCCTAAATTATTCCGAATTGATTCAAACTAAGCATTTGGCTTAAATCAAATTTAATTCGATTAATTCATTTTTTACTTTGAATTGTTTAGATATTTTCATTATGTAATTAAGATCGAGTTAAAAACTAATAAACTAGAGAAAAAATAGAGTTTTTTTTTTTAAAAAATATAAATGTTTTAAAGCTATGTCAATATTGCGATCGTCATACGCCGATGACACATTGATCGACCCTCAAAGCATCGACTTGGAGAATTCGTCATCTTTAGTCAATTTTATCCAGTACTATGATTTTGACCATCATGAAGAAAAATCAGTGACCAAAGTGTTGATAAAATTTTTGCAACAGGAAACTTCATTAGTGTGGATAATATTTGGCACCATTGGAAACATTTTATCACTCTTTGTTTTACTCAGACGAAAAATGAGAATACATTCCACATTTACCTACTTGACCATCTTGGCAATATGCGACACTCTCGTTCTATACTTTGGTTTATTGCGCGATTTTCTAGTTAACAAATACAATTTGGACATAAACGGTGACATTCTGTGTAAATTTCACGTATTTTCATTCTATTTTGTTCTTCATATGGCAAGTTGGCTGCTGGTGGCTGTAAATATAGATCGTCTAATAGCGGCATCATTTTTGAGTTTGTCCAAAACATGGTGCACTCCGAGGACCGCAATCAAAGTCTCCATTTATCTTGCCATATTTTTATTGATAATAAACTCTCATTTTTTATATTTTGTCGACTCAAAAGGCTACGCTCCTGACCCCCTCCGAAAACCTCGGAATCCATCAACTAGATCAAAGTTTTCCAAGAACAATTCAAGTATTCTCGAGCTCAAGTACCGCGCAAGCAGCTATTTGTGGTTGACGGACCCCGACCAATTCAGTGACTTAAAGACACATGATGCCAAGAGCCAGATTAGTCTTGCCAAATATGCTGGCAACCGGACCGATGAACCAGTCAACCCTTATGTGTACAGAAAATGTCTAATCAAGCCCAACAGTCCTGTGTACAGTTACTTTTTTTCCAAGATATTCACTTGGATTGACGCAAGTGCCCAAGTTATACTTCCATTTATAATAATGCTCATATGCAATATAAACATAATTCACAAGGTGTTGTTGACCAAAAACAAGAGTAATGGAAAAAATTTGAAAAGAGTGCGCAAAATAAGAGGAATGTGTATAATGATAGTCAGTGTGTCTGTCATATTTTTTGTCCTAGAGGCTCCGATTCTCTTGTTCATATGCTTAATACAAGGCTCATATATCCAGCCAACTTGGCCGTACATAGAGCTCTTTTGGACCATAATGAACCTGATGATGTACACCAATCACGTGATTAACTTTATATCATACTGCATGACTGGAACCAAGTTTAGACGCGAACTTCTGCGTCTTTTCTGTATTGATGCCTTTTTGAAACAAATGGATGACTACAAGAACATGTTTATTACTCAGAATGGCGAGTTGAAAAAGTGCGATGCCAAGTCTCCTAGAGAAAAGAAAACAGTGGTGAAATTTTTTAAACGAAACCAAGAGTTAAATTTTGTAACCGAGTCGGCAGTGAAAAATAAGAACAATGCAGTAAAGCCGGTAAATTTGACTGCTGGTATATTGAATAGGAAAAGGTATATCGGTGAGAGTGCAACTTTAAAAAAGAATGTGGACAAAGACTCGGACTCGGAGTTGTCACATTTTGTATGCAATCGAAACAATTTGGAGAAAAATGTTATTGATTCGATTAGAGCTGATAATCAAAAAGTCAATGATGAAGAAATACCTACAACGAAATCGTTTTCCAGATTTAGTTTCCAAGGTTTGAGTAAGTTTAGGAGAAAATCGAAAAAAAGCGATTCTGAGCGAATTCAATTAGATGAATTTGACATTGAAATGGACGAGGAAAGTGGATATTTTTAATTTTTGTTTTCAAAATTTTCGATTTTTTTAGACCTATGTTTAAAATGGTGTTCATTTTTATAATAAAATTATCTAATTATCAAATATTTTTTGTGAATAATAATGAATTTTGGTTTTTGACAAAAAAAGATAAAAACTAGTTCTTGCATTTTTAACAGATTTGCTTAACTCAAATTGTCTATAAGAGAATAATACCTGGCATATTAGTTTTTTCCATCAATAATAAGAAAAATGTATTGACGCATCTAAGATGATTCAAATCTATCTAAGATGATTCAAAATCACCAAAATTATCTGTCTTTTAGTGACAACAAAATAGAGAACCTTTGTTAACCCTCGGATAAGGTTAAGTTAATTAAACTCAGTTTATTTGTTTTTTAAATTTTATTTTATTAAATGATAAAATTACACTTATAACAAATACGACAATAGGCCTAGGTAAACGTTTAAGTTGTTTGTGGAAATATTCGAATAAGACGAATAAATGAAATAAAGTATTACATTTTTATAGTAAAAGAAATAATTAAAAAACATCAATCACAAATCAAGATAATATCAAATAAAATATTAAAAGTAGGAAAGATTGTAGACAATGGTCATTGAGATAACGATGACACTTTATATTAAATTAATTTAATTAAAACATCAAGATAAATAACTTGATAAGTTATTGAATTTGAGGATCGTAGATCATAGTAACACCTTTTTTACATATTATTAATCTAATTCAAAAAGATGGTGTAAAGAAACTTATTATGGAATTGTCACGAACAAATTCTTAATTAATTTTAATTAAATATTAAAAAAAATAAATTAGTTTGAGTATCTAAATTCTCTTTTCCTATAACTCTTAAGTAAAAAATTAATATTTAATACATAATATAAATATTTAATTTTTTTTTGATTGGACAATTTAATTTTTTTTAATTTTTTTTTTATGTGTTTTCAATATTATCCTCAGATCTTGTAAAAAACTTCTAAGTTTTGTCTTGAAATTTAAAATTTTTTTAAAATGATTTTGTTCTAATAAATTTTTTAACGGTCGTTTATATAAAAAATAAGAATATTGGAAAAAGTAACACTTAACAACTGTATTTATTTATTATTATATCCTCATTTTCATTATAACGGGTGTTCAAAAAGGAATGTTCAAAAGTTTGACATGTAAAAAAAATATGTTCCAGTTGACAAAATTTAACCAAATTTTGACCAGTTATTTAATATCATTTAATATTTAAAAAAAATTAAATTAAAAGTTTTTTCTATGTTAATTAACCGAAATAGGCCATTGGGAACACCTTTACCTAAAAATGACAATTGTCCTCAAATGTTTTGAAAGTAAATATATATGTTTAGTTGTTTATTTAAAAGAGCAAAAAGGACAGATTAAAATAAGCCCTTGGTCATTTTTCAATGACTTATGTATCAAAAGTTATCTGAAAAAAGACACTGAAATTTAATTTCTTCAAAATATTAGGTATCCACACTCTTTTTGCTATATCTAGCGAACTGAACCAAGTTTTTTGAAATTTTTGACAAATATTAAGGTAAGAATAAGCTTTAGAGTAAGTATGAATATAATATAATTTTTGATTAATTTTATCACTATTATTAAAAAAAATTCAAAAAAGCACTATTCACTTATGAATAGATTAAATGACCAAAAAAGAACCCCATTATGTCAATAAAATATATCAATTAAAATCTTTTAAATTATGCCTTAAGAAAATATATGATACATGCTAGTTTAAGCTTTGATATTTTAATGAAATTAAAATTAATCTTTGCATTTTTATTTCCTTTAAATTTAATTGTATTCAAAATAAAAAAAGTTTTTTTTCACTACAACAATATAAACCCTTCATTTTTCGGCGCCAATTTCGCGTCAAACAGCGACTGGTCAGCTTTGTTTTGTTAACAAAAAATTGAGAGACAATTTCAATTGAAAAGCAGCAGTCCTCCTAGGAGAAAATCAATTTACATTCTTTCGTTGTACAAGCATCCTAGTTTGGCTTTTGGTGACTTTTTGAAAAGATTCAAGGATTTTCTGAATAAGTATGCAAATGTTCTGTCGACAAGTACTCTTTTGATATTGGGTGATTTTAATGTCGACTTTAACAAAGAAAAGGAAAAGTCAAAATTAGATAAATTGATTGATATGGGTCTAAAACCATTGTTCAAGAATAGGACCACTTTTGAAAAGTGTTCTCAATTGGACTGGGCTTTTATGAGACTTTCTCCGGTTATTAATGATGATCAACAAATTCAATTAAAGGCAAAAGTACTTGATACATGGTTCAGTGATCATTCGGCTATTGTTTCAACAATTGGCTTTTAATTTTTATTGACTCTTACTATTTTTATTATTTTTTTAATTATCAATAAAGTTTTTACAAAAATAAATGTTTTTCCATTTAAAATTTCTTTCGAAATTAGAACCTAGATTTTCTAGTAATTGAAAAAGACTGTCATTTTTGATATTTTATTTTAAGTTAGAGTAAGGTGTTTTTAAAAATTCGATAAGCAGACTCTTAACCAATTTTTTTGAAATCTACATGGTTAAAATAGTTGGTTTTTAATGTTTCATTGGACCATGAAAAATTTTACAAACAAGGGCTAGCATCTAGGTCAATTGAAAAAAGTCGACCAACTGAAATTTTAACACTTTTTTTGAACTCGTCATGGTCAATTTAGTCAGTATATTTGGTTACTTTTGTTTAAAAAGAAAATTTCAAACTAGGGTTAGCGGCTAGGGTTATTTGGAAAAGTCGACCTACAAACTTTTGAATGCTTTTTTTGAACTCTAAGTGGTCTAATTAGTTAGTCTACAAAGTTTCAGACGTTTACAAGGACTTTGAAAAATCTGGACAGACGACAGACGACAGACGGCAGACGACAGACGACAGACAGACGGCAGAGAGACACGACCATCCTAATACCTAGATTTTGTTAGATAAATCTACGAAAATCTAGGCAACCCTAACCCTAACCCTAACCGATGGTACCAAAATCAATATTTTAGATCCATTTATACAGGCTAATTCGGGTCAGATTCCCTTTATTGAAGAAACCATTAAAGCCATCAAAAATCCATCACCAATTGTAAATTCTCTTTTTCCATTTAAATACAAGTTAGATAGTCTGGGCAAAGAAAAAAAATTTGGCTGGGTCTTGAGCGCAAAACAGTTGAAGGATTTTTTTATAAATATTTTTCATAATTTTTGAATAATTTTTCACTGTGGTGAAGTTTTGACATTTTCACTGTGGTGAGTTAATTAATTAATTAACTCATGTCAAAACAAAATGACTTACAGCGGTTCTAATAAAATCGTAACGCCGCTTGGCTGGCTGGCGCGGCCTCGGCCATTTTGTCGTGACACAGTAGTTGACTATTTAATTGGATGGATTATAAATGGGTGGCATCACAAAAGAAAACATCTTTGTCTTTATGGCGAATCTAATGCAGGAAAAAGCACTTTTTGCAACGTATTACTTGGAAAATATGAGCATCAAAATTTTCCAATTGGATCAAACGATAATAAATTTGCATTTGATCGTTGGAATTCTGAATTGTACACCCATTGTATGATTCATGAATTCGATTTCCATAAAATCGACTTGGAAAATGGCTCTTGAAGGCTTCAATTTTACCATAAATAGAAAACATCGGGTTGGAAATGTTGGTTCAATAAAAATTCCATTTATTTTCATGTGTAACAATAATCCTTTGACTTTTATTGAACAATCATTAATTAATCGTATTGATTTTGTCGAATGTAAGTCGAATCCCAATGATTTCATAGATAATTTTAAGGACTATTTAGAAGTTGATGTTGATTTTACTGAGCACAAATTAAATCCAAATGTTGAGGAATATTGTCGTCCAGATAGTTTTGAGTTTCCTCCTCTATATTACGACAGGAAATTAATTGGCTCACAAGAATACAAAAGGTCAAGTGAAATTGCAATCACAAAAAATTGACACCGAAAAAGATGCTAAACTAAATGTCACAATTATAAAATGTCAAAACAACACAAAAAGAATTATACAGTATTCCGAAAGTGAAAACTCAAATGATTCAATTTGAACAAAACTGGTTCGACAGTATAAAATACAAAACAATTAGTAGATTCTGAATTAAATCAGAATAAAATTCATTATAAAAAGTAGAAATGTAGTTTTAATTAGTTCTTTAAAATAAAAATTTAAAAAATAACAAATAAATTTTTCATTTAAATCTTTTAATGATTTTTCAAAATTAATTAATTCAAATTGACTAAAAAATCTAAGAAAATTATTTGGAAATTCAATAACACTTTTTTAGAGTTTCTAAAATTCTAAAATAATGGAATTAATATTTCGTTTTCCTATTAACTTTAATTAAAAATTTTTTGGCAATGTTAAAAGATGGGTATACGAGAAGTTTAGATTTCATTAACATTTTTTTTATCATTGTTCTTTTTTCCTAAAAATGCGCTCAATTTAAAAAGACGTTTCTACTTGCAGCATTGTGAAGTTTCGTTCAAAAAGTTCAGTTCAAAATCTTAAATTCGTTTATATTTTGAATGGAATGAAGTGATAAAATAAAAATTTAGCAGATGATGTAAAAAAAATGTAACAGGACTTGCTCAAAAAAAAAAACAAAAAAAAAAATTTTATTAACCAATTATTGATTTTCCAAAAAAACTGAATTAATATTAAGTCGGTTTTGAAAAAAAAATTTCGAAATGTAAAATTAAACACTAACAAAAATTTTAAATATTGCAAATAAAACTTCTTTTTTTACAAAGACAAATAATTTGTCTTAAATTCCATTGATTATAAAAGTCGATTATTAATTAAAAGAAAACTTTCAGAATTTATTTTCAAGGCTACTTGGTGTAACAACTTTTGTTACGCATTGTTACATATTTTACATGAGCAAATTTTTTTCATTCATCGAAAAATTTCAATTGAGAACTTTTTTCTTGAACTTTTTGAACTTTTTAAAAAAAACTTCACAATGCTCAATATTTATTCAACGAATCAATTTTCCAATTCTTATTAATAGGAATAAATGATATATTTTATGTTCAAATGTATTTAAATTATTAAATTAATAGGATAAAAATAGTAAATTAATTGATTTCAGTCTTTTCTTAGGTCATATAAAATATCCATGCTCAATCACACTTTTTACAAATACTCTCTATTTCTTTTTTACAATATCCACAGCCTGCTATTTTACATTTTGAACAAAAATTTGCGTTTTATAATTATCACATAAACGAATTTGAACAAATTTATTTGAATTTAGAAAATTTTTCTTATTTTTAATGCTTAAAAAATAATGTTAAAAAAAAATACTTAGCCAAAGCTAAGTATTATAACAAGCTAATAACAAAAATTTAAAAGTAAAATTTAAACAAAATTAATAGACGCCAGATGTTCGCAAAAAATATCTTTACTAAGAATACCCAAAACTTTTTTTTTATCATAAACTTTAAGGTTAGACCCAATGATGTCAATAGAATGAAAAATTCAAAGAATTAATATAAATAGGAAATCATTTAAAAAATATATCAATGTTTACAATTCATTATATTAAACATGTTAAGTTACAACTTCTGAATTTTATTTAATTCGATATTTAATTAATCTTTCCTATTATTAATTGGAAAGTTTTGCCAAAATTTTTTGTCAGACTTGTGAACTTTGTAAAAATAAAAAACATTTAAAATCTTTGAAAAATTTACTTTTCATTCATTTCAAATTTTTATTTAGGGTAATTAATTTTGCTTATATCCAAAAACTAAAATTGTTCAAAAAATATTTACATATTACTAAAGAAGTAATAAGATCAAAGAAATTTAAACTTTCAGGTTAAAATAAGTAATTAAGAAACTATTCAATCAAAATATAAAAATTTTATTACAGATTAGAAATTAAATAAAGTATTAGCTAATAAAATTCAAATGAATGGTGAAAAAACATTTTAATATATATATATATATATTGATTTTAAAAAAACTTTAGCTTATTTATACTTATTCCTCCGGAATATTAAATCTTGGTTTTGAATTGAAACAAATTGAAACAACTGTTTTTGATTTTTTGTTTTTTTGGAGCCAAATGAAATGCAAGATTTCTTGTCAAAAAACTTTTCGAAAAAATACTTTTACATTTAAAAAATCTTGAAAAATTAATTAATTAAATAAAATAAAAAATATTTTTTTGTCTAGTGTAAAGCTATGATGATCATTAATTAGACATAAGACAGGAAAATCTAGAAAATTAAAAAAAAACATATAGGTCAAAGGAAAAGTGATAACAAACATTGGAAAGAAAAACGCATGAAAAATTGCCTCAAATTTTTTGCTTTAAACAACTATAGAAAATTTGACTATCAGTGAAATAAATGATTGAATGAAAAGAAGAAAAAATGTGATTATTTTTGGGAGTAAGAAACGAAGTTAGAATTATTAACAGATAAGGGAGCTGAAGATGAAAAAAATCAAAGAAATTCTGACCAATATTGGAAAAATTGATGTAAAGCCAGCAAATACGAGACGTTTGAAATCTAAAGATCAAAGAAAACTAGGTTCATTTCTGGTAGAACTAACAGAAGAAGCACACATAAATCCAATACTCCGTGCAGCGAAAAGGTTAAGAGATAAAAATAATCTTAAATCTGTTTTAAATTAGAACAATGAATTTAGACAATGAATTGAGAAAACAAAGAGATGAAGAAAATAATTGTCTTTCACAGGACTCACCTTTTTGATATGGATCCGTGGAAATAAGATCGTCAAATTCAAGAAGAAATTATCTTTCATTAGAAGCGAAATTTTCTTGAATCGTTTAAATGTATGTATCTATATGCTACTTCTTTGGAAATTAAACTAGATGAATTTAGTAAATTTATATAGCCCACAAATTGTGGAAGTTAATGAGATTGGTTCTAGAGAATCTCAATTACAAACTTTAAAAGAAAACAATTAGCACAGAAATTTCAAAAGTGATGGACGCAGAGGCGGTGTTGATTTTTCTACATTAACGAATATATCGACTGATTTGAATTAAATGATGCAGGTTTTAATTTAAGAAAATTGAGCAAATTTGAGTAGTCAAATTTAACTCCGAAAAGAATTTAGTTGAATCTATTTATAAGCCAAGCAATTTTGTTGATATAAAAGATTTTGATTTAGTTTTCAAACAAGCTAAAGACTATGTAGATAGAATAGATTTTAAAAATCTTCTGAGTATGGGTGATTTTAACTTTCCACCAAAATTGGTAAAAATACTGTGTGAAAATAAGGTAAATATGCAATCATAAACCTGCAAAAATTCATTTATAATAAAGCTGACCTGACTCTTAAAAAATTTCTCATTTTCTTTCAAATATAGGTTGAGCACACTTGTTAGAGAATTTAACTATTCAAGAAATGTTAGAATTAATTAAATTTGAATAATGATGAATTAAATTTTCTATATCAGCGAAGCTAGTAATTGATTCATTCAAGTAACAGATGGTCTTATAAAGAAAGTGTCTTAAAACCTTAGATTCAAAATGATCTCGAAACCATAATCAGAAATAAGAAGAATCTTAAAAAGAGAAACTGTTCATAAAACTGGAAGGATATGAATCTATTAAAAGATTACATACATATCTGTTAATTAGTTAATCAGAAATAAAAAAAGCAAGACTAACGTATGAACCAAATTAAGTCGAAAAAGCTAAGAAGATCCAAAAATATTGTTTAAAAACTTAAATGATCAACAAGTTACCAAAGATCAATCAAAGCATCAAAAAGTCAACAATGATAATACCTACATAAAAATAAAACATCGAGTGTAGATGTCACTGTGAATCTAAAAAATTTGTTATTTTGTAAAATAACTAAAAAAAATTTCAGATAAAGTAAATTGTGGCGATCCGAAGGTTTTATTTTTGGCAAAGTTTAGGATTTTAAGAGTGCTCTTTTAATATGTTATGCATTTTCGAAAAGCTGATTACAAGTTTGGCTTGAAATGTAATGGGAAGATTATTTCAAAAAAAGAATTTGATAATTTATATTATTAATTGAGTATTTTGTTTAATTTTTATAAAATTTAAATTTAATAAATTTTGGCTGAGAAAGATGTTAACTCTAGATTTCATCTCAATGAGTCTAGATATACGTATTCCTGTTAATGTTATTCTGCTGTATTTTGCCCAGATGCTCCGTACAGATGATAGCTAAATTGAAAGAGTATGGCTTTGTGATTATCTGACGCTAAAATGGATTGAAGCTTTTCTGAAAAATAAAAGACAATGAGTTGTTCAAGGTGAAAATGTGTCGGATTGGGCCGGGACTTTAAGCAGGGTACTACATGGTGATCTAGGTGGAGAACGAATCTTTTAAAATTGATTTTAATCATTCTTTTGACTTATGTTTTGGATCATTGTCCTGATGTAGAACAAAGTCATAATCAAAATTTAATACGCCAAAAACATAATAAGGCAGAAAAAAGTCTGCTAATATCTTATTATACATTTTAGCATTCATGTTATTTTTAAATAACTTTAAATATTAACTTTTGTTTTTTTTATTAAAATAATTAAATTGAACTCACAGCTAGATCAGTTACACCATTGAATGATATATCCCACCCCATATATTAATTTTTAAAAGCGAATTTTTAGGTAGATGGTTTACTTTCGAGATATGTAGCTTGTAATGTCAAATGGTAAAGTGACGATTCTGACAGTATAAATTAAGTTTCGTCAACAAAAATATAATCAGATAAATCATAGTCTTTGTATCTAAGAAACCATACAAGTCATTTAATTTTATCAAAATCGGTAAAAATGTGTGATTTTCCCAATCGACAGTAGCGAAAGCCTTTTTTAAAGCTAAATTTTTTTTAACTTAAAATTACCTTTTATTAAATTTTTTAACAATATTTCGTGTAAAATTATATAATAAAATATTAAAAAAATGTGAATTTTCAAGTTTCGAAAAAAATTTCATAAAACTTAAATTTTCGTCTTAAAAATTTTAATTTTTTGGCCGCAAACATTTTTGCTGTGTCTTACTTGAAATGACATAATTTTACGTAAGCTTACATTAAATTACATTCTAAATTTGATTTAATTTTATGTAATCTTACATTTATATGCGTAAAATTACGTAAAATGATGTAATATTACCAGTTCTGTGATTTAAAGTACAACACTGTAGTTAAAGCCTCCAATGCTTAAAGCTTTAATCCAGGCATTGATTGCTGGATGAGCAGTAATCAACGCATAGTGAAATTTTCATTTTTAAATTATCAAAAAATTAATTATTTTTTTATGTTTTTAGACAAAATTTGTTTGGTGATTGTGGTGCATTCGTTACTCCATCTTTTTTTTTGTCTAAGTAAGGTTCCTAATAAAAAATTTTCAAACTTCACTTAATAGTATTAATTGCCGCAAATATTATTTTTTAAAATTATTATAATAATGATGATTTAATAAATAAATTAGCTGAAAAATTTATTTAATTTGAAACTATTTCTAAATTTTGCAATTTAAAAGGAAAAAATTAAAACTAAAAAATACAATTATTTGCAAATTTCTCATAAATTCGAAAAATATATTTAAAAATAACTAACTATAAAGAAACATCATCATGATAATTAGTCGCAGCAATGAATAAATAATAAAATTGAGAGCTTTTATGATAAAAATTAAGTTAGACGAACAAAAAAAAACAAAATATTATTTTTATCTAATCTAGGGATTATATGAAATATTTACCTATCGAATTAATCTTCCTCAGATAGACTTATTTATTTATAAAAATCACAATTTTTTTATTATCAATTTATCATTAGTATTAAATGATTTATAAATATTTTCAAAGAATCAAATAAAGACTCAAAAAGAGTAAATGTTGAAAAAGCTAATAATTAGCAACAAAGCTTCAAGTATACATTGCTGTATTAATATTCAACTATTATTTGAATGCTTTGCACGTTTTTTCTCGAATAAAGCATTGCAAATAAAAAAACAAAATTGTTGACGAATGCAATACGCTTTGATAAACTAGTATAAAAAGACAATGATGAAAAAATTTCATTCAAATTAATTCTTTCAAAATATTAAAAAAATGAATAAGGAAAAATTTTAACGCCACAAGCTTCAATGATTATTAGATTAAAATTTTAATAAAAAATATTTTTTGTTTAGAAATTTTATTTTAAAATAAATCAAAGATGGCCCAAGAAAGAACTTATATCATGATCAAACCAGATGGTGTCCAACGAAATTTGGTTGGAGAAATCATCAAAAGATTCGAGCAACGAGGTTACAACTTGTGTGCTTTAAAAATGGTCCAACCAACTGAACAATTGTTGAGAGAACACTACCAAGATTTGGCTGCCAGACCATTTTTCCCAAGCTTGATGCAATACATGGTTAGCGGACCAGTAGTTGCCATGGTATGGTCAGGTTTGAATGCCGTCAAAGCCGGTCGTGTCATGTTGGGCGAAACTAATCCACAAGACAGCAAACCAGGTAGCATTCGAGGTGATTTCTGTGTCCAAACTGGCCGCAACATTTGCCACGGTTCTGATTCAGTCGAAAGCGCTGAGCGTGAAATTGCTTTGTGGTTCAAACCAGAGGAACTAGTCAACTGGGTGTCCCACTCAAAAAATTGGGTCTACGAATAAATTTACAACTCGTATATTAATTAATTATTTTAGTCTACTTAGGTTAATAATGTATTTCATGCTTCGTTTAACTTATTTTTAATTTAAAATAAAAATCAAATTTTTATTTTATCTTAAACTGGTAAAATTTTTCATGATTTACATTTTATTAATAAAATTTAAATAAAATTTTTTTTTATTTCATACAAGTGTTTTTATTCCTTAATTGAATCCGATAAAAAATGTATTAAAGGAAAAGCTAAGCTTTTAATGGTAAGTAATTCATTAACAAAAACATTGAAGAACTTAAAAATATAATATGTTTTGCTTCTATAATTTTAATTGAAACATATTGTTTTGATCATTTTGCAAAATAATTAAAAATTTCTCTTTAACAAAAAAACAAATAATATATCGGAAAAGTTACGAGAAGTAAAGAGAAGATTGAAATCCCTATTAAAACTTTCTATTTGGATTAAATAAAATGAACCTGAAATTTAAATTTTTAAAAATATTAAAAATGTAATTAATGTAAAGCTAAAAAAGACAAATTTAAAACTTTAAATCCTAACAAAATCAGCTCAAAATCATCACTACCTTAAATATTAAATATTTTTTAGCTTTAAAATCTTTAGAATTTCTCAAAAATAATTGATAATTTATCTTTATCTTTTCAATTCCATTGCAAAATTTTTTATGTTTTGATTGAAAAATTGAAAGAAAAAATTTCTTATCTGGATAAATAAAAAGTAAGAATTTTTTTGGTTTGTTACAATATGTTGTTGTGATGTACTAATTGAGCATAAATATAGCTTTTTTTGAAAAATTAAAATCAAAAATAAATGAAACCCCTAAAAAATTCCAACATTGTGCAGCATGCTATTTTGCACTTTTTTTAAATTATAATTAAATAATTAAATTAATTTTGAACACATCAAAAAAATGATATAAATTAAAATAAATTCAGTCCTTATTCTTTTTCTTTATTCCACACAAAAAATCTATTCAGCTTCCCGATTTAAGGTAGCTTTGTACGGGTCTAGCTGACCAACATACATAAAAATCTTTTCACCATACGTAGTTTTTATCAAAACATACATTTGCTGAAAATCATACAAAATTCTTAAAAATATACATAGGGCTGAAAAACATACAGATTGCTAACAAACATACTGGTTTTTTAAAAAAATCACTTTTAAATTTAGTCCTGTTTAATTTTAGCAGATAAATAAAATAATTATTTTTAAATAAAAGAGACGATTTATTTTAATTTTCAAAATACAAAAATTTAGTAATAAACTATTAAAAAAAATGCTTTATTCGATTTAATTAAATTTAATAATATAAGTCAAAAATTAATAATTAACTAATCTTTTTCTAATGATTTAGTAGACTTTTTTTGACCTCCTTTTTTTGGTTTATTTACAAATTCACGTGCATTTAATAATGATTCTAGTGCTAATAAATGACCACATATTTTATATTTATAATTAATTGTTTGTTTTATCCGTCTATTCATTTTATTAAATTTTTTGAAAATAATTTTAAATTTAAATTTTTTATTTTTTAATATGCCAATTTTTGTATGCTTTTAAGTATGTGTGCATGTTTTTTAGCATGTTTGTATGTTTTTAAGTTAATGTATGTTTTGAAAAATTTTGTGTATGCTGAAAAGATATGAATGTATGCTGAGAAGATTTTGATGTATGTTAAAACAACAAACCCGCTTTGTACCAACATTAAAACAAGGATGTTAATATATAGTGTCAAGATTGGAAAAAGGCTAAATACATTTGTCGTTGTTTTCTTGAAGACCATATTTTTATCATATTTGACCACATTTCACGGTCGGTTTTTATTTCGGCCGATAGTTGCCCGGCCACCTCACGGTCTTTTAAAATTTGGCCGGCCATTTCACGGTCGGTCCGTCAGTTGGCCGCGGCTTGGCCGGCCAGTCACGGTCATTGGCCGTTAAATGAACCGGCCGTTTTTTGCCCGCTTGCACGGCCGGCCACGGTCTCGGCCATTTTTTTTCTGGCCGGCCACGTGGCCTCTCGACCGGCTCCCAACACTATATAACATTGAAAGAAGTCAAACCTCCATTAAAAGCTAAATCAGTAACCATCGGATAGAAAAGAAAGAGAGGAAGATCTACATTAGCAAAAAAAGCATTTTTATTAGATAATAATTTTTCCTATACCAAATCATAATTTTTATAATGCTCAAAAATAATTTTTATGTATCCAGTTTTTATTTCTTTAATTATATATGCAATAATTTTGACTATAAATAAATACCAAAAATTTAATTTTTACACACAAATAATTAATATAAATACCCATTCAATAATAATCCGATGTTAAATTGATTACTTACAGGCTATTTTTACTATATCCAAAATTATTATGTCACGTAATAGTCAAATTTCTTGAATCCCTGTGTATTTAAGGCATATTTTATTGTTTATTTTATTTTAGCAGTACAAAAAAATTTACTGAATAAATACAATTGAATTATCTTTTTTCATGTTAGTAAAATTATTTACTTGACTTAGAAAAAAGGGATTAAAAAATTTGCTGATTTAAATTTATTACCATTAATGAAAATGTAAACTTATCCATTACTATGAAGGTGTATTTTTGAAGTATTCAACAAAAAATTTGAATCATCTTCAAAGAAATCCATCTAAATTATTTCATATTAGCAAAGTATAAAGACCTTTTTATAATTTGCATTTTAAATTTTATATTAAAAATTACAATTTTTAAATTTTGATAAATTTTGGATTGTATTTTAAAATATATATGTAAATTTTCTAAAACATTTAGTTTTTATTTAGATCTTGTGCTAATAACGATATTTTTTTTGAAATAAAATTTAGCTTTAAAATGAAAAAACAATAGAAAATAAAAAATGATTTATTGCATAATTAAATCAATTTGATTTTAAGTTTAACGTTAAAAGTCATTTAAGACAATCAGAAGAATAAAATATCAATTTATAACGATTGACTTTAAGCGACTCAAAATTACCGAATTAGATAAAGCCATGTTAATTAAATCAAAATACATAAAAAAAAGTCAATATAAAAAATTAAGTCTACATACAAAATAAATTTTTTGAAAATTTACAAATTTTTAGAGACCAACTGCTAAATATCATAATTCCTCAACTACTGGAGCTGGCAGGCTTCTTTTGTCCAAATCATCAAAATACGGGTGCCTTAAGATAGCTTTAGCATTGATTCTTTGCGAAGGCATGTAAACAAGCATTTTCTGCAGCAAGTCCAGGCCAAGAGAATCTAGCACCTTGACAGAGTCTTTTAAATTGTTTCCGCGCCACATTGGAAATGAAGATTTGAAATCGGGCAGTTCTGAAACACCTGGCCAAGTCTCTTCATTTGGAGTTGCCAATATTCTGAATATTTTAAATAACTGATCTATTTCCGAATCACCATGAAACAGAGGCCGGCGTGTAGCCATTTCGGAAAATATGCATCCAATACTCCAAATATCAATTGCACAAGAATATCTTGGTGCGCCTAGTAGAACTTCAGGGGCTCTGTACCATAAAGTAACCACCTCATGGGTATAGACTCTGATCGGAATACCAAAAGCTCTTGCTAATCCAAAATCAGCCAGTTTGATGACTCCATTTTTGTCAATGAGCAAATTTTGAGGCTTCAAGTCACGATGCATAGTGCGTCTTTGATGACAGAAAAGAATACCCTGCGTAATTTGGTGCAAATAGCTTTTGACTAATTGCGGGTCGAGCAGTTTTCCGGATGGTAAAGTTTCCATGTATTTTTTTAAATCCATAGATAAAAATTCAAAAACCAGATAGAGTTTGTTCTCTTGCATTAGAACATCCATTAGTGAAACAATATTTGGATGCTGTAGTTCGCGAAGGAGGGAAATTTCGCGGATGGCAGTGCTCGGAACGCCTTCTTCATCGTTTTCCAAGCGGATTTTCTTCAAGGCAACTAGTTGATTTGTTATTTTGTTTTTTCCTTTGTACACAACACCATATGTACCTTCGCCTATTTTTTCTATTTTTACATAATCAGATAATGAATAGCTTTGGTGACCACTGCCTGACATGTTATTTGATTTGATTTTTGGGTCCATCATTTTTCCGATTGAATTGCCTAGCAGTCAGGATAAAGTATCTAAAGAGTGTAATTCCCAAATGAATTTTTGATCAATTTAAATGCGAAAATAATAGCAATTAATTTAACAAAATTTGAATTTTATTTTAAAAAATTTAACTTTACGTTATACATGCTGGTATATGTCATTTTAAAAGCCGAATTCAAAATTAACTTTAGTTAGAATTGAATATTGTACTAAAAAATGAAAATTAGTAATTTTTTTGCCACTTTTTTTCTCCAATAATAGATGGAGAGAGCTAAATTGATTAGCTTATTGTAAGAGCGCGATTTTAATTTAATGTGCATGCTTTGTACCAATTTGAATTTTTTTTTTTAATTTTGACTGAGCTTAACTTTATAGATTTAAAGTTAATTAACTTTTGAAATCTAGAAAATTAAATTTGTTCGAAAAATTGGTCGTTTTTTTTAAATTTTTTTGATGATAGAAATTGATTTTGTTATATTGAAAAGTATCAATTTTTTAATTTTAACTTTTAGATAGAATTTTTTTTCTTACATTGAATTTATACCAATAAAGAACAAAATAAAAAATAAAAATTACAATTCAGACATGCCTACCAACTATTTGGTTAAACATGAGTAAATTAAACAATAGCCATTGTTTTCATCTTATTATTGTTTTTTATTTATAATAAATAAACAAATTTTATAAGAACTTAAATTACCTTTTAATATCCTTTTATTGTGTGTTGATTTATAATATATTGCCGATGAAATTATCTAGATATGGATATACAGTGCTGCTACGATATCTGTATTTAAAATATAGTAAAAAATAGTAAAAATCAAAATGTCCAAAAAAAAACGAAATTTTGACATTTTTTAAAAATTTTTTGGTTTTTTTTTGGTTTTTATTTTTAAAGAAAAAAAAAATTGTAAGTTTTACTTTTTTTTACCTTTTTTACGTAAATTATGGTAAATTTTGGTAAATTTTAATTAAAAAGAGTAAAAATACGGAAAATAATGAAAATTTTTTTAAAAAAACTTATATGCATTTTTAACTGATTTTTTTATACAGAATATTTAATCGCTAATATTTATAAAATTTTAAAAAACCTATAAAATATAAACTAATGGCTCGACCATCCACCTTCTTTCTCAATAACGATTTTAATTACCTTAGTTCAAATAGTTTATTAATTTAATTTTAAGCTGTGTTTTTGTAGTTATAAAAATTCTTACTTTTTTTAAGTGATTAATATAATTCTGAATTTCGGTAGTGAATGTTTTTTCAAACTCCAAATTTTGATTTTTACTATATTTTACTATATTTTACGAAAAATATAGTAAAAAATAGTAAAATACAGATATCGTAGCAGCACTGTAATTCCTAATATTCGTCAAGGATTTTTATTTCAAAATTAATTTATTATTGCGACTCATTTATTTCTAAAAAAATGACAATCAAATTTTTATTTGACTGATAAAATTTTTTTTTACTGAAAATAAAATTAAAATTTATTTTTCAAAAATTTGATATTTAAAATTATAAAACATATATCGCTATTAATTGGCACATACTTTGCAGACTTCCGTTGTAGGTGAAACAAAGTTATTTCACTTTTTTTCCATCTGCAGAGCAAGTTTTTGACGCTCAGAACAAAAGTAGGAATTTTTTTTTCTTTTTGTATCTAAAGTTTTGTGAAATTAAATTCAACCATGCCCTCATCTTCTTGAACAAGCTCATTAATGCTATCATCTTGGAAAAAAGATAAGAATTTTTTTTTGGTTTTCTCTTCTTGATTTTAATAATTTTGATAAGCTTAAGTTTTTAAGAAATACTAATACAATATAAACAATTCAATGAAGCATTTTTATTTATTCATTAAATAATCCTCGACTTTTTTTTTTGCTGAGTAAATTTGCTTGTGTAAATAATTGCCTAAAATTCTGGAACAAAAATCAAACACGTGGTGTAGAAAGACTTTGTCTGTTTCTGCTTAATAACTGTGCAGAAGTCTTTACTGTTCTTTTAACTTTGATTTTGAGAGCATCTTTATCCAATAGTCAGCTTCTAATACAATTCAGATCAGCAAATATTATTCCATTGTTTAAAAAAGGTGATGAATCAATGTCGAGCAACTATCATCCTGTGTTTGTTAACTTTGATTCCGTACAAGATTTTGGAAAGCATAATAAAAATCAAAATGGAAGATGAAATTAATGAAAATTATATTATATCTAGAGAAGAGCTTTCTCAAGAAAAAATCATGTATTGGCTTCTTCTATTCAATACATCAAAATGTGTGTTCATGGATTATGGTCATAAGAATAAAAATTTTCCATACTTTATCATGGTAAGCAGTTATCAACGTGAGAAACTGAAAGAGATCTTTTAGTTATTTTCAATACATATATGAAATGGAAAAATTAAGTGACAAAGGCTACAAATAAAGCAAATCAAATGTTAGATCGAATTAGGAAATCATTTGCTCGTTTTTTTTTTAAGTTATTTAGATCTCTGTATTTAACTTTTTTTCGCCCTCTTTTGGAATTTGCGGTGCCCGTTAGGTCTCTAATTCTTAAGTCGGACTGTTGAAAGCATTCAGCGCAGAGCTACGAAATGTCTTCCTTGTCAGCGCATTCACTTGCCAGTCAGCTACAGTCACTACTTCTAGAGAATCACCATTTGACATTTTAATTGATCAAAAATTAAATTTATATAAATGAATATACTTTTTTAAAGATATTATTCAATAATAAAGAAATATTTAAGAATTAATTAAATTTTAATTTTCCAAAAATAAAGATAAATTTTGAAAAATTCCAGTTTTTTTTGAAAATAAAAGCTTAACTTTTGAGAAAGAGTTAAACTTTTTTTGTTAAATATTAAAATAAATTTTTTTTGACAATATGGTTTAAATTAATTTAAATTTAAGAGATTAAAAATCGATAAAGAGTCATTTTGGCTCGTTGATGCTTCTAGTGCTAAACTGGTAAAATTTTTAAAGACTTTTTTCTTTTGATACTTTGTTAATCTAAATTATTTGTGATGAGCTTAAGATTTTTAGATTAAAAAAATACCAAATAAACCAATAAAAATAAAAATTCAATGAAGTTAAGTATTATAAAATGTTTTATTTTATTTACGATTTTTTTATTAATAAAAATTCTTACTTCATTAATCATTTTTTATATATTTGGTAAAAATAATCTATTGATAATAAAAACAAGCAATCAAAAGTGATTAACCTAAGAAGCGATATTTAAAATACAGAAAATAATACAAAAATATAATTTAAAATTTTTATTTATTCCGTTTAGAAAATCATTCAATTACTTTTGAATTTTTTTCATGTTGCATTTTTGCTAGCAATTTTTTCTATTTTTGACCACTTCAGTGCAACTTTTAATTTTCATCTTTAATGACTTTGAATAGACTAGTGACTCACATTTGAAGTATAACTAACTTTACTTAGATACCACTCTTTTCAATAAATCAGTAACTTTCAATTTTATAATCGAAATGTTTAATTAATTCATTATTAAAGAATCAAAATATAAAAGAATTTTAATTTTTTTAAATTAAAAAAAATTGCTTAAATTTTTATTATAAGCAATTTTTTTAAGAGTTCTGTGCTTGAAAAGAATTTAACGTAAATTTTTCCTTTTGGAATAAAGAAATAAAATACAATTCGAAATTTGCCTTGAGAAAGAGCTTCACAAGCCAAGTTTTTTATCTATCTTTCTAAAATATAGTTAAAGTCTATCCATTTTTTTTAAAATAAATTAAAAAAATTTAATTTGTTTATTTTTAAATTAGTTAAATCAACAAAAAAGGTTCAAACATTTTTAATAGGATACGTGATGGTTCTTTGATTTAAATTTATGACTTATAATGGAGTAAGAATTTCAGTATATTCATAATTTTAACTTCTGATTTTTTCAAGTATAAATAAAATCTGCTTTTTTGTTTCTTAATATAAATGTATTAATTTGTTCCAGTGCTGTTCAGAGCTTTGTTTTTTATCTTAAAAAAGAATAAGCACAACATGATTCTGGAAAAATTAATGAAGTTTTAATTATTTTTCTTAATTGTTAAAATATCTTTGAATTTCTCTGAAGACTTTTTAAAATATAATGATAAATCGAGCCGGTAGCATTTTACACTAAAATAGTTACCATGAAAAATTGCACTTTATTTAGTATAGGTTGCAAAATTGCTGCGAAATTTAGCTTTTTGCCAAATAGATTTATCAGCTATTTTAAAAAATTGGTTAGATTTTTTCTAAATTGCTTTTAAGGAATTTAAAGAAGAAAAACCTTTTTGTGAGATATTAATTAATTTTTTGGTTATTTTTTATTTAATGAAAATTTAAAAAAAATTATTTTTTCCAAAAATTTTAACTTTAATAATTCAAAATTAACATTTGAAGAGACAAAAGTATTGCAATGATTCTGAAACTATTAACAATACCGTACAAGCTAAATTTTTAAATGAAGTCTTTCTAAATATGCTAATTTAACATTATTTAAATGTAAACTAGGTTTTGTTTTTGGCCAAGATTTTTTTTACCGGGATCATAAAAAGAATATTTTAACAAAACAAAAAAAAAGTTCAATTTTAACATATTTTCAAATTAATCGCTTTTTGATCGAATTGTATTGAACTTGATTTTAAAACAATTCAAAAGGTCATTTGATATAAACTTTTCTATTTTTTCCTATATTGATCTATTTAATGTTTAAATTTATGATTGTTCAAGTTTGCCACCATGGCAACAAGCATAAAATTCATTTTGAACGGAAAAATTTTAGAAATTTAATTATAAATCATCGCAAAAAATCATTTCAGAAAATTCATTTTAATTTAAAAAAAAATTTAAATTAGAAATAAATTTAGACTGCACAATTAGGAAGAATGGCAACTTTTGGCAAAGACTATGGCGAAGATATAGAAGAAGATCAGATAAAAAATTGGCAATTTCAGCAGACTAAAATGAACAAAAGTTTAAATGAATTAATACAAAATTTAAATTATGGAAAAAGTCCAAATTCAAAAAATGATACGAGCAGTGGTCCGAGGGACCTCGAGCTGACCAATTTGGAATCTGACGCAGATCTTAAAAATAGCTCACAAAGTGCTGCCGAATTTAAGCGCTATTTAGAAGACCTAAAGCGCAGCTACTTGGAAAAACTGGCATTTTCTTGTCCACCAAAAATTACAAAAAAAATATCCACTCTTCAAAGTGATGCCAACGAACAAAGTTCAATTGACAACAACAATAAATTAAAATCTGTAGAAAATTTGAGCAATTTTTTGAAGAAAAAATCTGATTTGTACGCAAATGAGACCAACTCAGCTAGACGGGCTTTATTTAATGACAAGAACAAAAGTCAAGAGGAAACCTCGGATAAAAAATCTCTGCTCATTGACCAAAATAGTGCTGAGGTAAATTTTTATATTTATTATTATTTTTTTTAGATTATTTTGCCAACTTTAGCCAGAGCTTTCAAACACTCAAATATTGTCCAGATTGGTGCAAATAAGAGATTACCTAAAACAAGCTTATTCAATGCTGACTACTCTACAAACATCGAACAACCCTGTAAATAAAAAAAATAAACAAAAAAACAAAAAAAAAAAATTTCTAAACCTGATTATTTTAGATCAACTATTCAGCCCAAATGAACAAACTTCATTGCTTAATTGATCACCTGAAAGACCAAGAAAAAGGCTACATGGATCTATTGAACTCTTTGTCAAAATTTCAAGAAATGAATCAGTCCATTTATAGCAGTGCCAAGGAAACAAATGAGATTAAAAAAATATCAATTGACAATTCTTTTACTAATGATTCGGAGGCTGGCTCGATTTGTGGAAGTTTTATAAGTGATACTTTGACACTAAACTGCGCCAATGCAAATGGCATCAATGAAATAATGGACAAATACAGAAAATCGATCAATAGGGCTCCGGACGATCCAAACGAGTTGGTTGTGGTCGGAAAGTCTTTTAACAAAAGTCTAGAAAATGAAGAGGATGAGAGAACAGAAAATGACCAAGACGCCCTTGAGTTTGACGACGACTATTTATCTAATTTGATTAAGAGCGCTAAAAAAAACCAAGTGGACAGTGAGCAAAAAGAGGATGCCATTAGACAAATGAATATTGACCGCGACACTCTGGAACAATTGAGGGAACAGAAACAATTATTAAAATCAATTAGACTGAGAAAAGAAGAGCTCAAGGCGCTAGAGGGACGCCGCAAAGCTTTGGAAGCATTGAAAAAAATTGCCACTGATGGCGAAGAGGAAGCAAATGACGCTTTTAATATTTTGCCAATCACCGATCAGCCTAAACAAGAAAATCTCATTAATCCCAGCTCAATTTGCATCAACCGAGGCGTGCAGACCGAAACTTTGACACCAAGAAAGCCCATGATTCGAAAAACAGTCAAATCCAAGGATCTAAGTCTTTCGCAAGAAAATGTTGAGTGTGTCCAAATTGAGCCATCGAGCCAAATCGAAAAATCAAAAGTAACTGCAAAACACTACGAGGATTTGATTCGCAAAATACTCACCGAAAAGTATTCGGAAAATTTGGTCAAAACCGTAAGTGCCAGTGATTTACTGGGCGTAGGACAAAGCGAAACTTGTCAAAAGAAGCTTGAGCAAGGGATCAAAGAAGAGTGCACTGAAAACGAAGCTCAGGAAGAGCTTAAGTTAAAGCTTAAAGATTTGGCCGATCATGAGAAAAAATTGGAGTATTTTTTTAAAATTTTTTTAATTAGTTGAAGGTATTGTGAAATTCAAATGCAAATTGAACAAAAAATGTTCCTTTTTTGACAAGATGAAGTTTATGATCAATTTTCGATGCTCAAAATTATCAAATCAAACTAAAACTTTAAAAAATATTTTAATTTTTTAATACAATTAATGCAGACGTAAATTTTTGGTTTTAAGATACTTTGTTAAATCTAAAGGTAAAATCTGCAAAAGTCTGCAAAAAAAGTATCATTTCGATAGCGTGCATTCTACATTGTACATTTTGATTTTGCAGTTTATTTTTGGATTTAACATACAGTGGTGATTTCATAACAGTATTTTACGAAAAATTACGTAAAATACCGTAAATTAACCAAATTTTAACACATTTTAAGTAAATAAACGTAAAATCCGAAAAGTGAAAAAGAAGTATATTACGTAAATTTTCAGGATTTTGAGATAATTTTGGTTAAATTTGGTAAAATTAAAAACGGCCTATTCAAAATTCAAAATTTTTTGAAAAAATGTCTTTTTTTTCCAAAAATCGAAAATTTAAGAAAGCTTTTTTTATAACAATTTAAAAATAACTATTTTTTTGACCAATTTATGAAAAAAAAAAAATGTCTTAAATTTTGCGATTTTTGGAAAAAAAAAGACATTTTTTCAAAAAATTTTGAATTTTGTATTTGCCGTTTTTAATTTTAGCAAAATTATCTCAAAATCATGAAAATTTACGTAAAATACTTCTTTTTCACTTTTCGGATTTTACGTTTATTTACTTAAAATTTGGTAAAATTTGGTTAATTTACGGTATTTTACGTAATTTTTCGTAAAATAGTGTTATGAAATCACCACTGTATGTTAAATCCAAAAATATATCTCTGCATTGTTTCTATTTAGAAATAACAATTTATTTAATAAATTTAGTTTGATTTGATCATTTTGAGCATCAAAAATTGATCATAAACTTCAAATTGCCCCTTTTTTGATGAATTAAAATTAAAGTCAATGAATAATACTTAAAAAAATACTTCAACAAAGTATTACTTCATTTAAAAAAAAAATAAAAAACTGATTTTATTTTTTTTTAAATGAAACCAATAATAAATTTAAATCTTATTGGTATTTTATTTTTTGTCTTATTAAATCATGAGAAAAATTATTTTAAGTAAAAAAGTATGCTGCACTTTGTTGCAGTATTTTTTTAAGTATATTTTATTAACTTTAATTTTTAATTCATCAAAAAAGCAAGAGTTTTTGTTCAATTTGTATTTGAATTTCACAATATTGTAGTTGAAAAATTTTTAAATTCAAAAATTTCAAGTGAATTGTATAAAATGCAGAGTAAATTAGCAAATTTAAAAACATTCATGAATGAATTTGAGGAAATGAAAAAAAGCAATGAAACTTGCGATGAAGAAGAGTGTGACCAAGAAGTGGAAGATGATGGAGAAGAAGGAGAAGAAGAAGAGTTAAAGAAGGAGAACGCAGCCAAAAAAGAACTCATTGAAATACACAAACAAAAATTGCTAAATGCCAAAGAAAAATTAAAAGAACTTCAAAATTTGATATCAAGACTGCAGGTGATATCAGACGAAACTGGAATTGAGGCTGACTTCAGCGTTGCCGAGCACAAAATTGATGAACAAACAAATGAGTACTTAAAAAAGATTGAAATTCAGCAAAAAGAAGAAAAACTGGACGAGCTTAATAGGAACAAACAAAAACTTCTTGAGCTGCTTAGCAGAAAAGAACAAGAGACTGGCTTGGTCAAAAATTGTGCCAACGATGGCTCATACTTGAATGAAATTGAGTCGACATTCAAAGCTGCCGAGAACGGCTTTGACATGCTGTCGGTGGAAAATTTTCATGATGAGCCAGATGAGCGTTGTCACTCGCCAAGCGATTTGCTTTGGTTCAAAATGAAAAAGCAACTGGCCATGAGAGAAAATTTGCGAAATCAAAAAAGCGAGCTGGAAGAATGCATCCGAGACGAGTACAGCAAGCAGGACTTTGGCAAAAGCCAAATGCTGGAGAGCAAACATGAGGACGCCAACGAAATATTGAGTGCTTACAGGGGATTTTTGATGAGAGGAGCTGAGTTGGATAAAAAGTGCCAAAATGATCAGGAGAGAGAAAGTGAGAGGTCTGAGCAAAATTCTGAGATGAACAGAAAAAAACGCCTGTCCGAATCGACTGTGAGCGAATGGGGCGACGATGACCAGGAATCAAAAGTGTCCGAAACCAAGCCATCGGGCAACTTAGACAAATTGAGCGACAAAATAGAATGCATTCTTTTAAATCAGCAAAAAATGAACGAGCAAATTTTCAGCAAATTTAGTGAGTTGTTTGAAAAAAAGTCTGTCGAACAATCGAGCCAAAGCAACCAAGCTCAATTTCAGACTCAGCTGCATATTCAGCAATTGATGTTCAATTTGAACACAGCCTACCATGAGATATCTACCCAAAGATCCGAAATATCGCGACTCAATGAACAAATGGCGTCTGTGAACAAACAATTGGCCGAATTGACCAGAACAAAAAGTGTGTCCAATACAATTGGAATAAATACTGAATGGGAAGAAAGAAATGAACCAAGCAGAGCGTCCATAGTGGCTGCTTTGCCAAGCTATTTTTACAATCGCAAAAAAGAGCAATCAAATGCCGAAAAAAATGACTACACCGATGACTTTGAGGAGTTGGACGACGAAGAGGAGAAAAAAAATGCCAAAAAAAATGAGCTCAGAACCGAGTCTAGCCTAAGCAGCACTTCGAATCCTCGGAGCTCTCTTTCTTCATCTACTCTATCCCTGAGAAAATCTCTAATGAAACACAGGACTAGCCAGAGCTCGGCTTTGTACAAATCGCTCACTTTCGACAAAATGAGAGAGCAAATTTATTCGGAAGTGGCCGCTCTGATTTCACAAAACGAGTCACGACCATTCTATTTGCTCAATCTTTTCAAAGAGCTACAATTTATCAAGGACAAAAATGCGCGCGACCAAGCGCTCAAGTCCATTTTCAACATATCAAATCGTCAGTCTAATCTCAAGCTAAGCGCCATCAAAAAGAGCCATTCGAACGAAGACAAGACCTATGCCAGCAAAAGGTATGAGTCTGACAGACAGAACGAGGCCGACGAGGAATCGACCCCGTTCGAAAGCGACTCGCTGAGCAACACAGTTATTTTTGTGAGAAACAGTCCCAAGGCCCGAGTGGACCAGAGGGCCTCGCACAGCTCCGGCTCGAGTATTATGGGCCTGGAAGAAGAGGCGCCCGGAGCTGATAGCCAAAATATTGGTGCTGAAGTTAAAAAATTGATTTCAAAAATTATTGTCAGTGTTAAAAATTGGGAAAATTTTGACTCGGATGAAGAGAGCTCGAGTGGCTCTGTCGAAAGGTCTAAGGAAAAAAAAAGTGTCTTCAATTCAGACTATTTGAATGAAGTAATTGAAAAAGTGCACCAGGCTCTAGGCCAATCGGCCAAGCATTCCGACTACTTGAACTACTATGCCGCCCAGCTCACTTGCTACCTGAAAGACGCTCTGGCCAAGTATGCAGACAAGCATTTGGTTGATTGTATGGAAGATGTTCTAATTGAGATATCAGACATATTGTACAATGAATTGACATTTTATTCCACTCTAAAAACACACAAAAAAATAGAAAATCTATCCAATCTCTCCAATTCCAGTTCTTCTCTGGACTCTTCGTCCAGTGCCCAGTTTTCCGATCGCATCGAACAGACTGAGCAAAATTTCAAAAAGTGCAAGTACCAAAGCATCGAGCTGCTGAAGCGACTAAGCAACATATTGAACAACAAATTTGGCGATCTGAAAACAATGAAAGAAAAATTGATGGATGAAAAGTTGGCCTTGGAAAAAAATAAACTGGAAGACTTCAAGTTCGATCTGAAAAAGGAGTTCCAAGAATTGAGTCTAATGACTGATTCGGACAGGCTCAAGGAAAAGTATGGAGCCAGCGCGGTCAAGTATGTGAACGCGTCGGAGCCTGACTCGTCTGTTTGTGGCGAGGACAACTTTCAGAGCTTTGAAACAGACAGTGAAAGGGAACTGCCTTATAGAGTTGTAGATGCAGACGAATTGAAGGATAACACGATCACAATTGATGATCTTCCTGGAGGAAATGAGGAAAAGTCGGATGAGACAGGAAATGCTATGCCAGGCTTAGATAAGATAATAATGGAATCGATTTGTGATCAATTGGTGGGAAATGCCGATGAGATAATCAAAATTGAGCAAAATGAAGAGGAGAAAGACAACAAGGCGAGAAGAAAGACTGCTGAGGATAATGGTTCGCTGAATAGTGATAGTTCCAATAGTGATCATTTTGTCATTATAACTGACTCGAAAAAGGAAGATGATGAGAAAGAGAAAATAGAGGGGAAATGCGATGAGTCGGAAGAGACTGAGACAGGTAACGAGCAAGGGAGTTCCCATCAAAAAAATACACAATAAATCACACTGGAGAACAATTTTGTTTAAAAAATATAAATTTAAACAGCTATTTTTCAATCGATTTATTTTAAGTTTATTGATTTTTTTTATTCTAAAAATTACGAGAAAATTAAATTTTTTTTAAGTTCTTGTGATTTAGACATGTATTTTTTTTTAAATTATTTTTTAAACAAAAAACTCAATTTCAATTTTTATAATAATTTTTTATAAAATAAATCAATTTCAATTTTTCCATTATTTAACATTTTTCTAAATGATAAAATATGCACTTTGAATAAATGGCTCATTCAGTATATTATAAATACAAAATATTTCAATTAAAAAAACAGTGAAATTAGATTAAAGAGATTTTTTAAAGAATACTAGTAGATACCCGTTGCTTCGCTGCCGGGGGAATATAAATAAAATTAAGAAAAAAAATTGCAGACCACACTAAAAAATTTATTGAAAAACCTCAGTATAAACAATGTTTTTTGTTAAGTTATTTGGATGATTCAATATTGAGATTTTTTTTATTTGTCACTCTTGAAAAGGCTACATATAATTGCCCATGAGTAAAAACAGGTTCGTTTAAGTAAACCCCTACGTGTTCTAAAGTTTGTCCTTGAGATTTATTTATACTCATTGCAAACGCTGGTCGTATAGGAAATTGAAGCCTTTTTAATTCGAAAGGTTAACTTGCATCAGTTGGAATCAATGGCATTCTCGGTAAGTAAACTATTTTTTTAGCATTAGATCCAACAGCTATTTGACATTCAATTATTTTACTGTAAAAATTTCTACAAATAAGCCTGGTACCGTTACACAATCCATCCGAAGCTGAGACATTTCTAAGTAAAAAAATAGGTTGGCCTTTTTTAAGAACTAATTTATGAGGTGGCATTCCTGATAAATTTAAGCTATTTAAAAATTCTGTCGGGTATAATATATATATGTCCGATATATATTAATACTTAATTGATAATTGGTAATCAATCAATTATCTATTCTCTCTCACTATTCAACCTTGACATCAATAACTTTCGACCTTGACATCGATAACTCGCTAACTTGCTAACTCGCTAACTTCGTGAAATTTTAAATAATTAGATATTATGTTATTTAAAAAAAGTCATTTAGTTATTTTTCTTAAGTCCAAGTTAACTTTGATTTAAAATTTTTGTTGTTCTGAGTCAAAGTTGAATTAGTTTTTTGCAAATTTAAAAGTTAATTTAGATGATTTCTTATTTTGACTATTGGTCGCAAACGCTACTTTTATTATATATTTGGATTTTCTTTGATGTTATCAAAAATTAAAAATTTCAGATCGATTTTAGACTCTGATATTTTTTGTATTATATATTGTTTATCTATGAGTATTTATTTTTATACGTTTTAAAACTTATATTTTCTAACTAAATATGATTAATTAAATTTTCCTTTTATCTTTTTATTGTCTATTTTCTCAGAGAAATTTTGTTTTTTAACCTTATTTTATTCATTTATCATTTATGAATAGTACTTTTGTGACTGATGCAGCTTTTGAATAAAATAACCAGCTTAAAGAATTTTCATTATTAAATTTATTTTTGATTGATTAGTTTTTTATCGAGCATAAAAATTATAAATTTAGTTCATTCATTATTAATCTTTAAAAATTTTCATTAAAAATAATGTGGAACTCAAGTTGCAAGAAATTAAGGATTATTATTAAATGGATATTTTTGTTGATTAATCTTTCTTTATATACATTCTTGTAACTATATATTTGAAATTTCCTATCTTAATTTTAAATTTGTAATTTTATTTTCTGTAAAAATTTTTCTATTTATCTTTCTCCTTAATGTACTTTATAATCTTATGTAATTTCTGTAATTTTTTTCTATTTTGTAATTGGCTCGCTTGCTGTATCTTTTTATTATTATTAATATTATTATTATTATTATTATTATTTGGATCTCAAAATAATAATGATTTTCGTTTTTTTTTGGTCAAAATTGTTATAAAAGAAATAAAAAATGAGTACATATATATTAATATTGAGTTTCAGAAAAATTATTAATAAATATCGAACAAATTAATTTAAATGATTCTACAATTAAATTCAATGAAAGTAATAAAAATTATTATCAAACAAATAATTTCTTTGCTAATTTCTGTCTTCCTCCTTTTTTTTCCAGAATATTTTCTTTTTATTTTTATTATTTAGAAGTTAAAAAAAAAATTAAAAAAACGAAACATTTATTAATTTTTATAAATATCTAATAATTATTTAATTTGATTAACTCAACTCTAATATTAATTAATATCATTAATATATTCAAAATTTTCATAGTACACTCATATGATTTAATTTATATCTCAATCAAATAGATAACTAATTAATTATTTATTTTAAAACTCTTTAAATATTTTAAACACCTAACTTATTTTTTTAATATCCAAATTTAATTTTTGCTCAATACCCAACTAATTGCTAGCCTTTTTTTATAAAGAAAACTGCTACTGGAGATTATAAATGGGTCTTCTAAAAAAATTTAGAAAATAGAAATAGAATTTAGTTCTGGTGATTCATCGATGCCGACGCATACAAGCCTTGTGTCTATCGATGTTAGTTTTGGCGAAAAATGAATAGTTTATTTTATAATAAATTTCCAGAACCCTCGTGAACCAACACTGCTAACGTTGCTTCACAAAAAACTGCTATTTTTTTCACTAATTGTTCTTAGGGGATAAATTTTTTTGAAGATCATCAAGATATCCAAAAAAACAAGCTATCTATTCGAGAAATAGCCATTGAAATTGAAACTAATTTTTTGATATTCATTAACGATTTTAGCATAAATAATAATTATGTTTTAGTATCCAAATAAATAAAAATAAAAACCAATTTAATGATAAAATATTTATCAAATGACAAATTTATCACTTTTATTTTTTTGCCTTAATTTATAAATTTATATTGAATTTTACTAATTTTACTAATTACAATATTTTATTGAAAAATTAAAGAAATATTTAATTTTAGCTAAATTTAATCAAATAAAATACACTTGAGAATTCATTGGCGAATACAGAAAATGTTGTCTGTGTAAAATAAAGAACTAATTAATTTTAGCTAAATTTAATTAAATAAAATGCACTTGAGAATTCATCAACGAAAACAGTCGAAAATATTTGGAATAAATAAGAGTATATTTTGGAGTTTTTTTTTTAAATTTAAAAAAAAAACCATATATCTTTAAAAATATAAAATTCTTTCTGAATGTCGGACTCATCTTGACAATTCAAAAAATTTTAGCAACTTTGTCAACTTTGATTAACCAATATGTCTAATATTCTATTCTCCAAAATAGTATCATTAATCCAGTCTGAAGCTTTTTAACACATTCTGGAATAGAAAATTTAATTTTTTTTTCTGAGGAATTTTTATGAGAAATCAAAGAAAGAAGCAATTTTTCAAAATTAAATTATTTCATACATTTTTTGACTTTTTTGATTTGACTAAGATTCAGATTTAAAAATTTTATAGAAAATTTTTGAATTTTTTTTCTCCGAATAAAGCAAAACCGGCTTAGAATGTGATCCAAAAATTTTTGCAAAAAAGTATTTGGACTAAACTCTAGGGTTAAAGGTCTTTATTATTGCTTAAATAGAAAAATTATTTGGTTTTGGTAAATTTATAAAAAATAAAACACTCAAAAATGCAGGCAAACTGATAGAATAATTTTATTCTGAAAAAAAGTTTGTGTGATTAATATTTTTAAAAAGTTAAATTTTGCTATGAAAAATTAGGGTAATATTGAAAAAATTACTAAGAATGTTAAAAAAATATTCTAGATCCTAAAACAACAAGCCATTTTTCGCTTTAAGCTGCTGTTATTTTTAAACAAAAGTTTTGCCTAAAATATCATAATTGACCTTTTAATTCCTATTCAATTAAAGATTACAAAATAAGAAATTAAAGATACAATTTTTTATTTGAAAAATAACATCTCAATTTTTTAAAATAAATTAATAAATAATTACAAAATAACAGACCGGTATTTTTTACGACGCTTTTTAAGTCGAAATTTCAACTATTTGACTTTTTTCCATTAAAAATTCGATTGGAAAATCGCTTGAGTGTATTTTTTAAGCTTTTTCTAAAATTTGAATTCAAAAATGAATAAATAAGTGGATTAGCTGCATTGTTTATATAGATTAAATTCCAATGCAATGGATTATAATCTACCATTCCAACAGAAGTTAATAAGGCCGGAGTGTACACAACTGCCATGATCACAGTGACCACAAAAAGCATAAATGCAGTCTTTAAATTGGCAACTAAATAGTTCGAACTTGGTATTTTAGATGCGTAAATGTTCATTTTGAACCCATTTTTTTCATTTTTGGTCAACTTTTTTCTTTTCTGTAAAACGACAGTTTCCTCATTTTCATCCTCTTCCAGTATTGTGCTTTTTTGTTTTTTGTCCAATTTTTTAAAACTAACTATTGTCGAGTTTTTCGTCTGTGTTGACTTGTTATTTAACTCATCTTCCGAATAATCTTCATTGATGTCAATTCGGTTAAAAGCCTCAATCTGGTCGGATGTCTCTTTTAAAAATTTTAGTTCACAAACTTCTTGTGAATTTGGATCTTTGTGTGGTTCGGGAACACTTTTTTCGCATCCATGACTACTAATACTGCAATTGTTGGGATACAGACAAACAAAAAAAGAATTGTTTCTCGACAATGTTGTCTCCGTTTTGAAGCTTGTGTTCTGTCTTGATCTGTGGAGAATTTCTTTGTAATAATTTTCCCTATTAGCCTTTAAATTGCGCCGTTTGGACACAACCACACACAAAAAAGCGTAGACTATGAAAATGATTGAAAAACAAAATACCACTATCAAATTTTGAAATATACGAATATACGGAAAAAGACGGATGGAAATTATTTGGTCATTGGGAAAGCAGTCCGTGGTCGGTATCCAATTAGACGGATAATTGCCATCTTTGATCGGATTGTGTTCACTGGTGACGAAAATTCTTTTTTTAAAATCTATCGCTTCTGGTTTTGCCACAGCGGCCACATCTCTTTTTCTCCTAAGATTGTAATCAAATACCAGGGTTTCGCTGGTATCGTTTAGCAAAAAAAATTCGATTCCCTTCTCATAATTATAGTAGTAATTGCTTTGTATCTGAATAAATGCGGATTGATTGGTTTTGTTCAGGGAGTTTGGATTCAGATTGTTTACCAGGTATGCTCGATGGTAGATGCCGATGGACAAGCAGCCGGCCAGAGCAATTCCAGTGCACAGCAAGAACAAAATTGTCAATATTACTTTTGCTCTGGGAACAGTAACTATTTTCTTAAATGGGTACACTATGCAAAAAAATCGCTCAAAGGCCACCAAAGTCATCAGCAAGCAGGAATAGGTTATGTTTATGATGTTCAAAAATGAATGAAATTTGCACATAAAATCCGAGGTTATTTTGCCAATGTTCAGTTCATGGTAGCAGTTGATAGGTATCAGAACTGCACAGCATAAAAAGTCTGTCAAAGCCAAGTGAATTATTATGAACGTAATTGATTCATTGTCCTTAAGCTTTTTCTGGTACACAGTCAAAACCAGGAAGTTTCCAATTAGGCCTATAACGCTGGTAATGAGATGCTGGCAAATAATTATTACATCGAACAATGGCATTATGCGATCTGAAAATTTAAGAAATTTAATATTGAAAAAGATGATTCAATTTTTTTATGGAGATTCAGTAAAAGAGTGAATTTTAATTTTAGCGTATTATAAAATTTTTAAAAAGATGTAAATAAAATTGCGTATTTGGTGATTAAATATCTAAAATATCGAATTCGACTGTTTTAAAAAAATAATAAATTAATAATTCAAAATTGCTCCAAGATATTTTTATTTTATTTTCTCTTAAGTCACTTGATGAAAAGGAATTTTTTTTATTAAACTAATTTGAAGTGTTAAGCCTTAAAATTTACTTTTGACGCACTTATCCAAGATATATAATGCTGTCTAAGTAAATAAACACTAATTTTTAAATTTTTAAATTTTTAAATTTTAAATTTATAAAAACAACAATTTTAGGTTTTAAAATTATTTTATTTATTTTTTTTTGAAAAAGCTAAAATTTACAGCAAAAACGAAATCAAAATGCTGGTTAATCGAAGATTAATAAACTTAGATAAATCTTTTATGAGATTTTAAAAATATTTACTAGAACAGTATGTATGTAGATGCTTTTAGAACTAAAATGTATTGCCTTATCAGAAAAAGTTATTAATCATAAATAAATAAAATTAGATTAAGGAATTAAAGCTTTAATTTATAAATAATTTCTGACTATTTTTTCCGTAGATTAGCTAAACCAAGCTACCTGTTATTAAAAAAAAAACAAATATCTGCATTTTATTTAGATTTTGTTTACAAGAAATAAAAAAAATATATATCGATCGAATTTGACTAAATGCATAAAATAAAATCATTTATTTTGTTTTATATTTGACATTTTAACATTTATTTATTTTGATTGTTCTAATGTATTGAGATTTTATTTTTCTTGGCTATTAGTTCAATTTCTCGAGCTAAATGCAATTAAATTTTTAAGATCTCAAATAACAGATAAATCATGGTTTCATTGCTACTTTGAAGCTAATTTTTTGAATAAAATTAATTCCTAGAATTAAATAGTTAAATTTTATAGAAACAAATCTAAAAAATTACTGATTATTTCCACGCATTTAGAACAAATAATTTAAGAAGCAATTAAAAACTCTATTGAAATATTAAAGACTAATTAAGTTTAAATGTTATCTTTTAATGAATTATTCAATTAAACTCTTAAAATTTATTTATCTTCTTTTTTTTTTAAAGTTTTTAATTCGAATAAAGCTTTCAGCTATCGATAGGTTCTTAAAATTTTCAAACTTAACTCTTTAGGGATTTGACTAAATTAAACAATGTATAAAAAAAATCAGCTATTTCTCTTATATACCATTAGAGCCTATCGGGAAGCAAAATTTAGCTTTAAAAAAATAGATTTTATTCATTGATATTTATAATATACACACTTAAAAATCCAAAAATATTTTCTAAAACAGTGACTTATTCTGAATTTAAACTTTACTTGATTATCTAAAAACTATCCAATAAAAGAAAATTACTAAAGTAAAAAAAATTAATCTATTATATTACGCAATAAAACTAATCAAATCAATTATGTACAAATCTAAATTTAGAAAATCTAAAACAATTAAAATTTTAAATTCTTATTTCTCATTAAATATTCTTTTTACTTGAGAAAAAGGATTATAATCAAGATAAAAAAAATAATTCTAGATAATTTCAAAAGCTATTATTTATATAATATATTTATATAATAAAACATGCTATAAATTGAATATTTTGTCTTAAGTTTGGTACAAGAATTTCAAAAAATCGGTTTAAGTTTCAACCTTATATAATATTATAAAAGCTAAAAACAATTACAGATATTTTCGTTGTACCTTTTTTTTTAACTTGTATTTCTATTAATAAATAAAAATTGAAAGAAATAATTAAATAATTTTCTAAGCCATTTTAAAAAAGTATGATTAAAAAAATAATTTTTTTAAATAATTTTTTTAAATAATTTTTGGAAAAATTTTCCAAATATAAAGATAATAATTCTTAAGAAAAATAATTCAGTATCTTTAAGATTTAATTATATCCTGAATGGCTCAAAATGATACTTAATTCTCTTCATTTTATAAAATTGTAAGAATATTCATCTTCCTAACTAATTAAAAAATGAAAAAAATGTTTTCTTTTTTAATTTAATAATACTATTAAATATTAATATTCTTTTAAATTAGATCACTTGAACATATTAAAGATGGAAAGTTGATTAGATTACCACTTGAACAACAGATCAATATACGTTCAAGGATTAACTAGAAATAATACCAAATTATAATTTTTAAAAATTCAATTAAAAATAATGTCAGGAAAAGCTCAATAATATCTAGTGAATTTTAAGATATAAATTGACAAATATAATTATAAATTGATTTTTTTTTTCAAAATTGGAATCGTGAAAAACAATTTTAGTATCAAAATTGCTTTTGTATCATTTAAAATAGAATTATTAAATTAAATCAGCCATTAGTCTATTAAATTGATTATAAAAACCATTTTCAAATGCAGTAATATTTTCAAATAGAAAAATTACTCACCAATTTATCTTGTTGTTCAAAATTTTATTCTTAATTTTAGCTTTTCTGTCTAATAAAATATAAATTTTTCTCGAACTTTAAATAACTTCAATAATTTCACTTATCTAAAAATCATCGAAAAAATTGACTATTCAATGAAAAAATAATAAAGACACATAGATAAGACCAAAAATAATGAAAATTCATAAAATTTAGCTTGAAAATCGTGTTCAGTTGAATGTTTCTTTTCACTTTGTTTTATCTTAAATAATTCGAGAATAAAAAAGCATATTTTTTCCTCTCTAGAGCAAATATTTGGTCTGGTAAATATTTAAAAATAAAAATTACATTTATTTTTCAAGTGCTGCCAGTACGAATGTTCTTAAAGCCAATTTGCCAATAAGAGAAATAAAATTCGCCCGTTTATGATATTTGCTTCAACTACTAAAAACAAAGATGACAACAAAGAATCCTTTAAAACATGCCTTTTTTAAGAATCTTCAATTTAATAATAAAAACTTGAAATTATTAATATTTAAACTTAATATAATGTTAAACAAATAGATTATTCTTCAGAATATTTTATCTAAAGGTGATCTTATACAAAACCTTTATACAAAGAAAAACATATCGAAAAATGGAATCAACAGAAAATTGAAAAAATATTCTAACCAGTTTTTCATTTTCTAATCAATAACTAATTTTATCGATAAACTTAGATTCCTTAAGGTAAAAAAAATATCAAATACTAATTAAAACCATAATTTTCTTAATTTATTAGAATTTTTATTTTCCATCTAAAAAAAAGAGAAAATTGGCAAGAAAAAATTTAGAATCAATAGAAACGACTTTTTAGAAGTTTTTTAAGAAGAGCTAAACAAATTATAAATGATAGTTTAATATCCTATTCTTTTTCATTATAAACCGAAAGCAATAAAAATTTTAAACTTATTTAATTTTAAAGTAACTTTGAAATATTTGCTTCGAATTTTATACTCTCCTTTTCCTAAAATTTTATTTTTTTTATTTTTAAATTTATTGATTTAAATATTATTTTTGGTATGTTTGTAAGCCTTTTAGGTTGAAATTTTTGTTTATTCCTGGCTAATTTATTACTTAAATAAAAATGGTAAATTAACTGGAATAAAAGCAGCAGTTAAACTTTTTTCAAAACGAAGATATCGGGCCTAGATGCTTCTAATAATGTTCCAAATTGAGAAAATCGTAAATACTGTGAGAATTTTTTTTTTTTCGATAGGATTATTTAATTTCCAAATTTCAATTATATAGATTAGATAGATCTCATTCAATGTTTATTTTAAGGTGATTAGCTTAGTTGTTGAATACTAAATAAAATCAAGTTATGAATTTAATAAGAAATTTTCATTAGGAAATTTGGTAGAAAATTAGCCGAGAAAAATTATCAGCTCTTAATCGCATTAGACATTGACTTGTTATTCCAAATTTAAATAAAAAAGATATTGATAAACATTCTTCCAAGATAATATTCTAATCGAAAACCGTCTTCCATACTCCTGTTTAATGACATTAAAAGAGATAATTTTTGTTTAAAATCGATTAATACTATATATTAAGTGGTAATGATGAACATAGTTTTTACAAAATTTTAGCCATTAAATCTTTTTCTTTTATCATATTTTTGGCAATTATTTAAAAATTCAAATGAAAATTTATTAATATTAAATCAAATATTGACATCTTTATATTGTGTATTAAACCGCTGCTATCAAAATTTTGTAAAATTAAAAATTCTTATTCTAGTAAAATTTAATAAAGGCAATTTCCCAAAAAACTTCTCAAATTTTTTTCTCCTGCTAAATTAAAACGAGCATTTAATTTATTCATTCTTGTTTTGTTTAAATAAGTTAAAGAAATTAAAAAAAAAACCTCACCAAGGAAGCAACAACTGTTATAAACAACCTGAGTTGTTTAAATTCACAAGTCTCAAGTCAAGCCCGATTCGGTGAAAAAATCATCAAGTTTCTTTTTAAAAATTAAATTTATCATTTGTTTTTGTATTCTTAAAAAAATTAAATAATTGTATAGTTGACCGCAGCTTCTAGATTTTAAACTTGAAAAACATTCATTCGTATTTTATCTTCATTTTTAACTTTTAAAGCATTTAACTATTTTAATTAATAGATATCAATTTTAATTTTTCATAAAAATATTAAATTTTTATTGTAATTAAAGCTATTCTTATTAAATAATTATTTTGAACATTCTTGTGAATATGATAGATTTTTAAAGTTCCTAGTTTAAAGAATCTGTTAGTATTTTCTGCTTAATAAAAACTAAATTCCCATTCTAAGTGAATACTGAATTTTAAACACTAAAAGCTAATGGAAAAAAGGCTGGATTTAACCAATGAATTAAAACATTCGTTCTCCTACAAGCATACGTTTTTTAATTATTGTAAATTAAACTTTAAAGACAAATCACTTTCTTTTAAATATATATTTTATTATATATATATTATAAATATATTATATATTTATAATATATATATATTTGAAATTTTATTGAATAAAAAACTTTTTCAAATTTTTAGAAAGTAAAATAATTAATTTTTATTATTTCTTTAAAATATGTGTTGGACAATTATTCAATATAATACTTAAATTGAGAATTTTTAAAATAAATAACAAAGGTTTTAAAAATTTAATTTTGTTCATAAACAAATTAATTGATTATTCCTTAGAAAAGCTCAGAAGCTATCTAATTCAAAAGCATTGAACAAATTTAAAAATTAATCAAATAAATTTAGATGGGCTTTCACAGCGAGGATAAAAACTCATATCAATTGCCATTTAATAGTTTTGTTTATTAAACTGTTCTTATTATTTTCATTTAACTTTCTGTAGATCAAAGTTTCGTAGATGAATTATACATTTCAATTAGCGTCACATACGAAATAGGTGAAAAATGTTCACATATTTATTTTTAGTTCACCTATTTTTTGTCTTATATGTAAAAATAAGTGAAATTTTTTTTATATTCGCTTAAAAAAATTTCCATTTCAAATTTGGCTGATAATAACTAAAAAACTGAAAAAAGTAAATTTTTCGAGACTAATTTAATGATTATGAATGTTACTAAATAAATGAAATAAGTTGATAAAATTAGTTGCATTAGACTTTTATTTATTTGTTAAATAAAGTTAAATAATAAAAAATAAAATAAAAATCGAAAAAAAGATAAACTAGTCTAAGCAATAAAAAGGAAATTATAAACAATATATTGAAATGGCAAGAACTAGGACAGATAACAATTATAAAAAAAAATAATTTTCAAAATTTATAATATTTAATTGATTAATGACTTGATTACTTTTATATTTTTTTACTAATAAAAATTGAAGTTACTCATAATGTTCACATGTTCGCCGATTAAACGTGTAGCAATTTCTCATAATTTATTTGTTCACCTATTACGTAATGACCAATTAAATTAAATTGAAATTAAAAAATGAAAATAATTTTAAATTTTAATTGTCGTATTAGGATAGAAAAAAGCTGAATTTTTTTAATCTTAAGAGTTATCTAAATAATTTTTTTTAAAGGAGAATTACTATGTCAGTTTGAGTGACCTATTCGGCTTAATAATATTCATAATAAATTTTACCTTATTCTTTCTGTTTGACAAAAACGGTTTTGTTTTGGAAACTGAAAATTTTATTTATTAATTCATAATTAATAAATTTTCAAAATTTTTTGGAAAAATAAGTTTTCTTGAAAAGCAGTATTTACCTCTAAACTTTAAAAACAGAATTTTTTATTAAATAAAATTATTTTAAATTAAAACTCTTTGTTTAATTATCAAAATAATTTAGCTGATGATTGACTTTAAATAATGTGTAAAATTAGGATTTTGATTGTTATTCTTGTTTTCGACCGGATTTGTACCGAGACATATTTTCATTACTCAATTAAAATTAATAAATTCATGCTAAATCAGCTTATATACTGAGACAAAATCTAACATCGGTTAATGAAAATTAATTTTTGAAGGATTATGGAGTTTTGAAAAAATCAATGCCGCCTCAAATTTTCCAAAATTCTACTGCTCATTAAAATTTTAAAGAATGTTTCAATAAAATAAACCATTTCAGTTAATTCTATCACTCTATTTCGTATAGATAAATTTTTAAATTTTAAAGATTAAAACAGACTTGCGCAAAAGTCAGAAAAAAAGTCATTTAAAGTCTTTTTATAGTCAGTGACTTGACTTCAAAAGTCAAGTCACTGAATACTGACCACTGACTATTTATTAATTTTTTTTAAGTCTTCTGACTTTTAAATTTTAATTAAAGTCTATTAACTTGACTTTATGACTTTTAAACAACTCTAGATAAATTAATAAGAAAATTAGCTTTCTAAAATATTAAAAAACCAATTTTTCTCGTTTAATTTTACTACTTTTATTATTTTTTTAAATATTTTTGAAATAATAAAAAACTTTCCCATGCTTATTAAAAATAAAAGGAATAATTTTCCCATGCCTATTACATTTGCTACTTTTTTCTAAAAAATAAACAAATTAGACAATAAAAATCTCAGACTTTTATCAGTTATCTTTATCGACATTCACTTCAATATGATATATTTATCACAGTATTAGCTATGATAAATAATTTAGAAAAGAAAAAAAAATATTGAGGTAGCAAATTTTTTATTTACTTTTATGCTTTATTTTAACTTATCGTAATTTTAAACAAAATAACAAATAATAAAAAAATAACAGTAAAAATTTTCAAAATTATTTTATCAAATTTTTTATCATTATTTTGCAGAAAAATCGTTAGTCTCCAAAGTGAAATCTGCCATTGAAACTGAAAGATTTTTGTCTTAATTATTTTTTATTTGACTGAAAAATTATTTCATTTGAGATCCTAAAAGTTCAATTAAATCAGTAAAATATTTAAAAAGCTACTTTCAAAATAAATTTATTGATTCAATTATTTGTGTAATTTGAAATCGCTTTAATAAAATTATTCCTCCTTCTCTTTTTTCTTTCAATTGCAATGATCCTAATCATTTCTTTTTCAAAAGATAAGTCTTTTAAATTTCTCAATTGATCTGTTCATTTCATAATTTTGATAATTTGTTCACTTAATTTTAAAAAATTTCAATTTAAAATTTAGTAAAGATTATTAAATAAAAAGAGAGAAAAAAATGAACTTTAAATTATATCTCTTATTTTAAGCAAGTTAATCTAATAATCATCAACCCTTTCATATAATTTTAATTTTAAATAAAATAAAAAGATATAAGAAGGGCATTACTTAATCACATTCTTTAATCTATGAGAGATTTCTATTAGACATCGCCATCATTTGTTTTAATTTTGTAATTAATAAATAATCGTTTCCGTCGGTAGAATTTTATAGTTTAAAATAATAATATTATGTCTTTGCTCAAAATTTTCTGGTTCTTAGATTCAACTAGTATAAATTACTTCACACATAAAAATAAAATATCATGAAGATAAAATTTTACATTATTAAAAAGAAACATCGAATGAAATTAAAAGTAATTGAGAACTAGAGGACTTCATCATTATTTATATGATTTCTTTTCATCAGATTTGGAAAATTGTTTACATTAAGTCTACAATTTTTACTGTGTTATGAATTTTTCAATGAAGACTTGCAATAATATAATTCAGTTCTTTATTAAAATTCGTGTACACTAAAAAAGTCGGAGAAATTAAACTATATTGAAATCCAAAAAAAAAATTAAAATTTGCTTTTTCAATATGTTAATAATAATCAATTTTAAAACATCATCTTATTATTTAATTCTTTAATTAAATTTGTAAGTTTTTAAGAGATTGTACTTTTTATGATTGCAAAAAGGGTAAATCCTCAAATTAAAATTACAATTTTGTTCTACTTAAAAAATCAACTCAAAAAAATAAATAAGATCAGATAATTTATACCTTATATTCAATTTTTCATGGGATGTTCCTAAAAAAATCGCGCAGTTTTTAACATGCAAAATTATTCAATTAATTTTAAATTCAAAATCAATGCCATTAATTTTTTTTATTTAATTTTTTACATATGATATATCAAAAAAACTAAAATTTATTCATGAATATTTAAATCTGAATATTAGATAAGACAACATTTTAAATTTGACCGATTTTTAAATTTTTATTTTTTAATGCCAGAATTAATAATTTTTATTTTTGTGAAACATTGATAACTTGATATTTAAACAATGTGATAACTTTTAAAATTTTTAGAAGACGACTAAAGAAATGATATCTCCTAATTTATTTTAACTATGTTTATCTAAATATTTTTTTTCAGTTTTTGTGAAATTGAATCTTTGAAAAAAATACAAAACATTTTAGTATTCTTAAAATAATAAATCATACAGTATTTATTTGACAGTAAATTTATAAGAATTTTCGCAAAATTACGAAAATTTTCTTCTTTTTCTTAATTTTTAAAAGCTTCAAAAAATGTGTCTTTTTATCGCTATCATTTGAATTTCGTAGATTTTATTATTTTTTAAACTTTTTTTTTAAATACGAAAAATTGCGCAAATTCACATTTTTTAAAGAAAAAAAGGAAAATATTATTAAAAAAAGATAAAAAAAGAAACTATCTGCTTTAAATCACTATCTTGGTGAGTTTAAAAATAGTTTTGTTTTTTAACTTTTTTTAACCATATTTCATTTTAAAGAAGTGCGAATTTACACAAATTTGGTTAATTATTTTTTATAAAAAAAGCTTTAAAATTATAAAATCTACAAAATTCAAAAAAAAGGCACTAAAAAGGTACATTTTTTTATCCTTTTACAATTTACGAAAAAAGAAGAAAATTTTCTTAATATAACGTAATTATCCGAATTTCATTAAAACCGGATGTATTTCATATCAAAAGTTGACTTATTCCTTCTTTAAGACATTTCATATACAGTACTGATTTGACACGTGGATTTTACGCAAATTTACGTAAATTTACTTTGGCCAAAAAATGACATAACAATTTTGAACAAATGTCTTAGCTTTTGACAGACCAAACATTTGTGTGTCCCTCTTACAGATTCGCTGACTTGCCATTTTTTGGCCAAAGTAAATTTATGTAAAATATCGAGAAATTTACCTTATTTTACGTAAATTTTCGTAAATTTACGTAAAATCCACGTGTCAAATCAGTACTGTAAATTGAACATTGCTTTTTTTTAAATCAGTGTTCATTTTTTACAGATATGTCATTATTTCATTTAGTGACATGTTCAGTCGAATAATTACGTTATTACCATCGACCATCATGCCAAATCAATATTGTATCATAAATGGAATTTTAAGCTCTTTTTTATTCTTAGAAATTTTAAAATATGCTTCTTGTATATTTGATAAAAAGGAATGCCAAAAGGAAAAAAAAATGCTTTCTATATTGAAAATAATGATTGTTTCAAAAATTTTGTCTAAAATCAGTTATTCTTTCAACTAACGAAAAAATTTCAACTTTTAATTCATGATAAATAATCTCAATTTCCTCTCCAATATTTAAATAGCCAAAATTTGAGATTCGTTGTTGTGTCAATCAAATTCTTTGCCACGTATTTAATTTCATTAAACATGAAAAATTTCTTCCGGAAGATCAAATTAATATCTTAAAATATACCGGAAAAGGCTTGGTTATATTAAGAAACAAGCTTCTTAAGCTACTCTTCTTAGTTTTTGAGCAGTTTTATGAGTTTTTAAAATACTATAGTCTTTAATTATCTATTACTTAATAACTTTGTCAAATTTGAGTTTCCTGAAATAAATTTTCAAAATCAACTAAGTCTTCATAATATCTGCTTCCAAATATTTTTCATCGAATATGAAACATCATTTATAAGAATTTCATGAACAAAGTTTAATTTCGCTAAATTAATCAAAAAACGCACTTCTAACTGAGTTATTAATTCATCATATTCATCCAGAGTTTTTTTTTAAGTCACAAGTTTTAAGTCTAGTTTTGTCATTGAATTAATTTTTTTTACTAAAATTAATTATCAATTTTATTTCTTTTCCCTTTCTGTCGGACAAAATTTCATGTGATCTGCATGAAATGGTAAAAATTGTATTTCATTCAACTTTTTACATGGAGATAACTCAACATTAACCAAGAAAAATTTTTTTTAAAGTACGACATCGCCTCAATTTAAAATTTTGAGATGCGGCAAACCGCAGTAATGCCGCAGTATTTTATAAGTAAAGATTAAATTGCAGAGTGAAATAAACATTATATATTAAAATAGATTTATTAATTTATTTAACTATTTTACTTTAACTAAAAATTCAAAAAGAGATTATATCAATCCTCTTTCTTTCAAGACCTCAGTTACACTGCTCAATACCAGAAGAACATCAGACGAAAGCGCTGGAACAGCTTTTGGTTTTAATACTGATGGAACTGTGAACTAAAAAAAGTATTTGAAAAAAAAATTTTTAATACTATTATATAAAAATAAATTAATAAAAATACCGCTTTTTTCATGCTCTCAATAATCGAAACAACATTTTGGTGTACCACATCGGACGGCAGACTTGCATCAATCTCTTTGTGCAAACCTTTTGTTGCATAGTACTGTGCTAAAGGAGCTGTAAGGGAATGATAATTTTCCAGCCGTTTTTTTAGAGCTTCAACATTATCATCAGAGCGCCTCTCCAAAGGTTCGCCTAATTTTAAAGTTTATTTAATTGAAAAAACAAAAAAAAATTTTTTTTTCAAATAACCTGTGACATCATCAGTCATTGATACTTTGGGAGGATGAAATTCTTCATGGTATGTTCTACCGCTTGGTTTGTGCAAAAGACGACCAGTTATTCGTCTAATGAGCAAACTGTCATCGATTTTGAATTCAATGACAGCGTCTAATTTTTGATTGCGCTGATCTAATAATTCATCAAGCTTTTTTAAAGGTTATAAAATTCTTTTTAGATGAAAATCAAATGCTACTTTTTCTGCTTGAACTTGAGTTCTGGGAAATCCGTCTAACAAAAATCCATTTTTGCATTCTGGCTTGTCCAAATTCTCATTGACCAAATTGACGACTATTTCGTCTGAAATCAAGCCACCAGATGCATACACAGCTTTCATTTGTTTGCCAACATCTGTTCCGGTGGCAATAGCTTCTCTGATCATGTCTCCTGTGGATAGCTGGCAAACATTATATCTGTTTATCAGTTTATGAGCCTAGACAAAAATGTGACTAATTTTTGTTGCATAATATTAATATTAAAGCTTTACCTGAGTTCCTTTTCCAGCCCCAGGCGGGCCAAGAAGAATTGCCTTGACTCCACTTGAAATACTTGTTTCCTCAGACATTTCACGACAGTGTTATAAAATATTGATATATTATTTTAGTAAAAAGCGTCTAAAGACTTAAAAGCAAAATTTTTTAGCAATATTTCTAAATTAATACATGTTTAGAATGAATTGGTTTAGCGTGCTATGCCAAAATAAACTTGTTTTTGGGATAAAGTGTAAAATTTTCTGCAAGCCACTTTTCAATATTTTAGGTTAAAGATATGTCTAATTTTCTAATTAAATTTTCAATATTAAATAACAGGGGTAAAAACTTATAAAATTTAAATTTTTTGCTGCAAAAAGCTTTCAAAAAAAAAACTTTTTAAAAAAAATTCTGTCACCAGATTAAAGCATTGACACGTTAAATAAAGCTATTATAGTTTAAGTAAGTTTCGTCAAAAACGCTTACGGCCAAAAAAAATTGAATTTTAGAGGAAAAAGTGAAAAATTAATAAAAATTTGAAAGACATTTTTGAAAAAAAACATTACACTTTATTATTTTTTTTTACATCATTTTACGTAAAATAACACAATCAAAAACTTTATGCAATTAAAAATCATTTAAAAAGTGAAACAATAAATCTTTCGTTAAGAGTTTTTGGAATTTTTGCAGAAATTTCTTTTTCTGATTTTTAATTGCATAAAGTTTTTTGTTATTTTTAAAATCATCTTTAGACCAAAAAAATATGGGTACTTTCCTAATATTTACATTACATAAAAAATATGACAGAAAATTACATAGTATTACATTTAATTGTGTAATTTTACTTAAAATGATGTAAAAAAAAATAATAGTGTAATGTTTTTTTTCAAAAATTGTCTAATAAAATTCAAATTTTTATTAATTTTTCACTTTTTCCTCTAAAATTCAGATTTTTTGGCCGTAAGCGTTTTTGACGAAACTACTTAAACTAGTGTAATCTTACTGAAAATTACGTAAGATTATGTTATCTTACCCATTATACAGTTTAATTTTAAACACTGTAATAAAATGTATCTGTTCCGGTGGCAATAGCATTTTTCTGCAATTTTGCAGGAAAATGCATGTCATTAAAAAGTATTTAATTCAACTGCGCAATTTATTTGCAGAGTTTTTGCAGAGCCTTTTCTAATATTCAGCATGTTTTTTGCATTATTTAGCATTTTGCAGAGAGATTTAATCAAATACCATTCAAAAGTTATAAAAAAATTACTTTTTGATCTGATTTTTTTGATCCCAAACTTCAAGATGCCTAAATAAGCTTTAATCCAAAAGAGATAAATTTTTTTTCAATCTATTACAATAAATAATGAAACGATTCTGAAAGCTAGGTCTGTTTTGTTAATTTTTCTACATTTTATTACAGTGTTTAAAATTAAACTGTATAATGGGTAAGATAACATAATCTTACGTAATTTTCAGTAAGATTACACTAGTTTAAGTAAGTTTCGTCAAAAACGCTTACGGCCAAAAAAAACTGAATTTTAGAGGAAAAAGTGAAAAATTAATAAAAATTTGAATTTTATTAGACAATTTTTGAAAAAAAACATTACACTATTATTTTTTTTTACATCATTTTAAGTAATTTTTCTGAAGCTCAGAATTTTTAGTAGATTCAATATATAAATTTTTAATTTTTTTTATATTTTCATCGTTGCCTTTGATAATGATGCAACATAAAGTAATCCATAATATTATTTATTATAGGAACGTTTTAAACGACTTAAACAATCTTTTAAAGAATACCAAACTTGTTAGTTACAGAATTTTCTAATTCTTTTGATTAATCAATTTTTGGAAAAAGTACATATTTTTTAAACATAACCTAATATGGACTCTAAGAGAATATTTTGGATTCCTCTTAAAAAAATATCTATTCAAAAATACAATGATCATATTCAAATATATTAGCTCATAAAAATTTAATTTTTAATTAAAGAATAATTAAAAAATTTTCACATAAATATCTAAATATCTTGACATATTTTTTTTTCGTATATTTAAAATGGATATAAATTTTGTAAATATATAAGTTAAATAATTAGCAAACAAAATTTTAATTTGTCATGTTTAAATCAAAAATTAAAAAGTATTTCTAAGTTTCCTAAGAACTAAAATACAGTGTTAATGGTCAAGAATTTGATAAATTACGTAATTTTACATTTATTTTAGAAAACTTAGGTAATCTTACATCAATTTTATTTTGAGGACATGTAATTTGATAACAGTAAAATAAAAACTTACTACATTACTTTCTTTTCCTTTCCTCTTCTTTAAGAATTAATTAATTTTTATAATTAATAAATATTTATTACAAATTAGATTATTTTTTTGAGATTCTTAACACTGTAACTTTTACTTGGATAAATTATATTTTCAAAAGAAAAGGTAAGAAATGTTTTTTTTTTTCATGATTAAATTAATTAAAAATTTTGAAAAAAAATTATTTTTTCAATTTTCAATTTTTTTGGCCTAAGCATTTTGGAACGATTTTACTGAAACTTTCTTATTTTAATGTAAGTTTACTCAATTTTAAATAAAATTGCATATCCTTACCGATTAAAATAATGTAAAATTACGTAATTTGGCCAATCCTGAACCCTTTTAGAAGAACTATAATAATTATTAATATTAATTTTTTGTGAATGTGCATTTAAATCATATTTTGAGGCAATCTTATCAAAAAAATGACTCAATCATATATCAAAACAAATACAAGTACTAGACATGATCTTAACCTGAATTTGTTTTATTTTTCGATAGCCTAGAATGAAAAATTTTCATACATTTTATTTATTACTTTATCTTATTTAAAGTGATAAAAAAATCATACATATCATAGCAATTTTAAGAATCATATGATCATCAGTTTTCGAAAAAAATATGATGGTTTGTAATAATTTTAAAAAACTTGGCAAAATAAAATTTAAAGAATTAAAACATTTAAATCAAAATGGTGATTATTCTAATTAATTGAACTGATCAAAAATGAGCAAACGCTTTACCATTTATTTTAAGTATTCTCAAATTTGATTTAAAAAATTAAAAAGTTCATTTTTGGTCTTCAATTTATTGAAAATTTTCATTAAAATCTTATAAAAGATAACTTCAAATACAAACGATAAAAAGGAGCATTTGTACAAAATTCTAGTAATTGGTGAATTGGGCACCGGCAAAACAAGTTTAATAAAGCGTTATGTTCACAATCTTTACAGTCCAAATTATAGAGCAACGGTGATTATTTTCAATATTTTTATTATTTTTTTCTAATTTCATCAAAATAGATTGGAGTGGATTTCGCACTCAAAGTAATAAATTGGGACCAAAACACTCTAGTAAGAGTACAACTATGGGATATTGCAGGTAAGAGAATATTCTATCAAAAAAATACAAATAAATATGAATTTGATTACTAGGCCAGGAAAGATTTTATAACATGACAAGGGTGTACTATAAAGATGCAGTTGGATGCTTTATTGTATTCGATGTAACTAGAGCTTCTACATTTGAGGCTGTGATTAGATGGAAAAATGACTTAGATTCGAAGGTCAGCTTGCCGGATGGTAGCCCAATTCCATGTGTTTTATTAGCTAATAAAGTATCAATACAAAAATCAGGTCTTCTTTTAGGTAAATAAACTTCTTTAAGTGCGATTTGACAAAAGAAAATTTGGCAAATAATAACGAGCAAATGAACGAGTTTTGTAAAGATAAAGGCTTTGTTGGATGGTTTGAGACGTCTGCTAAGGATGATATAAATGTGGAAAAGGCTGCAAAATTTTTAGTCTCAAAAGTAAAATTTAGTTTTAATTTATTAACTCAATTAATTTGTTGAATATTTAAGATTCTTGAGAAAGAATCTGCTATTCGGCAGGAAGAGGAAAAACAAACAACTGACAAATTGACGCTGACTGATAATACCGGACAAACTAAAAAAAAATGTTGTTAAATTATCTTTTTAGTTCGAATTTTTTAATGAAGTTCTTACAATATTTTCTTAATTTCAATCTACTTTTACACCTGAACGTTATTTAAGGGAAACATATATTTTCAATTAAAACAAAATTTAAATTCTTCTTAGAAAAAATAAAATACTTAATCCTTCAAAAACATTTTAGATTAAAAGCTTCCAAATGTAATCAAAACTGCTAAAAGAGATCTCTTAAAATGTATTAGGAAAAATATTTTCATCATTTTTCTTACATTATTTTTCCTTTAGTAAAGTATCACGAAAATGTGTCAAACTGACAGTATCGGTTTGAAATTTTTGACTTTTGATTTTTAACTTTTAAATATTTAGAAAATTTAAATCTTTCCGATAGCCTGTTTTTCGCTGACTATTTTGCTATGATTGTCGACTTTTGATAAATACTTTTTGATTTATCTAGTGAATTAAGTTATATAGAGAAGTTTTCTCCTGGAAAGTTCGAGTCTTCATATAATTCTAAATTGAAGCACATTAAAAAAATATTAATCTTTGAAAACTCTCTAACTTACAATAATTGAAAAATTTAATTATTAATTTAATAAGATTAAAAATTTAGCTTTAATTTTGGGATTTTTAAAATTTATTTTTGATTTTTTAAAAAATTGAAAAATTGAAACAAACTTGTAAAAAAACTTGACTTTTGAAGCGCTGCAAAAAATTAGAAGCACGACTTTGACGCAGGAAGCTAAGAATGTTTTAACATAGGCGAGATGATATTCATTACCTATGCCAAAGTCGTTTTTTGAATTATGAGGGTGCCAAATCGAACAAGGGAACACAGTAGGTAATATTTAGTAAATTTTATTAAATTTTCAATTTTTGCATAGGCATAATAAAATCTAGTGACAAATCGATATTTTCAAAAAATTATATTAACAAAATTTCAGTGTTTTACTTTTTCAAAAAAAAAAAATTTTTTTTTAATTTGAAATAATATTTCTTTTAAATTAAACAAAGTACTAATCGGTCATTTTTGACATAAGCACTAGCCTACAGATTAACTTTGATATTTAAAAAATACACTAAATTACTAATTCAGATTATTTTATTCAAAAACGATTAATATTGTTCAAAAATTTAAAGACACATCATCATAAATAAAACTTTTAAACAAATATTTTTAATTAAAATTTTCTGAATAATACAACTAATCAATTTTCCATATTTATTTATGTCTTTGAGTCTATTGAGGTGCAAGTCTGTTAACCAAATTAATCATATTGTTAGCCAAATTTTTAACAAATTGTGGACAATTAGCATTATTTGTGTACATATTTATGGCCAAACGGAGCTGGGCAAAAATTTCTCGACTATATGGATTTCGTCTCGATTGATATCTCATACAAATGAATCGATAATAAATAAATGGAACCATTAATCCACATTTACCCCTTTTAAATTGTTAAATTTAAAATTTTTGAATTTGGAAAAAAATATCCTAAACTTACATAAAAATCATAACTATAATTGTAGGAGCTAATAAAATCTCATTGATAGCCACAAATAACATGATATCTCTTTGTTTGGCTATGACCAAGTCAATGGCTTTTCGGACAAATCCTATCGAACTCATGCCTAAAACACCCAATAATTTTTGTGAATAAGTAGAAACATGCATTATAGAAAATGAAGCAATAGGCACCAGCACAACTAATTTAAAAAAAAAAAACAATTTTAAAACTTATCCAAAATTTAAATTAATAAATACCAGTTATTGGCGAAGTATTCAAAAAAATTAGTGAATAAAGCAAATAATGAAAGCTGTCTTCGACAATTATTTTGGAAAAGTACTCTCTACTCAACTGGAATCGTTCATTCTGTAAACGTTGGTGCAGTTTTAAAGCCGAAATGGCTGCACTTGCCAGTATTGCTTTTTGATAAAGAGTATTCTGGTCATATCTAATTTTTTAATTTTATATCAAAAAATGCAAATGTAAAAATTTAATTTACCCAAATAGAGGTACTAAAAATGCGAATATGCATGCAATACTGAACAAACGAGTCAAATAAAGAACAAACGATATTTTATCATTGCTTATAAAGATCTATGATTGAGAAAAAAAAAATTTTTTTTAACTAAGTTTATTTTTAATAGAAATTACCATCAATCTACTAGAATTAGGTTGGTTTGTGCTGTTCGTGTTGGATGATGAGTTCTGTGACGAAGACGGTTCGTTTGAGCTGTTGGTGACGTCTTCAACTTCGACCATTTTATAAAAGTTTATAGTAGATTTTTCTAGAAAACTAAAATTTTAGTCCTAAATAAATAAACTAAATGCTAAATAATATTTGTGAATTTTTTGGGAAATCCAGCTAAGTAGATTTGAATAAAAAAATTTTATTTTGTTAATTTTTCTTTCCTTTTATCATGTACTAATAAAAAATAGCAAGAATTTACGCTTAAACTAACCTAACAAATTTTGAGAGTTGATCTTTTTTTAATTTAGATAAAAAAATAAAATCTAGTTTTTAATTTTCTAGAATTTAAAAATTTTTTAATTTGACTATAAAGCACGTGGATAGACAATAAGATTTAAATATAAAAAAAAACATTTTGCTTGTTGCACTTTTTGTACTTTAACAGAATTTTATTTTATCTGGTCCTGTTCCTTTTTTCTGTACTTTTTGGTTATTTCAATCATTATATTAATTAGAATTAATATTTAAGCTTTAAATTAATTAAAATCTCTATTTTAATTATAAAAAAAGACAGAAATTACCAAAAGGAACATGGTCAAATAAAATAAATTCTAATAAAGTACAAAAAGTACAGAAAGGATTTTTACTTTTTTTTATTCTGACTGTCTTCACCTCAAAAAGCAACAAAGAAAGATTGACTGAGCTCTTCTTGAATGCCTTATTTATCCTTTCATATTTTTTTTAAAGACTGAAAAATCATGACATAAAATAATATTCATTTTTTTATTTGAATAAATGTTTTTGAAAATTAAAATTAAAAAAAAACATTTTGAATGCGATTGAGATTATTAAACCGGTTTATTTTTCCTACGTAATTAAGACAAAATTTTGAGCTTATATTGTGAAAAATAATCCAAAGTATTCAAATTATATCTTTAACTTTTTTTCGAACATTTAAGCGCTTTCTCTACTCTGTTAAATTTTTTTCTACCAAACCAACTTTACTGAAAGAAAATTTTAATTTTAACAAAAGTAACTAATTAATGCAAAATTAATGTAATAAAATATCATATTCTGTTTCTATGCATATTTCTATTTTTCCAAAATTGAATTGAATTCAACCCAAGTCGACATTACTAAATCATGAATGAGATAATCTATCCTTCCGGTTGTAAGGATATTCAGATAGAGCTTGCAAATGATGAATTGATTCGACGTCTCAAAGTAAGTCTTTCAAAAAAATATAAACTACCTGTTCGCAAGCCATTTTTTTTTTTAGAAAATTCAACAAACATTCCAAAATTTTGGCAAAGACCCCTCACTTGACAAGTACAAACAACTGGCTATCTTGATTGGCAGCGATGTATTCCTCGATCACGAACATGATGATGTAAAACTTCTGATAGCTTGTTGTTTAGCCGACATCATCAGGTTGTACTCACCAGATTTACCTTACCAAGATCCGGCTAATTTAAAAGTAGTTTTATTTTGTCCCTTAATTATTTTTTTAAAAAATAAATTAATTTAGAAAATATTCATTTTTCTTGCTAATCAACTGAAAGGCTTAAATGACAAGTCAAAGACTGCTTATAACAGATACCATTATTTACTTGAAGTAAATTTTTTTCTGAAAAAAAAAAAAAAAAAATTAAATCAACTTTTAGAATCTGCGACAAGATAACAAATTCTTGCTTTGTCTAGACTTAGAAGACTGTCAAGAAATAATAGCCGATGTTTTTGAGGTTGCATTCAAAATAATCAAGTAGATTCAATTATTAATGTAATTATTTGTATAATTTTTTTATAAATTTTCAAGTGATAAAACCGATGCGAATGTAAGAGTAGAGCTTTTGGAACTTTTGCTGCCATTGCTAAATGAATCGGACCATCTTTCCAGTCGTGTTTTGGACACACTTTTCGCCAGGATTATTGAACCACAAAAAAGCAACAACAAAGAGGCCTACAATCTAGCTTCAAATTTAATCAAAAAAGGCAACGAAAACTTTGAGTTTCTGGTTCAAAATGTAAATAATATAAAAATAAAAATTTAATTCTAAATTTTATTTCTCAAGCATTTAAATAATATTCTTCTTACGAGTCGTGGCAACTCAACGCTAAAAACTTATCCACAAATAACATCAAGTTTGAATGCAAGTGCAAGTAGTGACGAAAGTGTAAATTCTTCGCTGAACACTGACAAGCTAACTACAAGCTTTGTTCATGGTCAAGCCAACCAATTTATATCTGACAAACTCTGCTTGATTATTTATGAGCTTTATTCAATAAGATACGCACTGCTGGAACTTTTATTGCCTCAATTGGAATACAAACTGAAAAGCAATGATTTGAAAGAAAGGAGAGAATACACAAAATTATTATCCAAGATGTTTAGCGAAAAAGATTCGCTTCTGGCTCAAAAAGTACCAAATCTGTGGGAAGCTTATTTGGAGCGGTTCGCTGACGCCAATGAAGATATTAGGAAAATATGTGTACAGCATATATGTGACTTTTTAATTCAGCAATCGGCTTCCATTAAATCAATTTCAGGCTCACACTCAGCTTCGGCACTTGCAGATTCAACATCATTGAGTGCGATTAATCAGCACGGCTCTTCGATTGTGGATCAGATAATCGAAATTATTAAGAATAGATCATTAGATTCTGAGGAATCGCTTAGATTTGAAGTGGTCCAAGAGATTCTAAAAGCTATTAAACAGGATTCCAATCTGATCACTTTGGATATTTTGAATGTTTTAAAAGAACGGACTCTGGATGTGAAAATTAAAGTTAGGAAGTCAGCTCTTCAGGGTCTTGCTGCTTTGTATAAAAAAATTCACTCGAAAATAAATGTAAGTCGAGCCACTGTTCAAGTTGTCAGCTGGATACCGAGCAAAATTATGAGAATATATTTTCAAGAATCAATAGAAGACAAGTAGTTTTCTTTATTTCTTTATTTTTTTATTTTTTAAATAATTCAACCATTTCAGATTGTTGGTAGAAAGATTGCTCAACAGCAGCATTGTTCCATATTCATTAGACGCTAAAGAAAAAATGGCTCAATTGTACTACGCTTTCACAACTTTCGATGATTATTCAATAATGTAAGCTTTTAAAAATGTCACCTATTTTTGAAGTATTAAATTCACCTTTTTTTAGTTCTTTAAAAATTAAAAAAAGTTCAATGAAAAATTTTTGATGATACGATTTAATTTTGATCTTGAGATTTTGGCAAATTTTTCTTCTTACTAGAATCATAGTTATTATTATTAAATTATAATTACCATAATTTAAAAATTTAATTTATAAATTAATTAAGATGATTAAAATAAATTAAATAATTGAATAATTTAAATAAAAGGATTAAAATACTTAGCTATGGGATGTCTGAACGAACATCATTATAAAATATAAGAAAAAAATAAGTTAATTATTCTCATATGTCCGAAGATACTCTTATCATGCTTTGACTTTTTAACAAACTTATGGAAGGAATTCAATATTTGCCAATTCATATATAGTTGACAAAATTTTCTAGATCACTAACTAACATCTCAATGAAAAGGAGCCGTGAAGTTGGAAGCAAAAAAAAACTTTTTATAAATTTACAAAAAAATCTTAGATTACGAAAATGCAAAAAGATTAGTAAAAAAATGAAAAAATGTGAAAAAAAGTAGTTGAATCAAATTTTTAATATTTCTTTAATAAAAAATACACATAAAAATTTAATTTTTGAAAAACTGCTCCCAGCTTCACTGTTGCTTTTGAAAATAATTTTTTTTTGTAACTTGAGTTTAGGCGTTAAGAGCTACCATAAGAGTAAGACTTCTATGGTAGTTTCTTGCATTAGCTAATCATTAATATTATATTATTTTATTAAATTATTTATTATTATTAAACTTTTTAATTAAATTTTAATCTGAAAAAATGTCCACCTTAATTTAAAAATTTTAAATCTTTATAAATTTTTCAGTCAATAAACTGTCTTTTAGCTAAATTTAAAAGAAAAATAGCACTTCGTTTTGATTCCTGTTAATACTAAGAAAAGATTGACAAATTATTTTCATTTGACAGTTTTTAATTTAATTTCTTAGATTAAATTTTTTTGAAATCAAAATACAAATTTTTTAATCATATCTTTGCTAAAAATTTTATAAATTTACAATATGTTTTTTTATCAAATAAATTTATTATGTAAAATTTTTTTGACGAAAGAATTTCTCCGGGTTTCAAGTTTTCAATATACATTGACTAAAACGAAATATTTTTCACATTTTTTTTTATTTTTTAATCAAAATTATCTGGTTTAAGGTCATTGATGGAAATAATGAAAAATCGTGTATTGTAAGTCAAATTAGATCAAACAAAGTCTTAATTTAATTTTTAATTTTTATAGTTTAAACACAATTATGAAATCATTGATTGAAAAAATTGAAGATAATCCTAAAATTGATTTCAACGATCCTCGTTTCAATGAAATAATTTTAATTTCACGTAAAAAAAAAAATCAATAAAATTTAAAAGTATTAAAAAAAAATTTTTTTAAGAACAACTTTTGGACGCATCTAAGGGCCACGACTTTATGAAAGTTTTCCTAAACACTCTCAAAACGAATCACAACATAAGAAATTATTTCAAAAACTTGGTAAATGTGAACAATTCGTGTTCCAGATCACTTCAATTAATTGTAAGCTTATGAAAAAAAATTATTTCCAATTCAAAATTACCTATATTTTCAGCAACTAATACTCACCAACTTGGGTTCAATGAACCAGTCCCAGTCAAACATGGCTAAACGTTTGATAGAACGAATGTCTTCTATAATTATTGATAAAGAATGCATTGAGAGACTTATTGAATTGATTGAATACAAGGTTAGACAACGGCTTACTCTGAAACAGCGTCGACTAATGAGCAAAAGAAACAGTAAAAAAGAGCCCAAAACTTCAAATAGAAAAGGACGAAAGGGAAAATTAGAAGAATCTAGTGGAGAAGATGAAAACTCTGAAAGCGAATCTGACGAAGAACAAAACGAGCATGGCGAAGAAAATATGGATAGCTTTGAGGCTGATGAGGAGACAGAAGACAGTGAGACAATAAAAAGCTCAGAAGTCTCGAATCCGCAAGTTGACAGACTCTTGATCAGACATGTAGATGACGATGGTGAAAAAGGCATCAAACTATTGAATTATTTGTTCCTTATCCACAGCAATTATGGCTTCAACAACTCCAGTACCTATCAAAAATTATTCAGTTTTATCAATTGTAGAAAAGATAACGTGGTGAGCGCTACACTGAAATTGCTCAACACATTTTATTCAACTGGCACAACAGCCAAAGAAGAAGATGAGGAATTTAGCACAATTAATGAAAATTATTTGGATAAATTGAAAAATTTGTGTTTGCATGGAAAGACCAAGCAGGCAAAGCACGCAGTTAATTTGATTCACAAAAATTTTGAACACCCCAAAAACCAGCAAATACTTTATGAATTATACGCGGTATTAGAAATTTTTATCTGTTTTAAAAGTGTTCTTTTATAACTTTACTTTTTTAAAATTTTCCTTTTTTTTAGGATCTGGTCCAAGAGGCTGAAAAAGCAAACGGGAAGACTTTTATATCATGTTTAGTTAGTCTTGGTCATATTTGCTATGCCATACCGAAAATGGTTGGCAAAGAAATAAAAGAATTCATATCTAAATCGGTTGTGAAAGAAATTCTAATGCAGCCTTTGGATGCTCCGTTGAACATTTCGTTAAATGATAGTTCAACTTCGTTTACAGCCAAAAAAAGAGTATTTTAGAATTTTTTATTCAAATAAAAACAATTAAAGATAAATGTTAAGAATAATTTAAAATTGGCTGGGAAGTGGTGCGAAAATGAGGAAGAGTTGCCGATTTCTACAAGAGCAAGAGTAAGTTTTTCTATTTAAAAAGTACAGCTTATGTCCAAAATTGGAAATTTTTAAAATTCGCATAATCCCTTTATAAGAAGTGAATCAGCCTTTTATGGACAAAAATATTCTTAAAAATAATTTTCAGGCAAGTTTATTTTAGAAAAGTCAATTTAGACCAGTGTCTATTTCGAAAATTTTTTAGAAAAAATTAATTTGATAAAAAATGGTTTACCAAATACTTTTCAATCAGCTTGCCAAGCTTTTAAAATTCAATTAAATGGTACAAAAATAAAAATCTATTTGAGTTTCATTGGTGATTTTGGAATTTTTTTATAAAAGGGCCAAAATAAAGACTTGATAATTTGAAAAATATATAGGAAAATACAATTCACTACAAATTTGATTAATAATTGAAGATTAAAACTTGTAATCATGCTTGCTTTCAGAATTTAATTGCATAAAAGTTGGAAAAAAATTTTAATTATTTAAATGAATAATTAATTATTGCGAGTTAAAAAAATTAAATATGTTTTAATGATACATATTTATTCTTTTAAAAAAAATATTAGTAAATATCATTTCATTTGACACATTCAATATTGGAACTTCCAATCTTGGGCGTTTATAAGACAAATATTGTAAAAGAAATCTTTATTAAAAAAGCGTTCATATAATGATAAATATAATATACAGTGCTGATACGATACATGGTTCTGAGGTAAATTAACGTAATTTTACGTTAATATGTTAATAATTTAAGATTGATTCTTTAAATTAATCTTGTATTAAATTGAAATAAAAGAAATTTAAAAAATTCACTTTTCTTTACGATTTTTTACCTCAAAAAATTTTTCTTTACATAAATTATTTTTTGATGCTTTGAAAAGTCAAAATAATTTTTTATTCCTTTTTTTTTTGAAAATTCTATTAAAAAACGTTAAAAATGATCTTTTTGTGGCTCTTTTTGATTTAACCATTTTTAACGCTAAGATGGGTAAATTTACGTAATTTTTCGAAAAATGTCATTTTGCCTCGAAACCAGTTATCGCCGCAGCACTGAAGTTTGAATAATATGGTAGATTTAAATTTTAATACAGCAAATTCGAATTTTCCAATAAGTATTTCTTACCTTTAGTTTACAAAAAAAGGAAAATATTAATACAGTGTTAAAAAAGTTCTTTGAATATTCACCCACTAAATGAATAATATATTGATAGATTTTAATTTCAGCTCGAAGCTATAAAACTGGTCGTTAGATGGTGTCTTGGACTAAAATCGGAATGTTCAAATATTCTATTTACTATAAGAATTATGATTAAACTCATAAGAGATAATGCACCTGAATCATATGGAAAGCAAATAAACAATGAAGAGGCAGAAGAGTCTAAAAATACAGTCATTGTTTGGTAACATTGTAAATAAATAAAATAAGCTTTTAAAAATTTTAATTATTTAAGTGAGGCTGAACGTTCTCGTATCCGAGTGACATGTGGTTCTCAATTGATCAAGCTAGCTCAAGAACCATGTTTCAAACAACTAATTACAGCCGAATATTTTCATGTTTTAGCTAAATTAATAATTGTAAAGTTAAAAAAATTAATTTAATTGTTAAAAATGAATTTGAAAAAAATCAAGGATCCAGTCAATAATGTAAAGGATATAATGATTAAAAAATTGACAAAACCTCTTAAATCAAACAAATTGCCGTATTATTACATGGGCGTTTTTGCTCTTTGTGGATTAGATACAAACAAGGAACGAAAAATAAAAGTTAAAAAAATTTATACTTCATTGATTAAGCAGTATCGACAATTAGAGTCAAAAGAATCCAAACAATCTTCTGCTCAAAAAAGTATTTAACACTTGAATTAGAATTACTAATTTTGGTTAATTTAATTTTTGAAGATCGAACATTACCAGAAATGTGTTTACCATATGCTGTTAGTCTCATGGCTCATAACATAAAAATTGACTCTCTCAAAGACGACCAAAAAGTTAAACAAATCAAAGAGTAAATTTTAAAAAGAATAAAACTTTTTTGAACATTATTTTATTTTAATTTATTAAGATGCTTATCTTTAATTCTTGAACCTTTAATCGAAAATCCAGATGGTTATCAAATTGCACTGATTAAAAAGATCCTCAATAAAATTAAATCAAGCGATGATGGGCTAGCTTCTAGTGCAGTTTCTCAGCTAACAAAAGCAGAAAACCAGTCAATGAACAAAGCTGCTTTTCAGAATTTATATATTTTCAACAAAGTACTTCAACTTGATTTAAAATTCAAAAATTAAATTTTTTTTTAATTTCAGAGTCTAGTGTTTATTTGTGAAATATTTTTATTTCACATGTATTCAAAGAATACCAATTATTTGACAAATAAAGAGTGCCAATTTGATGTAAATCTTCCGGGTGGATTTTTTACACCGAGAGAAAACGGGAATGAAGAGCAAAATCCCGAATTGAATAAGGAAGTAGAGGAACTTTTCAAACAAACCGAAAGTACAAAAATAGCTGAAGAACATCATTTGGACCATACGAGTCGATTGACCGATATTTCAGAAATACCTGATGAAATACCAAAAAAAACAAGTTCACGTATACAGATTATTCCGCTTGGAAAAAAAAGAAAAGCAAAAGAAAAAGATGATGTGGAGGATTCTGATGATGAAGATATGGTTTTGAGCGATATTAGAAAATCACTTAATTCTCAAAAAGATTCATTTTCACCAGAAAAGTCAAAACTAAGTGATGATGAATCTGTGTCCCGACCAGCTCCCAAGAAAAGACTCACTGATTCCAACATTAGTGAAGATGTGAAATCAGAAAATGAAGAAAACGAAGAAAAGAGTCCATCTAGACCAACTCGCAGCACAAGAAGTTCAAAATTGACTAGCCCCAAAAAGAGTCCTTCAGCTAGGAAATCAAGAAAAGTTGTTGACGAAAAGAAATCTACTGAAAGTGAGGAAGAAAAAGAAAATGAAATTGAAATGGAAGAGAATAAAGATTTGGAAAAAAATGAAGAATCATTAGACAAACAAGATTCTGAAAAAGAAGAAGAACCTGAAGAAATTGCCGAAAAAAAGGATGAGAAAAAAGCGGGCAGAAGTTCAGCAAGACAGATGAATAGAAATTTTAAAAATGACGAGTCTCCAAAATCACACGTAAAAAAGTGTTCAACCAAGCCTTCCGTCGATTCACCTTCATACTCATTAAGACAAAAGTAATTTTAAAATTAAATTTTTCGTTTATTTTTATATTTTTTATTTTAAGGCGATCAATAAACAAGAAATAATTTTTGTATAAATTTCAATTCACTGTAGAAAAAATCTTAATCAAAAAAAATTTTGTAAAAAAATAAATCCTGGAATAGTCCTTTTTTTGATATTTTAGAATTAAGCTTTGTTATTATTTTAAACGAATTGTGTTTTTTATATTGTCAATTCATTTTTCTGTCCTAGCTCTAATATAGCCTAAATAATTTGAGACAATCATTTTTTTTTTAATTATCTTTTGGTGATATTAATTGACAAAAAATTCAAATTTAATAAAGATCGTTTCTAAAAAATTTTTGACTTTAAACTTAATTACAATTTTTTTATATTTTTAGAATTGCATTCAGTTTTTGTCCAGTTTAGATAGGTCTCCCTTTTCAACACAAAAAAATAACCATTCAACACAATTTCAAAACGCTCAGCACAAAATGATTTCTTCTCAACACAAAAATTAAAAATTGAAAAAAATACTTTTAGCACAAAAATTAAAAATGAAATAAATGCATTCAACACAGAAAATTATTTGACAAAAACATTAAACACAAAAATGCTTTTTAATTAGCTTCAAAATTTTCAAAGACTTCAAAGTGTAACATTAAACTGCTTAAAAAAATGGCTTGTTGGGAAAATTAAAAAAAAATTTATTCAAGAACTTTTATAAAGTTGAGCTTAACAGTAAAAAATGTTCTTGCAAGTTTTTCACTAAATTAGGATATTGTACACATTTTTTGGCATTAAAAGAACTGTTTAAAAAAAAGGACCAATTTGTCAATAAACCTAAAAGAGGTAGAGCAAAAATGCGGAAAAATGGTTTTCTAGAGACTAATTTTTTTTAATTTCTTCTCTCTTTAAGCTTCGAAATTTACTTTATTTACCTAACTTCCACTTATAAATATCATTAAATAAAATTTAAATTAAAAAAAAATTTATTTTATTATAAATATTTTTGTGTTGAAAAAAAAATTTCCTTTAGAATTATTTTCAAACACAAATTTTTTGTGTTAAATGTTTTTTTTTAAATATGATTTTTTGTGCTGAGAAGAAATCGAATTGTGTTGAATGTTTTTTTCCTTGTGCTAATCAGAAATTGATTGTGCTGAAATAACATTCCCGTTTAGATATTTAAATTTTTTTTTGGGAAAACAAACAAGGATTTGATTTATCAAACTAATTATTTTTAAATTCGTAAAATAAATTTAAAAATTCTCTGTGTGTTGTTAACCTTTTCTAGTTTCTGAATTCTGGTTTCTAGATTATCATGTCTAAAACGCGGCGTTAAAACAAAAAAAATCCTCAATAACACTCGATCAAAAACCGAAAATTTCAACATCAAATATAGCATCGTATTTAAAAGTGAAAATTAAAAATTAAAATTTCTATAAGTTTAATTGCATGGTTAAAAATTAGCTTAGGACAAATATAAAGAATAATTAAATATAGTATTTTTTTTTAAATTCAATCAATAATTATGATGTGGAGTAAAAATTTAAGAGTTTGAGAAAAAATTTGATGCTTTAGATGCTAATAATTTTTTTTACCTTAAATAATTTATTTTCTAAAAAGCCAAAAATCTTAACAGTTTGTCAATTATTTTTAATGAGAATATCAGATTAGTTTTCAGGTCAAAAGTTAAATCAAAGCTATGACTTCGACTTGTTGGCAAAATTTGATTTTCGCTCTGATAAAATTTCAAATTTCAAATTTCTTCACCACTCATAAAAAAATATGAATTAAGAACTTAAAAAAATACTTTAAAGGCAAATTCTTATACTTTTAATATTTTTTCACCTACTGCGGAAGTCTGCAAAATTGTACTCTTTTTAAAACTAACGCCAGAAATGGCTTATATTTTATAAAATACTAAGAAATTAAATAATTTACAAGTATAGAAATTTAATTAAAAATTTTATGCAAATTTTTTTTCAACCAAAGTTACATAAAAGTCAAATTCTTGACTTAAATTTATTATCATTCTTTATCTTCAACACCAACTCCCTTGGAAAGACTTTTCATATTCAGATTTTAAAAATAGACCACATAGATCTAGGTTTACTTTTATAAATTAAAATAATATTGCGGTGAGCTATTAAATCCTGCTAGATCGATTGAAGAATGTAATTAAACAAACAAATTATTTATTTCAGTTAATTAGGAGTAAATCTTGTAAAAATTTATTCAAATTTTGATATGAAAGAAAATATAAACTAATTTAGCTTGAGTTTATTTTTTCAAAAGTCAAATCAGGATTTTGACTTGAAGTCACACAACTTTTAAACAACTAAATGTTTAACTCTTGAAAAATTTCAACAGATTTTTAATTTTATTTAAAATTTCACAAAAAAAAAAAATATTGAAAATTTTTTTTTTTTTTAATTAAGCATTATTTTGACACACATCACAAAAAACATCAATTTTCAAGACCATACTACTAGAAAAGATTATAAACAATTGAATTTTTCACAATTCACAAAAAAATTCACTATGCCAAATAGTTCAAAAATCAGAGAGTTTAAATTTGCTAAATTTTGCTGAAAAAGGACATTCATAAATATTTTCATTGTTAAATCTATTCATTTTTCTTGATAGAAGCCACATCTTTATAGGTCTAGGCTTTCCTTTCATTTGCACATCGCCTCTATATTCGAGATTAAAAGATGGATCAAAATAATCGGGCTTGATTAAATTCCTTAAAAGAAATTTTTAAATTTATTAAATTTTATTCGAGAAGAGGCGTACTCGTATGCAAACTCAGATAGGTTTATCCTTCCTTTGATTCCAGTGCTTTCACATCTTGAAGTTAAATTAACTGTGTCTCCAAACAAACAAAATCTAGGCATACGTTTTCCTATTACGCCAGTCACAATTTCTCCACAATTAATGCCAATTGTGATCACTATTTTTTCCTGTTTGTATTGAATTTCCGAAACACAATCCATTATATCCAAAGCGGCCAAGCACAAATGCTTGGTATGAAAGTCAACTTTTTCCGGTAGACCACACACTGCCATGTATTTATCACCGACTGTTTCAACTTTGTAAATTTCAGGATATTTTGTAATTTTTTCATCAAATTTAGTAAATACTGTATTCAATAGATTCACAATGTGCTGCGAATCATTTGAATATTTTGCGCAAATATTGCCAAAATCTTGGATGCCACAAAACATCAATGACACTTGTTCGAAGCGAGCTGGCATAACTGGTTTATTTTGTTTCAATTGTTGTGCTATAGAAGGCGGTAAGACCGAATACAAAAGACTTTAAATTTTTTTAAAAATGCTCAATTTTTAACTCGAACTAAAAATTACTTTTCAGTTTTCTTTTTTTCTAGCTCCAATTCGTTTAGAGCTTTTTTTAATTTCTCTGTCAATATTTCTAGTTTTTGTGTACACTTCCATTGCTCTTCCCAATTTTCGTTTAGTAAGATTAAATCTCTGTTAGCGTCATGCAACGGTATATCACTTATTTTCATACCTCGACTTAAAAAAAAAATTATATAATTTAATTTTTTTTTTAATTTCAAAATCTACTTGAACAAGTCTTCTAGACTCATGATTGCTGGCGAACACTGAAAAAGAATGAGTTGTTTTTCAGGCAAGTAAACCATTTGTCCTTTGAATCGTGTGCAGTTTTCCTCAGTTAAATTTTTACTTTTTGCATAAGGGTCATTTTTTCGAGCTAGTACGAATACACTCATTATTTGGGAATAGATTTGCTGAAATTCCAAATTAATATGAGGTCTAATGATTGTAAAAATGTCAGTAAGCCTGCAATTTATGTTTTTTAGTTCAGGTATTAGTCGACCTATTGATGTTCCATATTGTATTATTTTCATATTTCTATCAAAAATAACATGAAATGGAAATGCATTACAAAAAGACTTGGGACTCATAACTTTTTTATTGTCCATACTCAAGGGCGCATGTACTTTTTTATCAACATTCTTTTCTTTTTTGTCAACGAGCTCATCTGAAAAATAATTGATTAATTTTTTAAAATTTATATTTAGCCAATTTGGACCCATTCCTATATTAGTTTCGTGATATATTTTTAAAAATAAATTATTAATCGTGATTAAAAAGTATTACTTTTATATCCTCATTATCTACATGTAATTTTTTTTTGAACATTAAATTAAGCAAATTTTTTAAAACAGAGAAATATTTTTTATTGAATTTTTACAAATCATTACAAACAATAAAGTTTCAGTGTGCTTGAGGTTTTGGTACATATTGGTCGATTGAATCAGTCACTAAATTTAATTCAACTTTGACTTAAGTGACTTAAAAACAAAAAAGTATAATTCAGTTAAATAAATTTTTTAATTTAAACTGTATAATTTAAATATTTCAAAAAGATATCTTATTGTCTTAAGTGCCCCCATTTAAATTTTTAATTTTTAAGAGAAATAAATTTTTTTTTAAATACTAAACTTAACTAAACTTAAGACAACTCATGACTTGTGACTTATAAACAAACCTGGTTTGAATGTTTCATTTAAATTATTTTTAGTAAATATTTTAAACTTAAAAATAAAAAGAAAAATAACGGTTGATTCTTAAGTAAATGGACAAAAGTTAAGTTAACTTGCCCGATCATGCAAATGATCAAGTGATCCTCTATATATATATTTATAAACTACTAAATATTAGTTATTAAATTACAAAAAAAAAAAAATTTAATGGGACTTTCTGTGTCTGAACGAGAGGTTTTTCGAAAAACAGTCAAAAATTTGATCTCAAAATGACAAAATCCGATCTTGTGGCGCACTTTACAAAGCAAGGAATCGCTCGAAGCACAATATATAATACGATCAACCGTATTCAATTTGAAGATCCTCTCCTAAATTTTCTTAATCTTTTTATAGATTGAAAAAAAATTAAGTATCAAGTTGAAGAAATTCGACTTAAATTTTGAGAAATTCTTTATGGCGGGGGTCAAAGCAAAGCTCAGAAAAATCGGCCACGATGGAGTTTTTTCATTATTTAAAAATCATAATTCTATTCAAAAAAAAATTCTTTACAACATTAAAAAAAACATTACTTAATATCATTTTTATTTTTTGAGATATTCGCTTTTAAATTACACTAGAATAATTTGATTATTTTAATTTTTATATATAATAATTTATTTTTTGACCAAATTAGTATTTTGGTCGTTATTTTTTTTTAAATTGTTTATTTGCTTAAAATTTAACTAATTTTGAAAATTTGTTTATCGGATCACAAAATTGATTAAGTCCTTAGATTTAGTTTACTTTTTTCAATGATTTCAAATTGAACATGATCACATCCTTCTTCGCCTTTTGATTTAATAATTTTGCATTCTACCTCGGTTTTATGAAGCTTTAGAGCTACAGTTTTTACTAAACCAATCACTATAAATTCCAGACCAGGTCTGTCAGAATAGTAATGCAAAATGAACCTTCCGTCAGATTTTTCCGTGCATCTAAATGAAGGCGCATTCATGCCTATCGAGAAATTTAATTAAAATTTAAAAATAAAAAAGTATATTTAATAAAAAAATTTACCTGGATAAATTGTGCTTAAGTGGTCGTGAAGAGCATCTAAGTTTTCGAGAAAAATTTTTGTGGTCGAACCAAGAAGAGACAGAATTTTGTCATAGCCTGATTCAACACAGAATTCGAAAAAAAATTGCCCGAAAAGCTCAAGAATAGAGTTTGCTGGAAGATCTTTAATATAAAAATAAGATTAAAATTTATTTGTACAAATAATTTTGAATTTTTTACTTAAAATTTTTGATGCTGCGACTACTAATGAATATGTAATATTATCATCATAAACAACTCTAATCATAAAATGACCTTCTAATTCAACACCTGCATCTTTTCTTTTAAAATTTCACCTCAAGTATGCCAATAAAGATTTTTAATTTACTTAATTTTTATCCAAATTTCATCACCAAAATTTCTTAATACTAATTCTTCCAATGCAAAATTGACAAAACCGTACTTTTAATTAGAAAATTTTTTAACAAATAATTACCTTTTTTAAAACTAAATTTAATTACCATCTCAAATTTTTATATTCAAAGACAATTTTAATTTAAATCTTGAATATTATGCAATAAGTTTAGAATTAATTTAAAAAAAATCGATTTCGGATTGTTTTCCAGTTTGAAAATTTAGCTGAATTCAATTAAAAAAATTATCTATGCTTTTTAACTATGCTTCTAGAATTTTTCCGGCTTGTATCAGATTAAAAACTGTATCTAGCATACCACAATTCCTTATATCTAAATAGGCAATTTTTCCTAAAATTTTCTGTTTACATTTTAAAATCAGAACAATTAACCAATTTAAAGCGTTTAAGCTCATTCAATATATTTCTTTTTATTGTGATTTAAAAAAGACTCTGCATCAAAAGATTATAAATGAAAGGAAAAGCTTCAAAAAATTTAAAATTTAATCCATCTGTTAATTGCAAGTCATTTAATATTAAAATATAAACATACATAAATGCTATTACTTAATAAATAAAATCTATTATAGCAAAATGTAATGGTTAATTATTAATGTTTATTTGAAATCTTTTTATAACAAAATCAAAATGTATAGCAGATTGGAAACAAAGATGTAAGAAATGTTAATCGGGAAAAAATATAGTCAAATTCAGACAGTGGAATTAATAGGAATATTTACTTTGAAGCCAGATATTTCAAATGAATTGATATCCTAGAAAAATACTCGGCAATATTTGAATAATATTTTATTTGCCACTCAATACGACAAAAACTCTAAATTTCCAATAAATTTTAATTATTAATTCCAAAGGAGCATGTAAAAAATTCATTTAAGCATTGATAAATAAGAGATAATTGAATGCGTCAAAATATTCTCTATTATGGACAAATTAGTTGGTCTTAAGCAATTTTTTGTTTATCGATTGAATCCAATTGTCAAAAATAATCTTTTTAGGCTTTTAAACTTCAAATTAAAACAAACTCTTGAAAATGTCTAGAAAATTTTTTAATAATATTGTTAGAAAAGTTTATTAGTTATTTGTGATATTTGGATTTTTCATATATACTAACAATTCATTTAGAGCTAAATTTAGTTTTATCCTTGAGGGTTAGCTCAACACGCATTCGATTCATATTTTTTCCAATTTAATCGATTCGTGAGAAGAAAATTTGATTATTTTTTACTCAAGAGATAAATTTTCAATTTTTTCTTTGCTTAAATAATGAGTAAATCAAATGAACAAAGGCAAAAAGTGATGCTAACAAAAAAATAAAAATATAACTAAAACACCTACGATGAAATGTTATAACAAAAATATTTAAATTGTTACTTTTTTGATGATATTAATTGATACCAAAAAATTTTTTGACAGCTTTATATTATTAATGTATGTTTTAGATTTATACTACAATATAATTATACAATTGAACAAAAGATTAACTAGGTTCGAATTTGTTTCTTAACTTTAAATTTTGGATGCCAATAATTCGGAAAAAGCATAAACGCAAAAAAACAAGATAAAACAAAATATTTTTGCGTTAGCAGTTTTTGTATATTTGAAATAACAGATTAAGTCCTAAAAAGTATATTTTAATGTCAAAAATAAATACAATATAATTTTTGTAAAAATGATAATCAACTGTTTTTTGTTATTTTTTAATTAAATAATTAATAATAATATATTTATGTTTTTTTATATTGTAAAAAAAAAATAAAAATATAAGCAAGTAAAATACTGACAATTTTCATTAAGCGTTATGTATATCATCAAATAGATGAAATTTTCTCATATTCAAAAAACGTGTGTTATACGTATTTTTCTTGTTTCTAATAGATGAGAAAAAAAATGAAAAAATTCTTTTATTGGGTCACTTTTTAGAGTTAAAATTTTCGAACAGAACAAATCCTTTGATGGCTAAAATTTCTTTTATTTGAAAAAATACGGTACTAAATTACTTCTAGAAATAGTGCAGAATTGCTGAAATGACGTCATTTTACATTATTTTTCGTATTTTTTAGCGTTATCTTACATTAATATTAGTTATTAAGGATGAGTAATTTTACGTAAAAATGCATAAGAAATTTACAATTTTTTACGTCAATAGTTTTAAAAACAGAAAGCAAAATATGACTGTATGATAAATGTCAATGGAGCAGACTTTTGTTTTTTTGTTAGGTATATAAGATCATATGTTTAAATTAAAACTTTTAAAATTTAAAAAAAATTTAAAATGATACGATAAAAATTAACTAACATTGCTCTATTATTTACTAAGAGAACAACTCAATAGAAGCAGGCACAATATTTTTCTTAGTGTATGGCGAAAAAGTTATGAGATGAATACACATAAGGATTCTTTTTAAATTTGGATAATAAATTTTGAAAAAAAAGAATATTCATAAATTTAATGTTGAATCTATTTTTTTTTCGAAATAATTTTAATATTAAGAGTTAACTTTTGGAATTGATAAATTTACTTTGCAAATTTTCAGATCGTGTTTCACCATATAAGAATACAGATTTGAAAAAAGTATGCCAACTAATTTTTGATGAATTTGGTGAATTTGGTGATGTGCACTTTTCAAAAGAGTGAAGACAATATCAATTTTTTAAATGATACATAAGTATAACATAATGACTTATTTTATAGATTCGATTTAATTAATTGGTTTTATATTTTTTAAAAAATTTGAATTGACTTCTCACAGCTGTGAGATATATCTTTAAAATATATCTAGTTAACAAAATTGGGGTTCTATTGTTAATTTTTTATTTGATAAACTTTAATAAAGTTTAATTAATACAAAAATATTCCTGAAATGCTGACTGAAAAGAAGGCGCTATGTCATTAGGAGCTGCCCAGAGGATTTAACACTCTAAATAAATACTTACCATAAGTTTACGTTTCTTATCAGATGAGCTGTGGAATCAAAAATTTAAGAGAAAAAAATAAAATTAAAGTATATTTAATCAATACTCAAAAACTGCAGTAATACTTCAAAGCTCAATAATTAATTATTTATTGTTTACTACATTCATTAATGATATCCCTTAAGGATAAATTAAAAAAAGAGTACTTTAATGTCTTTGTGGACAACCTGGTCGCATGTTTTATTTATAATTAACTGATACATTTATGAAATAAGATAAATAAATATCCTAATGAATTTAAAAAGTTGATTTGCGAATGAATAATGAAAAAATTTTACTTAAAAAAAAGTTCATGGTATTTATTTTTAATCTGTAGAAGACATATTAAATTAAAAAAAACTTAAAAAATTAAATTGTGGATCAAGTTAAATTATCCGGAAATAAATTGAATCATTTTTTTGACAAGAATTAATATATCTATTTCAAACACAACATTCATTTTTTAATATATTTCAGATTTCAGATAAAAATATGAGCCATTAAAATCGATACCACACAACTTTAATAGAAAATCCCAAAATTTAAATTTTTTCCCTTAAATATTAAATAAAATTCCCCAATTATTAAGATTATACATAAAAAAATTAATTAATACCAAATTAAATAAAAAACACTTATTTTTATTTATTTACACTTATTATTCAAAAATCAAGAGAAGTGTTGGAAAAGTGAATATCTGCCAAGAATGTGAGTCATTGGGTGAATTTAAAAGATTAAAGTAAAAAAACCATCAATTTGATAATATTTCTTGGAGTTTTCACAGGGTCATTAAATCTATACCTCAAAACTTTAATTGAATACCCAAAAAAAAATTTAGTTCCACAATTAAATAAATAAGAGTTTTTTTTTAATTTTTATTGTGATTTTGTAGTTATTCTATTAAAATTGGGGGAACAACTTAAAAATTTGTCATATTCGAACTAAATTTCTCTAAAAATATTTAACGCATTTATATTTAAAAAATATAAACTTTATATTTTTTTTTAATATAAAATGAAAATTTCGTTTTAGCTGACAGAATGATCAATTGATCAAAAGTTTTCATTGTAAAAAATCGATTGAATAAGATACTTTAAATGCAGACAATTTAAATCACTACAATTAATTAGCTAAATACCATTAATCCTGAAAATTTAATCCCGATTTTCTTTTTTATAGTTAAAAAAGTCTCAACTGTAATTGAATATTAATTTAAATACATAGTTAGCCATAAATCTTGAGACCAAAAATTCTAAATGCCTTTTAGAGTTAGAATTTAGAAATCAGATTCTTGTGACGATATTTTAAATAAATGTATCTAAGACTTGCTATTAAAATAAAATAATAATTTTAAATATTTTATATTAATTAAAAATCAAATTAAAATAAAATAAAATAATGATATGTTAGAAAATTGCTTCTTATCGTGCATTATAAAGAAAAAATAAAATAGCCTTTGATATTCAAATCTGTTTTTTAATTATTATTGTTTTCCTGGTCATTGAATGGAAATTTTATTTAAATAATGACAGACTTTCAAACTTCAATTAAGTGAAAATAAATGAAATATATAAAGAAAGAGTTGTATACATCAAAACATAAAAAAGTCATCAGTATTTTAGATAATAAAGTTGCTAAATTTAAAATTTATTAATAAAGATTTTACCTTGATAAAAAATACATTTATTTATTACTTAAAATTTTACAAAATGATTATACAAATATTTATTTATTTAAATCAGAATGTGACCTAGGTTCTGCTGCTTGAAGATAGAGCAATCTCCTTTCAGCATAAAAAAACATTTTACAAAATTTCAAATACGAAAATTAATTAAAATAAGTAAAAATTTTCAAATAAAACAAATTTTCAGTATTGGATTTTAGAAAAGCACTATCTAAAAAGAATTTAACAACATTTAAACATTACTCGGTCTTGTCAAAAAATATTTTAATAGCCATTTATTCTCAAAGAAGACTGTCAAAAATTAAGAGATCCATTTCTTGTGTATCAAAATATCCTATGAATTAGCAAAATTATTTATTAGGTTTAAAATAAATTCTAAATTTCTTAATCTAAGCTACGAAATAGTTTATTAACTTAAAAAAAGTTTTGACAATCAAAACTGACCGGAGACAAAACTTGTTCAGGTTTTCACCAAATTTATTTCAATTTATTTATTATTATTATTTATTTCATAAAATTACGCCTGTCTTGGCGATATTTATAAGTTGTTCTTTTTCACAATTTTATTTTTGTGTTATGAAATTTTTGGATCAATTATTATCAATAGACATCCTTCTTTTAATTAGAAATTGTATTTTAGGGTAGCTAAAAATTAATATTTACCTGACTCTAAAAATAAGCTTTTCTGGATTTTCATATAAATATTGTGTAATTTAAATTCTCAATAATTGACTAATTTGATTTTTGTTTATTTAATTTCCTTTAGATTACAGGATTCGTGAAATTAGGATATTTTTGTACAACAATTTTCACGAAATCACTGCTGTTACTGATATACACCATCTAAAGGCTTATGAAATTAGAAATAATGTTTTAATTTTATATTTGTTTGTTTGTTTTAAATCTAATATTTTCTCCAAAAGTGTTTACTTAAGATATTTTCATTATTTGTCTCATTTTAAAAATAATTAACAGAATTAAAATGAATAGCTTTTTCTGCTTTATTTCCGCTAATAAACCAATTTTTTTAAAAATATAATTTCCTTTTTCAAATAAAAAATTGATTTTGTTTTATTATTTTTATAGTAAAATTAAGCAAGAGTCAGTTTTTCAAATTTGAATAAGGTTACTTTTAATGGACATTTTCTATATAACTTTAAATGCTTTTAAAAAATCGGACAAATGTATCGAGAATAACTACTTGAACAAAAATAATTTTGATTACCGAAAAAATATTATTAATAATTATCTAGAACTTAAGTATTTCCTGGTTGTATACAAAAAAAGTAACTTTGCTTTTTAAATCTCAAAATCAATTCCAAAAATAAAAGAAATTCAAAAATATTTCCCGATTTAATTGATGACTTATCAGATATTCAATATTCTATATTCTATAATGTTAAAAAAATTAGATAAAAATTTTAAACAATTATTTTAAGTATTTTTTTTCAAATTTTAGAGAATGACTTGCGTGTTCTTCGAACTTGATACGAAAATATTCATCATATACAAAGTAATAGTATTTTGAATTTTCTAAAAATTAAAGAATATCTTGTTAATAATTTTTCAAACATTTTCCATTATATAACTTTATTGCATTTAATCAATTAATAGAAAAAATAATGTTTTTTAAATACGGTGATTGTATCGACTTACAAATAATTAAATTCATTATCCATTTAACTTAATAATCTTTATTTCTATTAAATAGAATTTGTTTTAGTCAAAATATTTTTTAAATTAACAATCTTTATTTTATTCGTATTCAAATTCAGAAATTATTAAAATACTTTAATTTATTACAAAATGTTCTAAAAATAATATTTTTTAAAAAACCTTATGGAATTAAATTTTAATCTTAAAAAAAAAATTAAAACAATTTAAAAAATCTAACACTAATTTTAACAAACTAATTAAATTTTTATTCAACATTTCTTGTTAGTAATAATTCAATACTGTTTATTCTGATTGCCATAAAAGTTGGTTCATTTCATACTCCATGTTATTTAATTTTAGGTCCAGACTTATCAACAGTTTTTGTTTTCTTTAAAGCTCCTTTACTGAAACTTGTGATAGAAGATAAAAGTTGCGATCTATCAGGAGAAGTAGTTGGGGTTGAACTAATCAATGATGGTGGTGGTGGTGGGCCACCCGAAGAAGCTGGAGGAGGAGGCGGAGGAGGCGGAGGAGGTGGAGGGTGTCCTGAGGATAAAATTGGTGGAGGTGGAGGAGAAATCGGCGCAGATATTGGCGATACAGGTGAAAATGGTCCTGCGGGAGTTGATGGCGTGGTTGGCGTTTGGGGTATTGAATCAACACCTGAAAGATTTGAATTAGATGTTCTATCAATTTTGCTGTTCGATTTTTTCAAGCTTGGTTGATTAGTTTGAGCTAAAAATTAAAAGATTAATTTTTGATAAAAACAAAAAAAAATTGAACAAGCAAATTATTAGTATTATTAGCCTGGTTATAGTTAGATATCTAATTTATTTAATATTAAAAGTTAGATATCTTTAGATAACGAATTCAGCGTTTACCAATTAATCGACTTAAAAAACGGTGAAATATCATGCAAAAAAAGTGAATTTTTAACAGAAAGTATTATTTTAAACCTAAAAAAATTACTTCAAAACAAACAAATCATCGCTATTTTCAAGCAAAACTTAATTTTTGTAAATGATTTAAATTAGCAAAAAATTAATAAAAAAATAAGTCTAAAAGCTTAAAAACATACGACTAGGAAATTCGAGTGAATTTGCCGATTCTTTTTCAGCTTTCTAAAATACAAGGAAAATAAATTGAACAAAAAAATTTTTTATTTCAATTTAAATCTGACTTTTTTTTCTTTTCGTCTCTTTCGTATTTCTTGTTCAGAAAGGACTTTAGTCTCGGCCTGGCTCTGTCTTTTCGATTTATAAATCTTAAAAAATAAGTTAAATAGAATCTCCCAGAGAAAATCTTCCTTAAAAATTTTAAAATTACAATTTTTTGTTCGTCAATTAGTTTTTTTTCTATAAACTCTTTTGCTTTTACCAAGCTCTCTTTTACTTTGGATGATGCAAAAAGCTTTGTATTACTATTTGATGCAGATGAAGTGGATGCTGCAGCTGTTAGTGACGAAGTAGGAAGAACTTCGATATTTGTATCCTTAAAAAATCTAATAAAAAATAAAAAATTTTGTAATTTTTTTTTTTTAATTTTCTCACGGAATTTCTAAAAGTTCATCAATTGCAGGTAAACTTTTTTTAGCTAGCATATCATCGGATAGAAGCAATTCAAGCAAAGCTTTTAATTCCTTGTTCTCACAGTCTTCAAAATCCCTTCGAGAACTTGAAGTAATCAATGGTGCACCATAAGACATTTCATATAGAATGTGACCCAAACCATACACATCTACTTGTTCAATACTCTAAAATTAGATAAAATATTCCAATTATTTTTTATTAAACTTATTTAAGACTACAGTTATCTTGCGTTGTTCAGCTACAAAAGATCTATATAGACATGGCAGACCAAGAACTGCATTTGGAAGATCCGTGAGCTTAATTGTATTCCCGTTTTGTTCAATAAGAACATTCCCTGAATGTAAATGGCCTAAAAATGATTATTAATTTATATCTTTAAAATCAAAATTTTTAATATACCATAAAAAAGTCCTTTGGAATAAATGAATTTTAGAGTGACTAGAATTTTTTTGCTTATTTGTTTGATAAGACTAATTGGAATTTTCTGATAATGAGGGTGTAGGGCGTATTTTTTAAGAAAAGGAGCATTTATTTTAGTCTAGTAAAAAATTAAATTAATTGAAAAAAAAAATTTTTAAATCATGAAATTACTATTCCATTTATATAATCTCGGAGTGATATGAATCTTTCATTAAATCGTTGTATAACGATGGTGCTCAAATCTCCAGTATTTATTTTTATAATTGGATCAATGTATTCGTGCTGTAATATTTCAAATTAAAATTTAAATAAATTTTTTTTCAACAATTGATCAACTCACTTGAATTTGATTCATTTGCTGAAATATTGTTTTTAGCTCGGCTTCTTTTAAAATTTTATCTGGCCCATGCTCAATCTTAATTTAAAAGACTAAATGTTGTCATCAATTTTTAAGTAATTTATTTGTATTTAATACCCATGTTAGAATAAATTTATTATTTGCATATTCTGTGTTTTTAAGAAGAATGTGCTGTTTTCTAAAACGCCATCCTAAAATTAACTTTTTAAATAAAAATAATCTGGAAAAAAATTAATTACCAATTTCGTTTAATGGTTCGATTACTTGCCAATTTGAGTCGGACCTGAAAAACATGGAAACGTGTGCTAGAGCCAGTTCTTTAAAATTTTCGGCATAATTTTCTTGATCCAGAAATTTTTTCACTGGCAATGACATCGAAAGAAACAAATTTCCCAAAATTTTGTCCATATAATTCTTAGAAATAAAATTATAAAAAAAATTTTTAATTTTTTCATTGATGGGTACTTGAAGGCCGTTTTGTCTGGTCATCAAAAAATCTTTATCCTTGTTACCGAATATTTTAGCGGGTGGTAATTGAAGTTCATAGTTCGATATAGTTAAATAAGCGTTCAATTCTTTGAAGTCATTGTAACGCTTCTTTATTTGCCACGAGTATTTAGAGTCTATGCCACGCTGTACCTTGATTAAATAAACAACATGATCTTTGTTTGTTTCAGTGGTCAAAAATGTGCAACTCAAAGGTTGAGTATCATCAATGTCAAGTTTATTTGTTTGATTTAGAGCCATAATTTTGGACCTGTTGCGAAAGTCATTAGACTCGATCAAAAATTAAGATAGTATTCACTTTTCTTTGTTAAGAAAATAGTAAATTATTATATTCAAAAAAATAATGTAAATTGGTCATATGATAAAAGCTAAATATCAGCAATTTTTTAAATTATCTTTTTTATTTTGAATTGTTTTGATATTTCCTCAAAACCATTATGCAATCATAATTTTTTTTTATTATATAGATTTTGTTTAAAAATTTATGAATTTAGAAATTGAATGCAGAATTCCCATCACTTTTTCGTCTTTTACTCAAATGTTAAGTTTTTCTTTTGTTTAAAAATTTCAAAAAAATTATAATAAATTGTCAAGAACAATCCTAAACAAAAAAGTTTCAATATTTAATTTTTTAAAGCAAATTTATTATACACCCATTCAGTTTTCCTTGCAAATTTTCTACTTCATCAAAATTATCATGAGATGTTGAATTAAAAAGCGAAACACAAAAAAACATCAAGACAATTTTTTCAAAATTCTGAAAAATAAAATTAAAATATAATTTGAAATAATCAATCAAAAAATATTAATTTTTTGTAAAAAATAAAATGGAAATTTTATTTGATACTTTATTGTGATGTAAAAATTTATCAAAAGAATTTGATTTTTTTCACAAGACGATTTTCATCAAAAAAATCAAACCTCCAACTTAATAAATTTTGAATTTATTTATTTATAGCTTCTGAACAAATTTTCCTTTCATTATGCAGATTCATGCTGCATTGCTCTTGACTTGACTTTTATCATAAATTACTTTTTTACATAACCATTCATTCAATGGAGGATAATTTAGAAGGTTTTGCTGCATCAAGCATTTGTTTTACAGTGAGGAAATCATCTAAGAAGGTTGATATTACAACCTTAGATTAGTTGAATGAGTAATAACTTCCAAAAGACTTAAATCCTAGCTTCATAAATAATGAGATCAAAAAATTTTATAGTATCAATAAAATCAATAAGCAATCATTCTATATTAGGAAAAAAAAACAATTAGAAATAGAGATAAAGATTTATGTTTTTTCTATTTTTTTTTTAAATTTATCTCTTATTGACAGTGGGCAGGTTTAATTTCAATAAAGTTTGCAGATATGGAAAATTATTTGGTCATCGAAGCAGTCTTAATGAATAATTGAATTTTTGAGCAAAATGAACAATTTGAAAGTAAAGAAAAAATTTTATTTTTTACACGGCTTCAACTGATCAATTTTTTAAAACTCGGTTTCAATAAAAATATTTAGCGTGTTAATCTTAAAATAACTCTCTGATATATCACTGATTTACTTAATCATTTTATTTTTATAAATTAAATTTTTTAAATTCTATTTAGTAATTTCAATTAACAACAAAATTTCACATTTAGCTCAATTCACTATATAAAAAATGTCTTAAAAAAATAAAGAAGATTAATTGTATTGAATTCCAAGCGATGGTCTTTTTTCGTATTTGGTCTCGGCTTTTGACCAAAAAAAATTATTTACCGAAATTAGTAAATAGCGAGATTTTAATTTAATTCCATAAATAATTCAAAAAATTTAATTATCTAGTAAAAATGCATTTATTTTAGTAAAATAAAATTACTAAGCTTCTTTTTCTTTATTTATTTATTTAATTCGAGTAAAAACACCAAAAGGCGATGCATAAAAAATTGATATTTCAAATTCTGACAGCATTTCAAGCATGTTCAAAATTTACATATAAAAATAATTTAATAGATTAGACGACCAATAAGTCATTTATGGTTTTCTTGCATCTTTTTTGGTTTTAACAACATAATAAGAGAATTTTACCTGCTTGGCCTAGTTTTAGTAAATCTCTGAACCTTTTTACTATTTCAGATTCTGACAGCATTTCAAACATGTAAAAGTGTAGCTCTAGTAAAAAAACTGGCTAATTCTATTATGGTATCGATACCGATGCCCTGAACTCCAATTGAATTTTCAATTCATTGTCATCGCATTTGCTAAATAATTTTTGTTCAGGATCATTTAATTCAATATTTTGCTGGAAAATAAATTTTTGATTTCAATAACTTTTTATTCAAACTCTAAAAGAAATTTAAAGAAACATGAATAGAGAGTTGAGAATTTATCACGCAAGAGAAAATTAACTAAATATTATTTGTTAGGAAAATTTCTGGATTTTTAGTGATGCAATAAGAAATTTAGATAAAAGAATAAATCGCTAAAATATTTGAGAAAAAATAAACAAAATTGTGTGTTTTGGAATTTATTGAAATTAAAATGAAACATTTATCCTTAATTATTAAAATAAAAAATTATCACAATTCATAATTTACTTATCAAGTAAAATTTTCAGGTATTGTTTCCAGAATATAACCGAAAGAGATTTATTTTAATTTATTTTTTTTAAACAAGAAAACAATTTTTTATTCTTTGATATATAAATCAGGACAGTTCTTGAAGTCTCTCTGCCAATATTTGAAATTGAAAAAATAGGTCTCTTCGGATGTGTATGGATGCTTTTTCAATTGAAACCAATTTGGAATAAATTCGCCTTTACGATTATTTCGAGCTTCCCGCTGTTTTTCTTCAAGCTTTGTTTTTTCTTCAGTGGCACGATCTTTAAAAGGCAAAAAAAATCAAAATTTGGTTAGTTTTAATAAAATTTTTTTTATATTTTATTTGATCATTTTTTAATTTTGTAAAACTTTTAATTATTCTGTATCTTTTGAGACTAAAAATGAAAAATAAAAAATATTAATTAATTTACCTAAATCTCCAAGCTCTAATTGACGGACATCACTTCTTAATCTAGAATCAGTTGGCGCAATTACATTTTTTAAATCATCTTTTAACTCGTTTAGGGTCATGGCAAAATAATTGAAGTAAAAATACTAAATAAAATTATTTAAAAAGTATTTTTTAAAAAAAATAAAGAAGGTTTACATCAGAAGCATAACTTGGTCTGGGGACGACCCTCCAAATTTCAAGCAAGTCTAAATCTTCGGACGCTTTTAGAAAAGCTGAGTTAAAGGCAGGCTCGGACTTTTTGGAGCTTAGCCTTTCATCTTTAAATTTGGATGAGTTGTCTGAGTGATTTAAATCGGACTCGGAATGATTATTTTTTCCATGGTAAAAATTCGAATTTGAAGATGAATTTTTTTCATTGAAAAATTCGTCAACCTCAATCATTGGTAATTTTTTAGAACTCGATTTCACATAATGGTCATATTCCTTGGGATCACAACTGTACAAACAATAGCTCCAATAGCCATACAATGCCCTGATTTTATTTTTTCTAAAAAATAATTTTTAAAACTATTCAATTATTTGATTTTTTTTCAATTACTCACTTTTTATCATAAATAAATCCCTCAACTCTATGCAAGTCTTTGTTAGACCATGAATACGGTTTAAAATTTATAATTGCTTTATACCCAGTTTGATGGCAAACAATTTCCATTGTACCATACTTAAAAGTGACATTAGAGCAAAGAGAACAAATAACTAAGTCTTAAACCTACATATTCAAACCATAATTTGCCAACAATTATGTTGTGTACACAACAAGTCACCGTTTGCCATGTGTAGGTTTCATTTAAATTCTTGAGCTCAACAGTCAAAGTACCTTTAGGCTGGATCTCAATCGATTTGCCCCAAAATTTCATCTTGGGGTTGACTGTTCCATAATAGCACCAGTTGTTTGGAATGATTGATTCGGAATGAAATGCAGAAATTGGAGGCTAGATTGATTTTTTTAAAATATTTTCCTATAATTTAAAATTTTTAATTACATGATGAGAAACTTGTTCGGAAACAATTTTAAATCCTAAGTCTTCTCTAGTCAATTCATATGTCTCACCCAGCAGTGGATTGAATGGCTTTGATAGGCGATCAATGTTGTTAGATATGCTGCTAACAGCAAAAGCTGTAATATACTCCAAACGCTTGCATGGATCAGGTGACATATTTATATCGGCCGCTTTATTAAGTAAATCACTGTAATAAACATTTTCTGTGATGCGCTGCAAAAATGACAAAGGCTCGCAGAGAGCTGCTGGCATGGCTATTTTGCTCAATTCTTTGCCAATAAATTGCTTCAAAATTGACCATATGCTTATTTGAGACCGGTCAAACATTTTTGACGGAAGACGCATCCTACAAAATAATTCATGTAAATATTTTCACTAAATACTTGTAAATTCAGCATTCTTTGATTAAAAAAAAATCAACCTATGTTTAAATCTTTCATTTTCACGTTTTTTGTCCAAATTTTTGTAATTTTGCTCCGAAGAGAGAGGCATTATTCTGGAAGTAATTAAGTCGCCTTCGTGACCATCCATTTATAATTTATAAGTCAATTAATTTACAGTATATACAAATAAATTTCTAAAAGATCTTTTTAAATTAGTTTTATTTTGAAAAAAAAATTTAAAAAATTTGTCTGAGTTGAAAGAGTTTTTTGACTCTTAATTAAGAATTTAAAGAAGATTTAAAGTAATGGACAAAGCTGAGTCGGAATTGAATACAAATAATAGTCCTATTTTTTACTTTATCCTCAAAGATTAGCCCTAGTCAATGAGAAAATAATAATTTTGTAATCTAGTCATGATATGGGATTTTCGAGGATTTACCAGCTAATTATGCCCTTATCTACGTTGTTATGCAATAAAGACAACTTTAGTCGGGGCTGATCCAATTTTTGCCAATTGAAGCAAATACTTTCCTTTTAAAAAAATTTGAATCTAGATTGAAATAAATCGTATGATTTTTCAAAATAGTTCTAAATAAAATATGCACACAGTTACTGAGAAATTTTAAATTTTTACATAAATTAAGTTTAAAGGTGCACAAGAGAATAACAAGTTGTTGGATTATTAGTTTAAATTAGAATAATCAATGCTTAGAATATTTTCATTGTCTTTTATTTACTAATGACACTTCTTTAGGGCCTTGGGTAAAGATTAAATTAAAAAATTTAAAATTAAAAATAATTACATAAACTAAATAGTTTCAAATTTCTACATAAATTTTTTGCCTGTAAGATATTTCGCTTTCGAGCTTAATAGGAATTGAGTAAATTGAAATTATTTGACTTTTAAAAAGCTAAAATTTTCCTGTAATAAAAGCTTGAATACATAAATGATTGTTTACAATTGAAGCTTTTTAGCGCTAATTTAGAAAATGCTAAACAAAATTGTTTCTTTTACACAAGCTTTTATTTGGTTAAAAAAAAAACATTTAAAAATAATTAATTCAAATTTATTTCAGATTACTTGAGCGCTTTTAAATAAAAGTAAAAATGGTTAATGGTGAAAAAATTAAAATTTTACATATCTGTATTAATTATTAGATAGTTTTATCAAAAACTAAAATTTAATTATTTTATAACTTTTTTGATATTGAATAAAGGTACAAAGATTTTTTGTTTTCTTATATTGATTAAAAATTAAAATATACTTTAAATAAATTATTGTTACTTCAATAAGTTAATTTCTATTTAAATTTTGATTTTAGAAAAAAAGATAACTAATTTATTAAATTGAGGTGAATTTGTCTAAAAACTGGAACTATTAAAATGAAATTACCTATTGATGATTAAGTGCTTTTGATAAAATTAAGATTATTTTTTTTTGAAATCAAAGTAGTTTAGTCATAAATCATTTATAAAAAAACTTTTATAATTCTTAAAAAAATTAATGATCGAAAATAGTTTAAAAAATTTTGAACTTTTTTCTAAAAATAACAAAAAAACATGATCTTAATAAAGCTTTATATTATTTAAAAATATTTTTGATCTTTATTTTTTTAAATAAGAGGTTTTTTATAAATAATTTATGACAACACACATTTGGCACAAAAAGCTATCCGAATCTTATCAAAAATTCAAAGTCCGACTTTGACTTCAAAATGAATGCTTGTGACTTTTTATACTTTGGCTTGTGCACAAATCTAATATTTAATAAAAAATCATGATTTTCAATATTATTATTAAAATTTTATCAAATTCCTTCTCCAATTTAAGTATAAATTGGAGAAGGAATTTTGGACAGATTTTAGAATTTATGACCAAAAATGAAAGATAATTTTATTTTTTATCAAAAGACAAGCAAACTACTTTTTTTAAATTTTGTTCTTTTAAAAAAATTTATCTTAACAACTCTTTAGAATGCTAAACTAGAGTCTTAAGTTGAACATATGTTTTTATTTTAATAAATGATGAAAACCTACCTCCAACCATTTTCATCTGTTTCCAATATATCAATTGCATTTTCTACTTTGGTAGCTAAATTCATCTCCATTAAAGTATTTTCTTGCGTTATTGCGGACTTCAGATCTTCGTTGCTGCCAAAAGAACTTTTTAGAGCCAGACTTTGGTTATCATCATTAAAATTGTCATTAGCAGTGTCGAAAAACTCTTCGGTTTCATCCGAGTCCGAGTTTGATAAGCGAGATATGTTATCTCCAAAATTATCCTCATCAGACACTTTGGAAGTTTCGGAAAGAGCTGAATTTTTACTCTTGGTCGCTTGACCCTGATCAGCTTCTAGTTCAAAATTTTCTTGAGCTAACACTCTCAGAGACTGTTCCAAAAGCTCACATTTGGATCTGCTTTCGGCCAGCTGGGTCTTCAGAGTCTTATAAATAAAGTAGAAAAATAATTTTTGAACCTTAAAAAAAATTACTGAATCACGTTGTTCATGTAAACTAAGACATTTATTCGTATTATCAACATAGTTTTTGAATTGAATTTTTAAATTTCCAAAATGTTGTTTACAATTAGAAATAACTTTTAAACAAAATTTAACACAATTAGTTAAATAGCTGAATTAAAGTTACTTTGATAGACAGTTTGATTTCGTTCAGTTTCAGTAATTTCTACTGTATTTATTGAATTCAACTGCAGTTCTATTTGCTGCAGCAGAAAATTAAGCTTATCCTCATCTGCTTTTAGTGTCTTTAAATAATAAAATTTTAGTTAAAAAAAAAAAATTTTTTAATTGAAATTTTAAAAATAAAATTTTTATGAATAAAATTTATGATAATTAAAAGCAAAAAGCTTAGTTTGTTTATATTAGAAGTTTTTTTTAGCAAATTCAATAACTCAAGGTTAAATTGAGTTATTTTGTTTATTTAATATTTAAAAATTTCATTAATTTTTTGTCTGTGTCAAAACAAGTACCAAAGTATACCAAATTAAAGGATATCTCCATCTGAGGGTACAAAGTATTTTTGTTTAAGTAAACATGTCTGGCATATGCTTAACATAAACACTGCTATTTATTAAAAGCTGGCTTTGGTTTATTAATAAATAAGAATTAATTGAATGAATGATGATAATGTGTTATTTCAAAATTTTGAAGAGTCAATTAATTTTACAAGCTTTTTGAAAAAAATTTAAAGCAATTGAAATTTTAAAACAGGGTGTGATCAAAAATTAGGTAATAGAAAAAATTTGAAAATTTAAAAAGATATTGATTCTAAACAAAGACTGGGTGATCACGTATTCAGAGTAGTGCTTCATTATGAGCATAACTCTGTCAATCAAATTTCTTTGCTGGTTGTTTCGAGCAACATGAAATGAAAAAGTGATCTCTAATGCTGAATAAATATTCTCAATAATTATAATAATTTACGGCAGCTTGGAATATAAAGAACGTAAAATTTGAATCAAGCTATTAAGAACTTTTAAAAAAATTATTCAATTTTTGTGCTTTTCTCTAGCTGGTTGAGCCAGGAGTTATATAATCACGTAAATTTCAAATCTCATCTAGCTACAGACTATAAAATCATATTACAATCTTATGATTATTTATTTGAATTACCAAAATTCTGTTCTAGTATAATTTTGCGTACAGAACAATTACCACTCTCTAGAACAATTTCGTAGTTTTTTTTTTTTTTTTCTTCAAAAAATTTCTATAAAAATGCAATTATTATTATTATGTATTTTTTATAGCAAAAAAATATATTTACAAAAATAAAATATAAATATATTAAAATTTCTATATATTCGTTCATTTTAGTCTATATGTAAATTTTCATTTTCATCTTAAAATTTTTTTTTCATATTTTTCCACTAGTTCTTTTGGACGCTTTGCCAAATTCCACAAAAATAAACCTACGCGTTGATTTAGAACCACTTTGTTCATTACCAATTGCTTTTTTACCACCAAAGAAAAATGAGCTCAGCACAGCAAATCGAACAACACCAACCCGTGGACCGCACTTCTGGTGCTCAGATCAGCACATCGCCCAAACCAGACCTGCAAAGACAATCTTCGACTGGAACCACCCCGGTTCAAACAGTGACCAACTATTTCAAGCATTTGTTTGGTCTGAGCGCCAAACCTACCAAGAGGTCGCTGAGCGAAGAGGCCGAGTGCGGATCTCCCGAGAGCATCAGCGAATGGCTGAGACAGGGCTCTAACCCAAACGAAGTAGACGCTTACGGATACACACCACTCATCAACGCATGTCTTAGGTAACACTCATCACTCCAGCCTGATAAATTTTAATCAATGCATTTTCCAGGGGCTGCATGAAATCCGCTAAAATTTTAATCAACAATGGAGCTGATGTGAACATGAAGGCCATGCATGGCTATGCACCATTGCATGCTGCCGCTCAGGTAACACCCTTCAAGTTTTGGGGAATTTAAACAGTAATTTTTTTGTCCAGAATGGATTTTCTGAGCTTGTTGAAATTCTGGTTGAGCACGGCGCTGATCTTGAGGTTAAAAATGAAGATGGCGATACAGCGCTCATGCTCGCAGTCCGCTCCGATCACCCTTCTGTGGTCGACGTTTTGTGCAAACACGGCTGCAACATGCATACCCATGGCTTCGACAACATCGAACCAATTGACTATGCCATCAACAAACGCAATCTATATTTGTCCGATGTCTTAATGAAGCATGAGAGACAGCACATTGGAAGTGATCATCACACAAACCATCACGATCCTCATACACATAATCAAAACGATACTAACAACAATACTCTAGAGCCGATAAAAGAGTGTCCCTCACTGAGCACACTTGTTTACCAACAGCAAGAGGTACACCAGCAGCAAGAAGATGTCAAGAAGGAAGAGAGTGTCTTTCAGGCGGATTAGATTCAATATACCGGTTCATTTTTTTTTAGCTTAATAGTTTAATTTTAACCTAAAAAAAAATTTTTTTCTAAAATTTAAATTCTCTAATTTTTTGACTACCCTGTACTTGGCGTTCATTATTTTTTGCTTCTTGATTTTAAAAGAGAATTCTTTCGACAAGACCGAGTCAAATGTAAATTTTTTTCTGAAAGATTAAAACTTTGTTGTTAAATTGTATTTGATATTATTTTTTAAATTAAGAATTATTTTTAGGCTGTGAGAACTTGGTAACGATCTACAACAATTTTTGAATTTTTTTTTGCTGAAATTTAATAAAATTCAAAAATAAAATTTTTTTTCTTCTATAAGAAAACCCTAGATAAACTCCTAGATTTTGGATTAAATATCATTATAATAAATATGTTCAGTTACTAAAATAATCATAGCTACTTACATTCAAGTTCTGCTGTAAGCTTTCAATCGGCAATGCTTGAGTTTCATTATTTTCAGTCTTTATATGAGAATCTGAATATTCAATGTGTTCTTTGATCGCTTCAATCCATTTCTTTTTAAAAGCAAATATCAATCAGATTCAATTGAACATCGAAGAAAGTTAAGTATAAAAGAGAAAAATTTTAATGCCAACAAAATCTTATATAATATCTTAAATTATATTTATCAAGCTTTAAAGAATTAAATTTTAATGGAAGAAACTTTCTTTTGCGACTATGGAATGATAACACTTGACAAATAAATTCAATAATTAAAGAATATTCGAATATTAAAGAAATTGTTTTGTCACAAAGATTATATTTTAAAAAAATATAAAAAAAATTAATTTTGTTTTTTTTTATTTTTTCGGCTAAACTTGCAACTACAGTCATCTAACATTTGTGTCCCCTTTCGTTTTAATCCCCAAAAATTTAGAGAATAGATTTCCCTCGTTGAATTATTATTAAGTTTATTTTGGTTAAATCTCATAGAATAGTCCCCATTTTTATTTAAGACACGTAAAAAATGTACATTTTTTGACTCGTTTGTATTAAATTTTTTCATTAATTTGTCACATATGTTGAAAATTTTTTTTGTATAAGTATTAGCCTAAAAAAATGTCTAAAAGAAAAATAATTACAAATGAAACAAAAATAGCCATTATAAATGCCAAGTTAACAACAGAGGCATAGATTCCAGTAAAATTAAAAATGAAAGGCAGTGTTTTAAAATTTGCAAATTAGAAACTTTAAAAAAGTCTAAACAAGCTGAGATTTTAAACTATTTTAAATCAAAAAATTAATTTTCAACCCGTTTTGTATTTTTTTTTATTTCGTTATGTATAATTAATAAGTTAAAGTTTATGTTGAATTTAACATTAATTTTTTTGTAAATTAAACTTATTTTTTATTTGTGTCCCCTTTGAATATGTCCCCACATTTTCTGAGAATGGAAGGTGGGACATAAACGCGAGATCACTGTAAAAGATTTTCTAGAATCTAATTTTTGATAAAAATCCTTTTATTTATCTGTGTCTGAATTTTTTTTCATTACTGTTTATCATTACATCGACGATTTTTATCGGAGCATCCAAATGAGTTGATACAAGAAAAAAAATTGATCCTAATATAATAACCAAAATTATTCAAAAAATTTTTTATTCAATTTAATATTTGAAAAGTAAATTTCAAAAATTAAAAAAACAAAGGTGGATGTTTAATTTCGACTAATCTTACGTTATATTTGTGACAAAACTTTTATGAAAATTTATTTTTCTTTTTTTATAGTTAAATTCCTCTTTTTAATTTTTTGAAAAATAATATTTTTGTGTAGAAACAATACCATAGAAGGGTTTGTATAAAAATGTTAACAAAAAAATTTTAGTGTTAAAAATTTAAAGAACTAAAAAAATTATAAAATATACTTTTTTTCTTTCCAGCGGCTTTAATTGTGTCCTTTTTGAACTCATTAATGGGCGAGCTTTTGCCTTTATTTGTGACTTCAATCCTGATTTACTTCCCTCCGTAGATCCTTTAGGTTTATAAGGTATCAATGAACAAAGTGTATGCTTCTTTCCATTAGTGAAATGTATTGTCCAAGAATAAGCCGAATAATCGTCTTGTCCATTATCATCATATTCCTTTTTTCAAATTTCATTTTTTTATTTGTATTAATTAACCATATAAATTGATAATATTTACTCGAACAAACGCATTATTCAAAAGATAAGTCCCCTTTCGGCTTTGATCGTGAGCTGCATCAATTCTAAAAAAAAAATTTATTTTCTATGAAAAAAATGGCATCCATCCATAAGTTATAAAAAAAAAACATGAGATTAATATTCATATCTATTTGATTATTTTCTAGATTTAAATATTCTAGATTTAACTAAGTTCACTTATTAGCATTAGCTTAATTAAAGTAATAACAAAATTGAATTTTGACTGTCCAATTTTTCATGCTTAAATTACGTAACATTTCTTTTTTAATTAATATTCTAATTTTAAATTTTAATTTTAAAGTGAATATTTAATTAGTCAATAAACTTTAAACAATTTTAAAATTATAATAATAAAACATTCAAGCATGTAATTTAATAAGCAAGAAAGAAAAAATTTATAAAGATAACTACTTGAGTTTCATAATTAAGCTTTATTAAAATAAAATTTGACAAGATTCCTCTATTAAGAAACTTGCTCTGTTGGAGTTAACTAATTTGGCAAAATATTTCAAAGAAATAGATACTTTGGAAAATGTTGATGTTTTTTCGCAAAATTTAAGTTTAAAGTCAAATTTTAATGATCATGTTTAAAAATGATTTTTTAGAGAAAATTTTTATAATTTTTTTTTATTATAAATTTTAATACAGAAACAAATTTAGTATTAATCAAACTAAGTGAAAATAAATAATTCAAGCTAAGTGAAAAAAAAGGCTTTTGCAATGATTTTTTAAACTAAAAAATCCTTTGAAATCTATTTTTAATAATAACTTGTAAACATGATCGTAAAATTATGATCATAAACTTAAATTTGTCTATTTTTTCTGGATTTTAATTTATTAAATGAAGATACTCACTCATTTGAATAATAGATTATGGAACCTTTATTCAGAACTACAAAATATTCTTTATATCCGAGGAATTTTCGCTTTCTCAACAAATATCCCTGGTATTTCCGATGATTAAATGGAACGTAACCAATTATTTCTTTCATTTCTCTGGTCTTGGCAAGATCTAGAGCGGTTAATTGCTGATGATTTTTGGCTATTGTATTTATTCCTTTTTCAATTAAGAAAATTGAAATTTCGCGTAAATTTCTATTTGAAGCAATGTGCAAAGCGCTATTTCCAAATGTGTCGGTAAAATTAATATTAAAACTTTTGTTTTTTATCTTAAAAAAAAATTGAGCATATGACTAAAATTTTTATAAATAATTTTCATAGAAATTTAACTTATATGAACTAAATTCAGACTTAACTGAGCTATCAAAATTAATTATTTATCGAATAAAAAGCTAAGGTAATGCAGCTTTTTTTTCTTAAATTCATGGTAATTTAAATTGAAAAAAGTCATTTACCAATTTATTTATGCATTCAAGATCACTTGAAATCACAGCCTCAAAATATTTTTTTTGTAAGTTGTATATTTCTGTCTTCTCGGCAGCTAAAAAAGACGAACAAATTTAAAATTAATTAAAAAAAATTAATTGTTGGCAGACTTTACCTTCTAGTAGCTTTTTAACAGACAGATCGGTTGCCAAATCAATTGGTCTATAGCCTTGGTTGTTTTTTAGATTTATGTCTGCGTTGTTCAGAAGCAATAGCTCTACTATGTTCTTAAAATTAATTTTTTTAAATAAAATAAAATTCGATCTTGGTTTTATATCTCTAATAATTGAACTTGAAAAAATTTAAAAAACACTAGCAAAATCTTATCATAAAAAATGTTTTGAATCGTTTTTGAAAAACGAAATCTTCAAGTTTTGAAAAAAAAATTATTTTTAATTATCTTTGAAGCTTTAAATCAGGTAACTTTGAATTACAAAATTAGACATAAATCATTCTACTTACATATCGTGAAGAATTGGTTGAAGAATATACGGCTTTGTGCAATGGTGTATCGTTTTCGTTGTTGGTTGCATTAATGTCTATATCTGATTGCTTTTAATTTAAATTTTAAAATTAAATTGGTTTAATTACGTTTGAAAATTTACCTGCAATAAATATCTAACAACTTCGAGCTGATTAAAATAGCATCCCAAATGTAAAGCTGTCCAACCATAAAAACGCTTATGCATACCTAGAAGCCAAATTTTATCTAAATTAGTTATTTGTTATATTTGATGAAAAATTTTCCTTTTTAAATAAGCTTTATATTTTTTAAGAATTTGATCCAAAGGACATCAAACATGAAAAAAAAACAACATAAGGAAATTTGGTTTTTAATTTATTTCCTAAATTTCATTATCGATTGCAAAAAAAGGAAGAAATTGGTGTCAAAAAAATGTGTTTAATCATCTTTTTTTTCTATAAAAGACCAGAAAATTAGTACATTACTTTCGTAATGCTCTTGATTATTCAGTTTCATTGACTAAAAGACTTGTTTCGGAGTATCAAAGAGGCTTCGATTCTAGATTTATTACGAATCCCACTCCTCTATGTAGCTGCTACCTAATTATACAAAAATTTTCTGACTCTTAAGATCTTATCTAATTTTTTATTTATTTTTTTTTTTTTTCCAAACTCTATTTTTTTATTAACTAAACAGCTCTTTAATTATTATTTTTGTATCTCATCCTTTCATTCATAAATGAAAAATAACTTACTTTAAATTTAAAATTTTTTAAAATGTTTTAATTATTTTATTTTATCTTATTTTATTTAATTTTTTTTTTATCTGAAGGAGCGTATGCTCGAACAGAAAACAAATAAATAATAATAATAATAATAATACATTTCTAGTTCTTTAAAATATGACCTAAGTATTTTATATATTGATGTCTATAGGGATAACTGGGAAGAAAATTTTTCAAAATTAATTAAAATCTCAGGATCAAAAGATCGTTTTTATCTTTTCACTTATTTAATAAATGAATTGATTTTATTTTGTGGAAATTTCTACATATTTAAAAGAAATAGAAATTTTTAAAAAATAATAATTTTGACAGCATATTTAAGGCATACCCCTGTAATTAATGTTAAAATTCCGAAATTCGAAGCCATTCGATGCTTGTCTCACAATTTCTTCGACTTTTGCCAGATTTCCGTTTCTGGCATATTCCAGAAAAGATTCCATGAGAAAATTTTTATTCTCATTAGCAAGTATATTTACTGAGTTGTTCTCTTCCCTTTTTATGGATAAGTGTGACACTGATTCATTTAGATTTTTGTCTGGACTTGGATGATTTTGTACATTTGAGCGAGAGCTAATATTTGACAAAGATTGATAACTGACGTATTCTGAATTCTCTTCGTCTGAGTTGGCACTGTCACTGTAACGTTTGCCTGCCAAAGATTTTTTTTTTCGCCGAAAACGATTCGGGTGCCGACAAAAGCCCAAATTCCGCCAGCTAACTCTTTTTTTATTGAATAAATTTGCCATTTTGATAAATTATGCGTAATTCGAATAAAAAATTAAAAATAACTATATAAAACGAATCTAAAATTAATTAAAGTCTAATTTAATTTTTGATAAGAAATTATCATACAATTCTATTCTAAACAAAAAATTTGACCATAAATAAATTGGGAAAATTTTTTGAAAAATTAAATGCATAATAGGCAAATGATTATGTGGCAAAGCAAGTTAAGTAAGCCCTTTGTTTATTGTATACCAAACATTTCTTTTAGCCATTGCAAATAATCCTTAGTTGAGTCTTTATTTTTACCTTTTAAATTGTGATTTCAATTTTTTAGAACATTTGTTCGCAGGTACACAGCTTTTATGAAATTCAACAACAAAATAAAATAAAATTCAAAAATTTCTTACATAATTTTCAAAATTTGAATTAAGTTTGAGCTATAAACAGAAATAACATGAATTTTATTGATGACAATCAAAACTGAGCTACGTTTGTATCATCTACTTAAACTAAAAACAACAATAATTAAATTTTCTCTTTCTTTTGAGAAGTTTATAGCTCATTTTTTATTTAAAAGGAAATAAATTTATTTTTAATACAATATTATAATTTGTTTTTTTGAAATAATTTTGGATTAGTTAAATTTTTTCAATTAGATTTTATACTAATGATGCAGGGAATATTATTCGTGCACGCAAGGATCAAGAAATTTTTATTTTTTTAATATCCAATAATTAAAATTAAAATCAGCAAATTTAATTTTTTCAATATTTTATTTTTGATTTTAAAAAATTTAATTCAAAAAATCAAATCAACCAAGCGCCCAAGTCTTAAATTTTTCGAATAAAAGCTTTTTTTTTAACAAAATCCAGTATTTACAGTTTTTTTTTTTAATTTTAAAAAAATTTTAATTGAATGATAATTTCATGACAGCTATTTTTGGATGCTGTGCTAACCCACAGACTTTCCGGTTCATCATAATTTAGATTTTTTCATAAATATCGTTCTGTGTCAAACCTGTTTTCTTTAAATTTGAGCATGATTCTTTCTTTTTGATTATAATAGCTTCGTTATTGTTGATTTTTATAATTTTAAACTTTTTCAGAACAAGGTATTCCATTTCAAACAGAAACACAGGTCTTAAAAAAAATTTATGTAGGTGTACTGGTGTATAGGTGTTTAATTAAGTATCAAAATAGAATAAAATATTATATGTTTAAAAAAAAGACTATTTTATATATGATAAAAAACCTAATTTTTCCTTAACTTTTGAACTCTAATCATCTATGAATTTTTTATGAAAATCTTGTATAAAATTAACTATGTTAATTCTTTTCTAATTTCTTTTTCAAATTCAACCAAAGAACCGATTTAAATTATTATTAAGTATAGAAATTTAATTGAATGAAAATGTAATTTTGGATGATGAAAAAAAAAAAATTATCATTTTTAAACTGGGACATGTAAATCACTTAAAAATTAATCTATTCTAAAAAATTTTATGCAAATAATTTTTTTCAAAAATTGTTCACCATTAAAACAAAAAAAAAACAATAAATTCATTTAAACTTTATATAATTTAAAGAATCATTTAGAATATTTGATTTTTGATTTTTATCATTAAATAAGAATTTTATACTTAGTTTTTTCTAAATTAATCAGTAATTTGTTTCAAATGATTTAAAATTGTTTGATTTAAAATTGCTCCATTTCATAACAAATATATTAATTGAATTTGATTTTTACAAAAACATTAGACCAAGTTAACTATTAAAAATTTATTTTTTCGTACTATCTATCAGTTGTCAACATTTAGAAATATTTAGTAAATTTTCATTCAAATTCGGTTAAGCAAATATTTGAAATTAGTAATTGTTGAGTTAGCAAAGGTTTAGAGAAAATATTCAAAAATAAATTATTTGTCTTTGCGATGCTATCTTTTGTTTATACAAAGTTTTTGAATACTATTTTCTTTTCTATTTAAATTGAGTTTTACATAAAAGCACATTTTTCGCTTTAAACTCCAAATAATTATAATTTTGAAACGATCTTTGGGATCTAGTTTTTTCTAATGTTGATTTTTGCCATTAAAAATAAGCATCCATAAAATTGTCAGCATACGTAAATCTTACTTTTTTTAGAGAGGATCCTTTCCAATCTAGACTTACTTAAATGAAAGAACATTTTTTATCTTTATTTTATTTAATTATTTTTTTAAAAAAAGAAATATATATTTTTCATTTGAAATATTAAAAAATTAATTTACTTTCCAATCTAGTAAATAGATCACCTTTCAATAATGAATGAATATACTCATTAACAAATCTAGTAGACATTTGTTTGCAATCAAGGCTGCGTACAAGATTATTATTTAAGTATTGATTTTTTTATTTTAAACATTAATTATTTTCGTAATTTTAAATTATAAATAAAAATAAATTCCCATCGATTGATGAGAAAAACTTTTTTTTTAGATGAAGAAAAATTAAAAATAAATTTTTTTTTCTAAATCAAATTAAAAATTTTATATTATAACTTGAATTTTAAAACAAATGTTTCTCTTTGCAAGTATACATCTATCATTGCGAGAGGTGGTCTTTAAAATACGAAAAATATTTTAAATTATGATTTTGCATTTTTCAATTAATTTTTTTTCTTTGGTTTAAATCATTCAACGCATCAGAGAGAAAACCAAATGTGAACAAATGAAAATATATTCTAGCTGAATTTATCTCTATACTAAGTATAAACAAATATGAAGAATTATTATCATGGTTTATAAGTTAGTATCATGAAAACATGTGTAAGGAACTTAACAAAAATTTAGCATATTTTTAGATTAAAAATTTGAAAGATTAGAAAAAAAATTTATGAAAAGAGGTTCATAAATTTTATTACAGATTTTGGTCTTAACTTGATTTTGTTGAAAGCTGATTTTAATTAAAAAATTTATCTATGAAGCATTTCAGCCGGTATGGAGCTCTTTTATTGTTCATCATTTTAATATTCTACTCAATTAGTTTTTTAAATATAACAAATTTTGGTTTACGTGAGTAATTAACTGGTAAAATAAAAGGAAATTAATAAAAAATTTGTTTCAGGATCATCCAAGGAAACGATAGAGAACTTTGAATTTTTAAAATCAAAAATTGATTATTTACAAAATCTAGTCGATTCAAAGCAAAATGATATTAATAGTCTGAAAGATGCATTCGATAGCAGTTTTGTGTATTACAATGAGTTGATCGATAAGCAAAAAACATTTTTGGAAAAAATTCGAAATCATTCACTTGATTATTTTCCAGCTTTTAATCAGTCTAATGATGAAGCAATCCGTGAAATACGTTCTTTTTTATTGAAAACAAACTTGACAAACTATACTAGTCTTTCTTCTCTTGTTTACAAATCGTTCACCAAGTTAGATGTGGAATTTAAGGACGTATTTGACTTGCTACCTCATTTGACTGGTTTGTCTCAGCATACCATCCAGCCCAAGTTTAAGCAATCTAAAAATCGATTTGGCTCAATTGTTATCGGCATACCGACCATTAAAAGAGAAAAGGCATCGTACCTGCTCGAGACTTTAAAATCGGTTTTTGATGCCATGAATGAGGTTGAAAAAAATGAAGCCGTTGTTGTTATTTTTATTCCTGAAGTAAAAAAAATTAAAACATAAATTTTTTTTTTAAATTTTATTAAATTATTTTCTTTTTCTGTTTTAGCTTGATGATCAGTCTTTTGTTCAAACAACAATTGAAAATCTAAATAGAGCTTATAATTATGAACTCGAATCTGGACTTCTTGAAATTGTTGTTCCACCTGCAGAATTTTATCCAAATTTTACTCTTTTGCCGCAAGATAGAGTTTTTAATGATTCAAGAGAACGCGTCAAGTGGAGAACTAAACAAAACTACGATTTTTCTTATATGATGGCTTATTGTCAGAAGAGAGGAATCTATTATCTTCAGGTGTTTAGAAAAACTTTAAATTTATTTTATTCAAAAATAACATCACTTTTTAAAAATAATTCGAATCTTTTTAAAACAAGAGTTTTTAGGGTTTTGAATTTATACTTTAAATTCAATTTGTGTATCTAAGATAAATTTAAATATCAGTTTCAATGGTTTAAGGGATGAATTTTATATTTTAGAAATCGAAAAATTTTTTATTTATATTTGTACTTTTTTTCAAATACAGGGGTGATTTGATCTAAAATTTTATATTAAACTACGCAAACATTTTGAATTTTCTGTTTTATAAAAATTTTAGTGAAATATGATATTTTTGCACACTAGAAAGGTATTATGACATATTTAAAAATCAATTTCTGATTGATTTTTGAAGTTTTTTATCACCTATCAGCTCAAATATCTTTTTTTTTTGTCTAAAATATAATTTCAATTAATCAGAATTAATCAGATTCAGTTTTTTTTCTAAATAGTAATTTTGATATTATTAAATTTTAATTTTAGTATGACTAAATTTATCTAATATTGCTGAAGTAAAAAATTGTAAATATACCTTTTTAAAATGACATGTTATTAAAATTAATTTAATAATATATTTAGGTAAAATTAGGGGTTGTGAAGTTCATTTCAATTCGATCGTTTCAATTCAGAAAAATTTGAATAACTTCTTTGCTATAAGTAATAATTTAGTTCTGTAAAATGCTTAATGTTTAAGCAACTTTGCTTAATCCGAAAATATATGTCTGCAAAAACTCTGCTAAGTAAGTGTACAATTTATTTGAATACTTTTTAATGGCGTGCAAAATGCATAAAATTGCAGAGTCTTTTGCAGACTTGTTTTACTGAATTAAGCAAATTTGCTTATAATTAAGCATTTTATAGAACTGAATTATCTCTTTTAGTTAAAAAGTTATTCAAGTTTTTCTGAATTGAAATGATCGAATTGAAACGAACTTCACAACCCCGTAAAATTACTAAAAATTATAATTTTTGAACTTCGTTAAGCTGTGGATAAAAATAATTATAATTTTTGCTTAATCGGAAATTAAATCCAAAATTAGAAAAAAATTTTTTTTTAAAATTTTACACCGATTCTTTTGAAACTTACAATTTTTTATTTCAGTAATTCTACTTGAAATTACCTAAATGTGATAAAATGTGGTAGTAGTAAAAACAAAAAAGCGTAATAATTATTTTTGTTGTCTTTTTAATTTTTCTAAAAGTATCTATTTTATTATTTAAGTTAGAAGATGATGTAGTTGCCAAAAGTGGTTTCTTTTCGACCATTAAAAACTTTATTACAGAACAGAAATCCAATGACTGGATGATTATTGAATTTTCTCAACTGGGTTTTATCGGAAAATTGTTCAAATGCAGTCAACTTAAATATTTTGTCAACTTTTTTCTAATGTTTGCCAATAACAAACCAGTCGATTGGCTTTTTGACATAATGTTAGATGTGAAAATTTGCAATCCTGATAAACCTAACGTAATCTTTGAAATTTAAAAAAAAATATTTTTCATTTAAAAAAAATTTAAAGGAACACTGCTTACGATCAAAAACAGCTCTTAAAATCCGCTTTAAACCAAGTCTTTTTCAGCATGTTGGCATCCAGTCGTCATTGAAAGGCAAAACTCAAAAACTCAAAGTAATTTCAATATTAAAAGTTTTTTCTTTAATTTTTTTCTTAAAGGACAAAGATTTTGGCAAATCATTTTTGTCCATTGTCGCTCATCAGAATCCTTTGGCGAAAATAAAAACTTCTCTTAAAACTTACATGAAACATTCTATAGATAGTGTTTACTTGGGGTCCAATTTCTTTTGGTCAATGTCTCCTGTTGAAAACGACTACATTTTGTTTCAATTCTACAAACCAACTTTTATTAGAAGGTTATTTTTTTTTCAAAAATTTTACCAATTGATTCAATTTTAATTTTTTAGATACTACATTAAAAGTGGAAATCCTGAGCACCCAGAAGACAAGCTATATAATGCAACATTTCATATTAAAACACAACGACCCATTCAAACTGAAAAAATTCCAAAAAATTATATTTTGACATCTGACAATTTCTATATTATTGACACCTTTTCTAATCAATTAGGAACTATTAAAGGTAATATAGACCCTAATGTAACTGGTCTAATTTCTGAAGTTAGAATTCACATACCGACGAAATCTGATACTTGGATAATTATAAGTGAGATCGATTTATCGAGTAAAGATAAAAATGAAAAAAAAGTCTCTAAAGTTGTATCATCTAAATGAGACTATTTTGATTTTAGTAAGCAATAAAGAATTTGCAAATTTATTTTTATAAAATCAGCCGGAATTTTCAAACATACATTCGATAATTGTACAAAATCTTTTTCGAGATTTGGATTTTTAAATTTAAATAAAAATTAAACCAGTATTATTAAATAGTTTTTTAATCTTAAAAAATTTATTTTTATGCCATTTTTATTTTAAAATCATCAAAAATTTTTGTTGATTTTTGTTAAATAATTCGAAAATAAGAGTAAAATTTACCTCGTTTTGTTTTATAATCTTAATAAAATTTTCAGCCGAGCCTTTCAAAATTTTCCTGTCAAAAAATGTTTTAATTATTTTTTTCAAAATTTCAATTTTTTTACAGTTTTAAAACATAACATTTTGGTTTTTTAAATATTTTATTCAAGCAAATTTTTTATTTTTAGCATTAAGTACGCATATATTGTTTCTATGCTTTAATAAACAGTATTAGAAAAGTATTTTTTTAGTGTTTAATAATAATAATTAAATAATCTATGATGTGCTAGGCATATGAAATGATGGTTTAATCTCATCAAAATAGCTTTATTAAAGCCAATCTTGTTCTTAAAAAAACTAAAAGAATTTTAAATTATAATATCTTTATTCAGTTTGTTCTATACATTAACTACTCTATCGCTAATAAAATTGTATCTCTGCTCACAATCCTTAACCAATTGTTTAAAAATAATACGCTCATGATGTCTTGGTGAAGGACGAACTACATTTTCATGCTTGATCTTGAATTCTAAGGGTACACTAAGTTTTTAACAGAGCTATCAAATCACCTCTTAATCTTCTTGTCTCTAAAGTGTTTAGATTCAAGTCAGCTAGTCTTTTATTGTAATCTAATCTTTTTAATTTTTGAACAAGTTTTGTGGCTCTCCTTTACGCAGACACTAGCACTTTAATGTCTTTTATAAAATAAGGTCCGGAGACCTGTACTCCAAACTCAAGCTGGGGCCTAACAAATTCTTTGTATAATCTCCCCTTTGTGTCTTTATTTTGCTGTTTGATCCGACACTTACTTGAGGGCAGTATGGAATTTTATCTATTTGCAGCTGCGTTAGTTTGATTAGATTATTTTAGATTGTGCGTAATTATTAATACAAGAACCCCAAAGATTCGTGTTTCTAATTTTCTAATTGAATTCCCGATTTCTTGGACCGAAATGCATCACCTTACATATCTCTTCGTTCAACCTTATTATCCAATCATCCATTCTTTTGGAAATTTTGTTCAAATGTTTCAAGTTATAGACACAAAAATTCATCATCTAAAATTTCCATCAATTAGTATCCTCAGCAAATACCTCACAGAGAGTTTCAAGAAGCTTTGGAAGATCATTGATGTAAATGATAAATAAAATTGGCCCTAAAACCGAGCCTTGTGGAACCCCAGTCGTAACATTCACCCATTTTGAAAACTCATTACCTAATACTAATATTACCTAATAATACTTCTATCCATTTGAATTGACTCATCAAACCCATAACACGTTAATTTGTGAATTATGCGCTTATTGTCGAAATAGAAAATTTAAAGAGCTTTTTTTGGGTTCAATTTCTCTGACACTTAATCAGTCGTCTTAAGAAGATTCGTATTACATGATTTTTTGCTGATTAATCCATGTTGCTTGCTATCTAAAAACTCGTTTTCAGTTAAAAATATTATCATTACTACTTTTGAAAGCCTCTCCATCATTTTACAAACGATGGAGATAGAGGTCTTTAATTAAAAGCCTGTATTTAATAACTGTGCTTGAATAAAATGTAATGTTTGCCTCTAACCAGGAACTTGGTACCCTTGAACTTTCGAAAGATTTAATTAAGATGATAGATAGCGATATTGACATAGCTTAAGCGATCTCGGGTAGAATCAGCTAGCTTATCATTTGTCTAACAGTTTGAGCTCATTAAAAACATTTTCTTTTCAAAACGTATTGTACGAACAATACTTAAAGTTTTTTTCAGTAAACTTTTCCAGTTTAGCGGATAAGCAGACTCTTCTTTGATAAAAAATAATTCAAATTGATCATTTAAAATGCTGCATAAATTGGAAGATTCTGTTTTTAAATTGCTATATTTATCTTTTAGTGCGTTTATATGATCTTTTATAGCCAAATTGGAATTTACGTACAAATAAACCAGTTTTTGAAATATCTTTGCTTTCGCAATCTTTAGAAATCTTTAAGATTATTTATCACCGACTTCTAAGCGTCTTTTTTAAATTGCTTATTCTTCCTAAAACGATGGATTTTCCAGGAGTTAAATACTTAAAAAATATTTATTCTTACGAACCATTTTTTGCTTTTATTTGTAATCCCTGGATCTTTTTCCTTTGCTTGGCTGCTTCTCACAGATATGTTCTTTTAAAGGATATTCATTACTTCTTAGTAAAAAGATATGACGTAACAACGTTATCAAATTAACATCAAAATTATTGATCTCTAATTTATTTAACAAAAACAATCAATAATTCAAATAATTCAAGTTAAGTTAATTCACAAATTCAAATTTATAACTTTTATATCCATTCATTCAAACTGAAATAATTTTATTTTTCTTCTTCAATAAATTTTAAAATAGTTAATTTTTTTGTCTTTAAAAGTAAGTTTACATTCAAATCAATTAAAATATTTAGACCTTTTAAATTTCAATAAAAAGGGACATTTTAAAATTTTAAATATGAAAATAAACTTGACATGACATGCAAGTAATTGCTTATGAAAAAATTTATTTTTTCTCTTTTATTAAAAAAAATATTACAATTTATATTTTGATCTTTTGATCTTGATCTCAAACTTCAATTTGCCGTTATGATGCTCTTAGACAAAAATTTCATCGAGCCAAAAAGACTAAAAACCGAACTATCCACTTTGACCTGATTATTTGAAAGATACTTAAATACTTAGTTATTTAACTGTCACTCTTAATGAAAAGCCATTCTTATTATACGATTCGGGAACTGAGGATATGGATAGATTTTTCATCGCATGTTTTATTCATCGTAATTTTTATTTTTCAAGTTTTTCATAGCATTATTTTTCATAGCCAGTTATAATTGCCAATTATAGAAAAATATAAAGTAAAATTTATTGATATACATAAATATATAAATTGAAAAAATTATTTTTTTTCAAATTTAACAAAATATCATTATTTATATTGAAAAAAATAAAAAATTATTATGAAAAATTAGTTTTTGAAAAGCTGAATATAAAAATCTAGCTACAAAAAAATTGCAATGAAAAAATTTGCTTTGAAAAAATTTGCTATGAAAAAATTGCTATCAACCGATTGGCTATCCTAAGGATACTTTCGATAAATTTTTTTCAAATTTAAATTTAATTTTATAATACTAATAAAGTGCTAATAATGCATACATCAGACTTTTTTATTTATTTATGTAATTCAATTTTGACTAATAATATATAATTAAGCTATTCACCGCTAAGTTATTGTAAAACATTTTTTATGAAATAAGCTGTTATGACTCGCTCCCACCCAAAACCAGCTTATGCTCCATTTCAAGAACTTTTTCTCTGTTCGAAGTTAGAACTGAATCTAGAATATTTGAACTTGAATTTCCACTTGTCTGGAACCTATTTTTCTCAACAACTTGACTCAAAACATGAATCTTGTAAATTTTAAACAAAAACTTGACTTGCTAGGTTTACCATTTTTGAGAACAACATTCTTGAATACAACAATTTATTCCAAGTATTCATCATCCTCATGTTCATATAATCGACATAATCTCTATTTTTATAATCTGATATTTCCTTAAACTATTCTGCTAAATTTATACTAATTTTATTTTTCAAAGACTTAACCGTTCATTTTACCATTTTTGAAATTAACTAACTGAAATATTCCTCTGAAGCTTGTTGACATCTCAAATTTAAATTATCATTAAATAATCGATTTATAATTTGAGCTTGTAATAAAAATATATAATAATTCACAAGACTATTTTAGGTCATTTTTATTGGAAAAAAGCAGACTTGTTTATAAGTCACAGTTTTAAGTCTAAGTCACAAAAATTTAAGTCAAAGTTGTGACTTGACTTGACTTAAGACTTGTGACTTAAAAACAACTCTGGAAAAAGGTCATTTTGTGTATTAAATAAAACGAGGCATAGAATTCGTATTTCGTCATTTTAGTTTAAAAAAAAAATCAAAAAAACTATTTTTTGAGGCCTTATATGTTATTTATAAAAATACTATGGCTTTTATAATTCGGAAAAATAAGTTCCAATTTTAAATAAAGCCTTTGTAAAAGCCTTTGAAAAAAAACACTAGTTTTTCTACATAAAAAAGGATGCTTGATTAAAATCAAATGGCATAATGTGAATGTATCAAAATAAAAATCTTCCCTTTATGATGAATTTGGTTCTTTAAACCAGATTTTGGCTTTTGGCCTCTTTGAATAGGGTTTTTTCAAAAATACCATTTGAAATACCAAACTAAATAAAGAATATTAATTTAAAATATAAAAATTCCTTTAAAATTTTTTTAATATCCAAGATATTAAAATGTTAAGGTATTTTAATTATTTTTTTCCTAATAATTATTTTAATCAATTTATGTAAAGAATTTATTTTAAAAAAATTAGGAAAAATGCTTATCTTTTTTTAAAAAAATTTATTTGCAGTCCATGCCGTTCGACCTATCCGACCTTGAAAAATAGAAGAAAAATTTTTTTACATCACTTTTTTTACAAATAAAAAAAAGTTACCTAGTTATAAATTTTATACATTTTAATGCACTAGTCATTTGATTAATCTTAAAAGAAAAGTGTCAAAACTTTTGGCATGGCCGGCCTTATAACGGGCTTTGTCTAAGTTAAAATGGTTGAAACTAGAAAAAGAAACGAAGCATGAATTTTGATCTGACGTGAAATGATTTTTCAAAGCTTTAATTATAAATTACCAACTTCAAAAAAATTTTAATTAAATATTTAATTTTGTTTAGCAAATTTAAGCCATTTTTTTTAGAAAATTAAAAAAATAGGAATTTTTTAAACAATAGTTTTTTTTGTAAACTTGCTAACTTGGAAATGAAACTTTGGCTATTATGCATAAAAAATTAAGCCTTTTTAATAAATGATACATATTATCTAGTCATTTAATATTGTAAAATATACGAAAAGTATAAAGTGCCACAAAAACAAATCAAATTAATTTAAAGCGAAAATTTACTTAGATTATAACTTTTTTAATAATCAAGACCAATTGAGTTGCGATCACCTTGATTTATCAATTCTCAAAACACGAAGTTAATGTTTTGTTAGTGGTATTTAATTTGCATGTTAAAATTATTAAAAAAATTTTAATCAAAGTTTTAGATATCTTTTATTTTTTATTTTTTCTGTATTAAATTTAAAAATAAATAAGCATTAATAATTTCAAAGAAAGAATTTAGTCTCTATAGAATGGTTAGAAATTGGAAAATTCTCTATTTTGGCATTTTTGTCTCAATTTATGCTGTTAGCCAACTTCTCGAAAGTAATTCATGATTTTAAGATTTAAAACTTAATCTAAAAAAATTGATTGTCAAATTAATCAATTGTCTGCTGAATGAACATTAACAATGCTAGCTATTTTAAAAACTAATAATAAATAAGAAAAACTTAGAATGAATAAGAATTGGAACAGTATCAAAGTATTAAATCTGGTCACTTATCATTAACATTTCAAGGTTTATAAAAAAAGTTAGAAATTTTAAGAGCTTTACTAACAATAGAAAAAGATAATTTAAAAATTTTCTTTCAAATGTTAAAATTTTAGTAAGCAATTCTGTAAGAAGAGCAAAATACTTAGAAACCTTAGAGGACAAAGTTGGTTATTTGGAAAATTTTTTGGATTCAAAAGAAAACGATTTTAAAAGTCTAAAATTTTTCTTCAATAGCAGTTTTGTGTATTACAATGAGTTGATCGATAAGCAAAAAACATTTTTGGAAAAAATTCGAAATCATTCACTTGATTATTTTCCAGCTTTTAATCAGTCTAATGATGAAGCAATCCGTGAAATACGTTCTTTTTTATTGAAAACAAACTTGACAAACTATACTAGTCTTTCTTCTCTTGTTTACAAATCGTTCACCAAGTTAGATGTGGAATTTAAGGACGTATTTGACTTGCTACCTCATTTGACTGGTTTGTCTCAGCATACCATCCAGCCCAAGTTTAAGCAATCTAAAAATCGATTTGGCTCAATTGTTATCGGCATACCGACCATTAAAAGAGAAAAGGCATCGTACCTGCTCGAGACTTTAAAATCGGTTTTTGATGCCATGAATGAGGTTGAAAAAAATGAAGCCGTTGTTGTTATTTTTATTCCTGAAGTAAAAAAAATTAAAACATAAATTTTTTTTTTAAATTTTATTAAATTATTTTCTTTTTCTGTTTTAGCTTGATGATCAGTCTTTTGTTCAAACAACAATTGAAAATCTAAATAGAGCTTATAATTATGAACTCGAATCTGGACTTCTTGAAATTGTTGTTCCGCCTGCAGAATTTTATCCAAATTTTACTCTTTTGCCGCAAGATAGAGTTTTTAATGATTCAAGAGAACGCGTCAAGTGGAGAACTAAGCAAAATTATGATATCGCTTATTTGATGATTTATTGTCAGAAGAGAGGAATCTATTATCTTCAGGTTTTTGATATAAGTTTAATTATTAAAATTCGAAAAAAATTCTAATTTGATTAAAAAATAATATTTAGCCCTTTAGAGTAAACAAGAAATTTTTCATATCAAAAAATAATTGAAAATTTAAATTATTAAATTACTTTCTTATTCCTAAAAATCTAAAATTGGTTCAAAAAATCCTAAAATGATATTTTAAGTAAATTATCAAATTGGAATTTAAATCTCAACATAAAATTGACAGATATTTAAAAAAATTTTTTTTCAAATGTTTTTTTTAAGGAAAATATAATATCTAGTTAAATTACAGAATAAAATATTTTAAGTGCTGTAAATATTGGATTTTGGTCCTAACAAAATAATTAAACTTATCATTAAAAATCCAATAATGAAATTTAAAATTTTTTAATTTAATTAAAAAAAAATCTCATAATTGAAATTTTCATTTTAGTTAGAAGATGACATTGTGGCAAAATTGGGTTTTTTAACGACTATTAAAAATTTTATAACTCAACTAAAAAGCGACAAGTGGATGATAATCGAATTTTCGGAACTTGGTTTTATCGGAAAATTATTCAGATGCTCCCAACTAAGGTACTTTGCGAACTTTTTTTTGATGTTTGCAAATAATAAACCTGTTGATTGGCTCTACGATATTCTATTAAAGATAAAAATATGCAATCCAAAACATACTCACGTATCAACAAAAATTTGTATTTTATATTTTTGTTTTAAATAATTATTTTCCATTTAGAAAATGTGCATCCAAAGAAAAAATGAATTTAAAATAAGTCACAGGCCGAGTCTCTTTCAACACATAGGAATCCATTCTTCTTTAAAGGGAAAAATTCAAAATTTACAGGTTTTTATTTCTATTTAAAAAAATGAATAATTTTTATTTTTTATCAATTAAGGACAGAAATTTTGGAAAATTATTTAACAATCATCGAAATCCTGGCGCAAAAATAACAACCAGTTTAAAAGTCCACAGAAACTTTAGAATTCAGTCAATTTATTCCGGAAATCACTTTTTTTGGTCATTGGAACCTTCAGAAAATGACTTTATACTTTTTGAATTTAATCAGCCTACTGCCATCAAAGAGTATATTATAAACAACAAACTTACATTTAGTCATTTTTTTCATGAATTTTTAAGTTACCTAGTTAGAACGGGAAATATTGAGTATCCAAATGATAAACTATATGATGCAAATTTTCAAATAAAAACACTCAGACCAATCCAAGTTGAAAAAATCCAAAAAAATTATATCTTAACAGATGACGATTTTTATATTATTGATAATTTTTCGAATCAATCTGGCATTGTCAAAGGAAGAATAGATCCCAGTATTACAGGTTTAATAACTAAAATCAAGATAAAAATTACTAAAAAATCAGAACGATGGTTGATAATTAGTGAGATAAAATTTTCAACAAAATAATAAAATTTTATTTTAATTTGATCATATTTTTTTTATAAAAATTAAATGAGAAACTTAAAATAAATAATTTTAAAATCAATTTTAAAAATTTATCAATAATATTAAAAAATCTGATTATTTTAAATCTAATTTTAAATTTATCTATTTTAAAATGAAGATAATCAAATGTGCAAAAATTTCATTTTTCTTTAACTTCGTTAAATTAATAAAAAATCGAGGTGTACTATATTGAAAATTTAATTATGATAATTTATATATCTATAAATTCAAAAAAAATCAACCAAGATTAAGAATTTTTTTTATTTTTTAAATCATTTCAATCGACTAAAGATGTTCTAAGTACGTGTATATCTTGTTTATTAGCACTCTTTAATTTATTATTTGTTTCAATCTTCAAATAATACTTTTTAAAATATTAATGGTACCTAGGAGCCTTTATTTAATTACATTAATTTGCAAATTAATTTTAATTATGGTGCTAAGTTTTCTTTTTTTCAAGCAATTTTCTTTAGGAATGAACTGCCTTTTTAAATGTACCAAAATTTCATTTCGAATCAAGATTCATTGAATTTCCATTTTATTTTTTGTGTATTTTCTGATGCTTGACACTGATTTAAAATTCAAGATTTATCAAATTCCAAAGTCTTGTGAATTGCAAATATGCAAAATATTCAATTTATTTTTGAAATTTTTCTTATTTAAAATTAAGTCATTAAAATGCAGGAAAAACTCAAAAATATTCAAGTCTATAAATTTAATAAAAGTTTCTTTTTTGTTAAAAGAATTTTAAGTTTTACAGTAATATAATTGTCGCATATACTCTTGAAAGTTTTTAGGGTTTCTTTAATTTTTTCTACTGGATCTAAAATCAAAATTTTTTATTTAAAAATAGTCAAGAACTCATTAAGCAAAGAAAAAAATCTATGTAAAATATTTAGTTTTAAGTGTTGTCTTTTTACTCTTTTTTTGTTTTAATCCTCATCCTTAATGAGTTAAGTATTTGGTTAGCCAAAATTTTGGTTAAAGTCGACATGATTTTTAAAATTTCAAAAATTTTAAATCTTTTTATTTTAAGTAAAATAGAAATTTTTTATATTTTTTATAGTCAAATTATTTAAAAAAAAATATTTTATCTTGAAAATTTGATTAAAAATCAAATCTATTTTACAAAGTTTTGTTAACCAGTTATACATTTTAACTGGTTCTTAAAAACCGGTTCGATTTCTAATCGCTCGACCAACTCAAAATTTGAATACTTTAAAATTTCTTCATTCTTATAAACAAAGTCTTGGCTAATGAATCATTCTTTTTGCAAGATAAAATTGAAAAATTACAATCAAAATGATCTTTCGACTCATAATCAGACGAGAGCTCCCTATTGAAACGCGGGTAGACGGGTCTACTGGCTTTTTTTCTTTGTTTTGTGTAACGCGTCTACTCGTTCTTGGACTTTATTGTCAAAAAAAAAATTCTGTTCATATAAAAAAAAGCGAAAAAAAATAATAACTGAATAAAGAGTTCCAAATTAAGACTTCTAGCTAATATTGATGTGTATTCGAAACTATTATAAAAACAAATTAATAATATTTAAGAGATCTGTATTTTGAAAAAATAATAAAAAAAATTTTTTACTTTAGAGCGTCTACTTACTTTTTAAAAACTGAGCACATCCCTGCTTATAATACATATTTTTCCCATAAAAATACATTTAAACATTTAATTAAAATGATTAAATAATGAATAATTTTAACTTCAAACCATTTTTTTGTTTATTTGATTAAAAATAATTGTGATAATTTTAAATACTGTTTTATCCACACCGGTTTTTCCTCATTTCATTGATAACGGGTCAGATTTTCTTGGCTGATTTCTTAAATCGATCGCTCAAAATTGAAATTAATTAATCAGATAAATAATGATCCAAAATAATTTTTAAATATTTTTAACTATTAAATTTTTTGCAGCACAAAATTTATAATTAAAAATATGATATTTTATTTGTCCATCAAATATTTACTTTAAACGCTATTTTAAAGAAATTAGTGATTACAAATCAATTTTAATATAAGTTTAAATCTAAGAAATTATTATATTTACAGTTCAAAATCGATCGCTCAAAATCGAAATTAATTAATCAGATAAATAATGATCCAAAATAATTTTTAAATATTTTTAACTATTAAATTTTTTGCAGCACAAAATTTATAATTAAAAATATGATATTTTATTTGTCCATCAAATATTTACTTTAAACGCTATTTTAAAGAAATTAGTGATTACCTTTGCTTCTGAATTTATGACTAAAGCATGCACCTTAACTTCACCTTAACAAAAAATCCAATTATCATTGAGACGGTGCATGGAGACTTTTTCAGTTATTTTTTTCAAGGCAAAGAAATACAAATAGTTAATTATATGAATAATTATAGTAATAATTGTTCAGAGAAATACAAATAGATAAGTCTAATTTCTCTTATAATAATTATAATAAAAAAAATTTAAATAATTTGTGAGAATTTATTTTGAATAAGAAACATTAATTTAATTAATTTAATTTTTAGAATACTGTGTGTTTTGTGGTTTGTTCAATACCAAATTATAAATAAAATAACTTGAGTTTGAAATGCTCAAATAAAACTAGAAAATTGTCTTTTATCTTGGAGATATTCCAGTTGCCAAGCTGATTTTTAAAAAAACAAGTGTGGTATAGATGCTTAAAAATATAAAATTGAAATTTCAAATAAAATTTGTTTTCGATTTTAATTATGAAATTAAAATTAATTAGTAAGCTATTTATAAATTCATCTTAGTTTTTTTAATTTTAAAAATAATATTCGTTATTTTAAGATAAATTAAAAAATGAATTTAATGATAATAACAATGAATTTTGATTACAATTTCAATTGCCTTTTACTGTTTCAATTAACATATTTTTAAATTTAATTAAAACAAGCGTCTGAAATTTTAAAAGTGTTAATTACCACTTTAAAAAATTATAAACATTAAAGAATAAAATGTAAATAAAGAGAATTTTTTTTGACCTATTTTGTAGAAAAGTAAAAAATGTAAAAAATCTTAAAAAAAAAAACCTAAAAATTAGTAAATTTTTAGTTATTATTTTTGATACTTATAGAGCAATTTTAAAAGTTTAAAAATCAATTTTAGTTTCTTTTCCGTTTTCTTGATTAAAAAATATTTTTTTTCTAAATTAAAATTTAGAGTATTTTGGTTAAATTACACCAAGATTTTATGACAAAAAGTTTTCTTTATGAATATTGTAAAATAAATTGCAGCTTTTAACAAAAATTAATTGAAGGAAGTAAATTTATTTTATTATGAAAATTTTGAGCCACAATAGAGATTTTTTTCGTATTTATAGACTCAAAATAAAAAAAGCTTAAACTTCATAAGAGATTTTTAATTTCATTGATGGCACATGGAAATTATCATTTTTTCAATAAATTTATTTAACAAAACACTTTTATTTTATCTTGACGTGAAAATTCAATTCTAATTCAAAAAAAATTGATTTTTTAATACATAAAATAATTTTAATACATTGCTTTAATAGCTACAAAAAAAAGGATTGTGAAAGTTTTTTTCGGACACAATGGTAAGTTGAACAATAGTTTTTCATAAGTAATGAATAATTTCCAATTTCTTGGAGCAAAAAATTCAAAAAGTAATTATTGAAATTAAGCGATTAGCCAAGTGTCTCGATCTTGTTTGCTTATTTTTCAGTTCAATTCAAGAATACCAGAGGTAGTTGTTTATGTGAAGTTTTGTAAGCGAATTTTTTCTTTAATTCAAATTTCTATTTTTATATTTTCTTCTGAAAGTTTATTCCATAAAGTCTTTTAATCATTCATTTAAATTGTAATTACTTTTTTTAATAATAAAAATGGATTCTTAGTTATGTAAGTGATACGGCAGTTTTTGTTTTAGAACCCATTGTTATGCAAAATTGGCACAAAATTTTTAAACATGAGAAAAAAATTATTGATAAAGTAATTCATTGAAATGATTTAGCTAAATAGCGTCGACAAGCAAATTTAAACAATAAAAATTTTATTTAATTAAAGTCTTTTTCACTTTTCATTTAACAAAATTCTAATAAAAACAACATCTCTCATAGCACCAAGAGAATTCAAATAGTTTATTGAATAACTATATATCAACAGTTACCAAACACTCAAAAATTTATTTACTGGAAATACATTTAGAAATTATATTCTCTTGTTGCCAAGTTCTTGTTGGTATTCATAATTTCTGATTTTTGTTTTCTTTACTAGTTCAAATATACATTGTTTGTTATTCTCAAGCTAAGTGGAACATATACGTAAAGATTAAAGCTACTTAAACTGCATTTTTCACTCAAAACAAATCGGAAATAATTTAAACAATTGAATTACTTCTGAGATCGAAAAGAAAATTTTTGTATTGATTTTTTTATTTCAATCAAAAAAAAGTAATTCCTGAGATCATGTTATTTTAGATAAGATCCCAATTGATTTTTAACAAAAGGATTTCAAATTAATTTTCGAGAAACTTCATTTTTGGTAGCTATAAAATCACTCAATTTTTTTCCGAAATGTGAGTATTTTTTAGCTATCAAAAAATTCCTCTCTATTTTGATAAATTCTGTTGACTAGAATTTTAAATTTTTTCTTGTCTGGAGCTAAGTTGTTTGTTCAATTATTTTATTCAAAATTAATTTTTTTTTACTTATTCTATAGCCTAGATTTAATAAAACAAATTAGATTACTATTTGACTAAATTGGGTCATTTTTGTAGCCCGACAACCGAGCGGATCAGCCACAATCACAACAACGATAAAATGTCTGACGGATTCGTCCTTAAAGCTTCAAAGAGGTAAAATTTATACTAATTGTTAGAAAAAAAAATTCAAACCGAGATAGATCCTCTCGAAATAAAAAATTATCAAATTTAAAGAGCTAAGTCTTTAAATATTTGAATTAAAAAACTTTTTAGGATTTTTCTATTCGTGATTTTCAAATATTTTTAGAAAAATCTCTCTTTTTTTCTCTCTCGATTTATTTTTCTATTTGCAAATGAATTTTTTATGAAGTTCAGCTTTATTTTTCTTTAATTCAGATAAGAGAATTTTAAATAATGAATTTCTGTCTCGAGCCTTATCCCAAAATTTATTCTAACGTCAAGTTTTGTCTTACCAAAACTGATTCCAATGACCAAAAAAACTCTAACAAATCTTTTGTTCAAAATAATAGAGCCGATGGACAGGCCAAAACTGTTTCTTCCAAAGAACAATCTGGAGTTAATGGTAAGTTTTAGTTTAAAGAAAAAATTAGTTAAAAACCTTTTGTTTTTTGCAAAGCCGATGATGGATATGTTATGACCAAATGGCGTCAAGAACGAATTTGGATCGAAGCTATTGAGAAAGAGGGAAAATCGCTGCAGGAATGGGAAGAAAAATGGTCATATTTGGCTGACTATGATCAAAAGGTAAATTTTTGAATGTAGCTATAGAAACTGAGTAATACGAGAGACATATTAATTTTTTATTGTCGTAATTTTGAGACAAGATTAATTTAATTTTTATCTAGGGAAATATCAAAGAGAGAGAAAAGCTTCCAGAGAGAGTAAACATGTTTTCAGAAAAATCGCCAAGTTCTGGCGGCCATGAATATGGGCATAGGCTGGATTCCGAAGAAGCAAAGCTTATCACCACCATGGAATCAAATTTGTCGACTAGCTTTAAGAAAAAACGAAATAATGCTCTTATCTGTTATGCTTAGACTATCACTCTATTGTTAAATTTAGCTCATTAAAATTTTAGACACACAATTGTTTAATAAATAAATCTTAAGCATTTTTTTTAAAGAAATAAAAGATAATTTTTTTAAATACACAAGATAAAACACAATAAAAATTATATTTTAAAAATTAAAAATTAATGTTTTATTATAAGTTGAATTTTTGTATTTATTTTAATTTTATTAAAATCCTGTTTTTAACTGAATATGAGACTGGTTCTATTGATAGTTATAATTTTAAAATGTAAATTCAAAATTTTAAAGCATTAAATTAGCAATCAAAATAAGGCTTTTCTTGAAGGCTTGATATCAATAAGAAAAACACAGACTGAAGGAATTCAAAATGTAGAGATAAATAGCAGCTCTGAAATTCTCATGACGACTACACCAAATGTTAGTTCATATCCATTTGCTTCTGCTGGTATATTGTCCACATCATCACCTACTCCAGACAATCAACCATCGTATTTTATTCTCGAGTGTGATCTAAATCAAAACTCTACTTGTCCTTTAGTATTCAATAATTCAAACTTTTTAAATTTATCTAAATTAGTCTATTTAAACAATTCAATTTTAGGAAGCTTCAAATCTATTTGTATTAGTCACCAATTATTATTTTTTTTTAATTTTATTAATTCATTTTTAGATCTTCCCACAAAAAATGAAAAAAAGTGCTTAACCCAGTTTAATTTTGAGAATGAAATTTATAATCAATGTGTGAATATAAACAATAGCCTTCAATGTAGGACAAAATCTGACGAAATAGATCAGTGTTCTGAGTCTAATTTTATACTAGCCTCATTTAACAGTTCTCTAGGCGCTTCAGTATTGATTAAATTGATAATTCCCGACTTGAATTTGATTAACATTAGCTTCAACAGCCTTATCTATTCTGATTTTGCTGAAATAGATGGCCAATTTATCAGAGCTTCTATTAAATTGAGCGTATTCTTTGACTCTGATTTTATAGAAGTCGGAAATGTTACTTCACCAGAATACATTAAGAATACAACTTTATGGGACCAAGTTGAGTTTAGTACATCTTTGTCAATGAATCAAGGTGAATTAATAGTAAATGAAATTAAAATTAAAAAAAAAAAAATTTTAAATAATTTTTTAAGATTAAGGTTGATTTTGAAAGAAATGATTCGAATGAAAACATGGTTTATTTGGCCTTTGACAATCTGAAAATAATGGCCTTTAGTCGTATTAATACGAACAATAAATTACTTTTAATTTTAAGTGTAGTGGTGCCGTCTTTTGTCATAGCTGGTTTTATATCTGTCATGGTTTATATTTTTTATCGAATTAAAAAATTTAAATATGAGTTAAAATTTGTCGAAAATTAAAAAATCTGATAAACAAAAAATTAAGAATGATGACATTTTTATTTTAAATACCAAACTATTAAAAAATAAATAAAAAAATTGCTTATTTTTTAAAGAAAATTTTACATACTATAAACATTCTTTTATTTTTATCTGTTACTAAAAATCAAAATATAGATAAATTATTATTTTTTAATGATTTAAAAAGAAATATTTCTTTTAAACTTCATAATTTAATTTTATTTTATTTTTAACTTAATGATTTTTAATTATCTATTAAAACCTTGATAAGAAGTGAATCATTATATTGGTGATGATCAAAAAGCTTATAAAAAGCATGTGGTATTTTACTTAGTTAATAAAAAAGACAAGATCACATCGAACATCAATTTCTAAAATGGCTTGTTTATGGAAACAACAAAATTTAATTTCTTTGATAAAATGTAATTATTTTTTAGATATATTTTTTTTTAATTTGTCCTTAAAGATCCTTAAGAACATAACTGACTAGAATCGAAATAAGTTCAGGGTCCAGTCAATTTTTTAGTCAAATTAATGAAGATTTGGTGACCAAAATCAAAACAGCCTTTATTTTTGATGATTAGGAATAATTTAAATTCATCCGAATCAAAGACATGTTTATTTTTGCTATAATTGATTTTCTATCATTAAAAGTTAGGATTAAATTTTAATTAAAAGTTTATTTTCTGTCATTATTTATTATTCAAAATTAATCAAAATAAATTAGTTATATTTATTTTTCTGAACATATTTTTTTCATTCTTACATGATGAAATTGGTCATATAAGCTTAAACATCTAAATTTGATCATTAAATTTACTTTATTTTAGTTTTAATCAATCTGATCCATATTAAAAAAATTGTATTTTAATTATGAAAAAATTTCACATTTTTTCATCTTCAGTTTTTTTCATCATTGTTGGAATTCTTCGCTCAAAATAGATAATGTTAATGATCAAGTTTAGAAAATTTAAAAATTTGGACTCTACGAGGAAACAATACATTCATAAATGTGCACTCTCAAGACTTATGTCAATTAAGTTTTAATTCTGATGCTGAAAAGTGATGCCATTCTAGATGTGATTAGGAAGAATGTTAAAAAAAATATTTATAAAGAAAAATAAGATTCTTCGCTTTCGAATTTTTTAGAAGAGTAAAATTAGGAGCAATGATACTGAGGAAATTTGCATCCTCTTTCCTGTTTGAAAAAAAATATAAAATTAGACAGTTTTTTTATTAATTTATTTTTAGACAAAATAAAAAGGAATAAAATATCTCTTTTTTGATGAACAAAATTTTTCTTATCATCTAATTTTTTTACGCAAAAAAGTAGCTCCTTTGATCATTTTAGTTCAATATAATAAAAATAAAAGGAACAAGCTTTCGTAAACATACTTGTCCATGCTTTGTATGCTTACGTCTTTTAACGTAGTCAAATCATTAATTTTCAATTTCAAATTATTTATTTAGATATTTAAAAATTTACTTTTTTTACTGTTCAACTTAACATTAGAAGCACTAAGTATTTTTTGGTGTTTTTTTAATCCAAAATATAATTTTAAATAATTAAAAATAATTTACGGCATTTTGAATTTTGCCCGAAAAAAAACAAAAGCAAAATATAAAGCTTTAATTCTGACCGAACATGATATGTTCTGTAAATTAAAGCAGCTAACACATCCTCTATACCACCACTTGAGTTTTGCAGAATCAGTATATTGGTGATAATGAGGATGAATCAGTTGCTACAATTTACAGAACATGTTTTGGTAAGTCAGAGCTTAAGCTTTGGCATTTTTATTTTTTTTTTGTTTTTTGTACAAAAAATTCTCAATACCCAATTTTACAGAGTTTACAATTTTTACTATTTTTAAAGAAGAATGTAAAATATACAATATAGTGAAAAAATTGTTCTTTTGAAAAATTTATTCAAAAGATATGAGGAAATAAAATTTTTATAAAACAAGTCAAAATAGCTCTGACGCTTCTATTATTAAAGCATAATTAGTCTAATTTTATTAGTAATTATTGATTTATCAAACAAAAAACTAAAATGATTCTTCCATATTTGTCTATTTATTTAATTTTGAAATAATTTTGTTTATTTTAGCTAAGTTTAAAAAAAATAGAAATTTCGAATAAACTAATTGATTTTTTTTATTAATGATTTTATTCAGTTCTGACTTCGGATTAAGTGAAATTAAAAATTAAATAAGAATTAGTTTTTGAGCACATTAAATTTTATTACCAAGAACTATTACAGATTTTTTTTTCATTTCTTTGACTCATAAAAAAAGTTTAATTTATTGAATAAATTAAATTATTTAATTACAAAAAAAAATTTTTTTCGTTATAAGTACAAAAAGTGTAAGAAATATAATTTTATCTGAATAAATGAATATTTTAAACTTTATAAATTGGTGCAAATTTTTTTCATCTAATTTCGATGATTTAATTTTAATTTTTTTGATTAACCAATTTATGAAGATTGACTATTATTATCATGAGTGGCTCTTATTAATTAATTCTAAATAATACAAGGGATAAACTCAAGAAACACATAATCTAAGCCCTTAAAAAATTATGTAGGACTAGATTAAAACAGATGGAAATGTTATTTAGAAACGATTTATAATTAAAAAAAATTTATTAAATATTAAATATTTTTAAAACTCGACCAAAATCACCTGATTGTGAAAGTTTGAAACAAGATAATGAATTATTTTTATCTTTTTTAAGACACGCCTGGACCGTGAAACATTTTTTTTAATCAAAAAGTCAAAATTTGTTGATTTTGCCAATGAAATTTATTTTTTAAATCATAACATGATCTGATTTGATAGGGAAAAATAATGCTTAGACTCTTAATTTTTGGTTAGTTATGTTAAAGTCTAAGGACTTTGTGCCATTTTGTCTGGTTAACACTAGAAGGACCGAATTTTGAATACTACTAAAGGGACTGAAGGCGGTCATTTTGACCACTCCTTTTTAAATGCTATTTTTCCATGAACTACTGAACTTTTTTTATGTTCAGATAGTCAAATTAAAAAGGAGAAAAAATTGATTATAATTGATTTTAAATATATTTCATTACGATCGAACAAAAAGAAGAAGAGTTAAAATAAATTGTCTTTTTTTTTTAAATTTTTTTCACATTTTAGACAAATAATAGTCTTTTCTGATGTACAAGAAAAATTTTCAAAAAGCAAAAAATCTTTAAGCTTAGTTTTTTTATCCAAGTTAACTTGAAAATAAAAATTTTTCTTATATTTTTTGGCTTAAAAATGAAAAGCGGTCATTTTGACCGGTCCAGTCTAGTATACACCCTTTTATTTTCTTAACCGAGCATTTTTATGAATCAAGTGTATGCTCATTTTAAAGCTTGTAAAAAATCAAGCCTGTCCCTAAAAATTCCTTAGGAATAAAAAGTTTTAGTGAAGAAAAAATTCAAAAATCAAACAAAAACGGTCATTTCGATTGCCCGGTCCTTCTAGTGTTAAAGATGTTTTCAAAAGCTTTCAAAGCTTTTTAGCCAAAATTTTTCAAACAAATTTTGTGATCAAATCGCGTATAACCAACTCAAACTATTCTTTGATGATCATTTATTATTTACATTTTAAAAATCTTGTGTATTCTTTATTTTGGAATTTTTACATACATTGAATGCTCAAAGGTAATTTTACCAGAGCAATCCAAATTTTTTGTCAAGAACCATGTCTGTAAAAGAACTTGCGAATTTCAAACTTTTGAATTTGACTATCAGCTAAATCAGAAAAACTGGCCTGTTTTTTTAATTCATTTTAAAAAAGTCTTTGAATTTGAGGCAAAAAATGTCACCAAAAGAGTGTTTCTAATAAATTTATAATATATAAAAATATATCAATTATGTAAATTAAATATCATTAACATTAAATTTTGAATCACAAAAAATAAACATATATTTTTTTTTTATATCATTTTTTATTTTTGTAGCAGAAAAAATAATTAAAACAGCACGAAAAATAGTACCCTAAATTCAATGCTAATTATTAATATTTTATTTTAACATCCAAGGTTCATTTTTGTTATGTGTAACAATTTTATCTGGCATTTCGTCTTCTCAAGAAATTTTTGCAGATAATAATTATGAAGCAGGAAACAATACAGAAAATTTTACTGACATTTCTACCGACTTTACGGACAATTTTACTGATATTTTTACTGATTTTCCAGACAATTTTACTGATATTTTTACTGACTTTCCAGACAATTTTACTGAGATTACAGTCACCAATATTACAGACAATTCGTTTAGTTCTACAAAGTCCGATCAAACAAAAGAGACTGATTATACGCCATTTATTATATCAGGATCCGTTGTTTTGGCTGTTTTGATTCTAGCAGTAGTCAGCTTTTTTGCATATCGATATGTTCAAAAGAAAAAATATCAAAAATATTTTAAAAGTGAAAACATAGATATGAAATTCACAAAATCGTTTTAAATTTTACAAAATTTATTATGAAAAAAAACAAAAAAATTTCACTTCATATTTTGCTAAAAATATAAATAATTTTTAATAAAATTTAGCGCCAATAAATCAATTTTTTGAATTTATTTATTTTAAATTACATTTTTTAGGAAACAAAAAAAAACAATAAAAAAAAAATAATAATCATCGGTTTTGAATTTTGGTTGATTTTCTCATTTAATTAGTATAAAAAAAAATATTCTTAAATAATTTGTTCAGAACAAAAATAAACAATTTTTTGAAATCAAGAGATGTCTTACGTGTTCATCGCTACAAAATAAAAAAAAAAAAGAAACAATTTCTTTTTAAAAACTACTTTCAAGCACCTCTTGGCAAATTTTCCAACAAAAACGAAAAAAAAAAAAAAAACCTTTTTTATTTTGGCATAAATGCGTTCAATTTACAAAAAAAAAATGCACCAAATCCCGCGTACGGAAAGAGTAAAAAAAATTAAATAGACGGAAGTTAGGCTAATTCCTCTAAACAAAAAAACTGTTTTCAGCAATCGCTCAGGTATCCTGACGAACAACGGTTCGACGACGGAACATTTCCACCAAACAAATTCTCTTTTTCCTCCAAACTGTCCTCAAATACCAAAGGACCGCGCAGCTCGGAGCACCACAATTGGTTGTCATTGGTCAGGTCAAGATCAATGCTGGTCATCGAGTTGGAACTAGTGGACAACAGCGAATTTAAATTGTTCAATGGAGTGGTGATGTGGTGCTGTCGCTGACTTTTGTGCGATATGAGGCCATCGTAGTCAACAAGGTACTTTTTCATGCCGCGCGAGTCATTGAGCAATTTTTCCACTTTGAACGAGGGTCTGTACTTTTTTGTGAGAAAATTTTTGGCACCATTTGGCACAGGAACATTTAGCGACGAGGTTCGCTGGTGACGCCGGTAAAAATTCTGCGTCTGTCTGAGTCTCTGGGTGCGCGAGCGCAATTTTTTGCTCCTCGAGTGGCCACTTTGGAACAAGAGGGAATTTTTCAAGACCCGATAGGACTTGATGCGCGTGTTGACCGAGCTCGGCGTCGAGCTCATCGAAGAAATGGACAAAGTAGAGTGGGCATATCGACCAAGCGATTGGCACAAATTTGCATCTTGCCAAGCGAATGCTTTGCTGTCCGAATTGGTGAGAGCGGTGTGCTCCAGGCTCTGGTCGCTGCTGGTCAATCGATCAAACAGAGTTGTGCTGAAAATGCTGTCGTCCATGTAGTCGGACACTTCCATGAGCTCTTGCTGGTCGTCCATTTCCATTGAGTCCAAGGCCACAGACTCGCTCTCGTACTGCACGTTGTCGTACAGTTTGTTCAGGTTTTTGAGCATTTCGAAGCTTGTGTACAGGTCGTCTTGTTGCAGCGAGCTGATCGATTTGCGCCGCAGATTGAGCTGGATGGCGTCAAAGGACTCGTTGAACATGAGCACTTCGGGCTCGTGGAACGATGGCGCGCGCTTCATTCTGTTCAGTCTGGCATTGATTAGTTTGAGTATTTGGTGCGTAATCAATGATATCAATAAGATCATTATCGATAGTATATATTTAGTGGCAACTAAAAAAATACCAACTATGGTTAAGAACATTTTAGATGAAAAAATAAAAAAAATTTTTTTTTTTTTTAAATTCAAGAATTAAATAAAAACTCTTTTTATGTCAATTTAAAATTCGAAAAATGGAGCGTAAAGAGTTTAATTAATGGCTAAGAGTTCCTTGTAGGCCATAGAGTCGATTGTTCTAAGTATATTTGAATTTTTTAGTCTAACATTAAATGGTGAATCATTTAAATCTACAAAAATAAAATTTTATTTTTAATCATAGTCTAATTTTGGGCAGAAATTCCTCTCCGAGTTTAAATATAAAATTTGTGTTTTCTTTTTTATTTTCCAAGTGTTTTGTTAAGAGTGCTGATCTTTAAAACAACACAAATTAATGTAATGACTTCTTCAATTGTTGGCTCTAGCTCTTAGGCTGACAAAAATCCGCTAAAAGTTTTCTAAAGTGAGATAAGCACTCGAGGTGCGAAGAGCTATGCTGTCACAATTGTGCAATCATTTTGCACTCTTTTCTATCCTGCTGATGGTCAAGTGGCTCTGGCAACAAAATAATTATTTTGCACAATTTTTTTTTAACCAAAGGTTTTAACTTATTGCCTAATAGTTAATTAAAGAGAAAATGCTTAAAATATATGTTTATTTAATAGCGTGCTAATTGAAAATATTTCGACTTTTTGAAAATATTTTAGTTTGCTTTCTATCAATTTATACTAAATAAACACTCAAAATGATTGTACAACCAAAATGAGAGCTTCAAAACGAATTGATGATCAAACGCTTCAGTATATGGCCTGATCTAACAAGTTTTCTGATCTTCACTTTTAACCAAATTGGTTCCATGCATCGGCTTTGTTTTCTCTCGAAATCTCTCATTTCCACACTTTTTTAATCACACTGTATGCAAAAAATAAAAATACCTTAACAGTTTGAAATTTAATTTGATACTTGGTAGTCAAGTGGCTACATGTGAAAACGATATGATAAAAGTTTTTAATTATTGTCCTAATTTGATTGACACAATCGACTCTACGCCAAGATCACTTAATTTTTTTTTTGAAAACAAAAAAAACTAAATTGAAAAAAATAGAATTTTTTTACATTTTTGGCATGAATTAACTAGTTTTTAATGCGCAGCATTCTAAGTTCAGTCTCGAGTCAAAAAATGCTTTATATAATTCAAGTATAAGCACTTGACTTCAACTTGTAGATACCAAGTCAATAGAAACATATGATTGCGGCTTTTATTTAAATTTTTATCTGCTTCAAAAATTTATGACATGTCACATCTATCAACAACAACAAAATACTCTACTCAAGTTTGACTAGAATTTCAAAAATTAAATTTTAGTAAAACTTAAACTTTAATTGTCGCAGAAAAAGACAGACAAAATTACTATTATTTTATAGTACAAAAAAAATGTCCATGGAGAAAATAATTAATTTTTTGTTTAATAGAATTTATTTAAATAATTTACAAAAACCGTCTTCTTTTTGCCCACTTCTGTTTGATAAAGAATTCGATGATAGAAGATAACGATGTTAACTCAGAGCCTCCATAGCAAAAAAAATATAATAATTGCTTATTTTTAAACAATATTTAGATAAATTTATTATTTTGAAATAATAACTAAAAAAAAACGTAAAGTAAAGATATAAACCTTTTTTGCTGTTCTGAACAGTCTGGCGCTCAAAATAAATATTTTTAAATGAATAAAAAAAAGAAATTTTTTTTAATAAAAATGAAAATTTGGTGATTGTTTAATTTAATTTACAACAACGAAAAAAAATTATTAAATTTGTATTCAAATAATAAAGATTCAAAAAAATAAAGAAATTTTTTTCAACTTGAGAACTGAGAATACTTTGGTCAATTAAATAAAGTACAGTATTTTTTCTATTTACAATAATCAGCATTTAATGAGATTGTCAATTAATAGAAAAATAGCCTAGTTTTCGAGCCGCGGAAATTTTTTTGTCTAAATTTTTATTTACTTTTGCACTATTTGAGAAAGATTATCCAAAATCTAGAACAAGTCTAAGTCACTCCATTGAACCGATATTAATACTCTCGATAGGTTTTAGACTTTTATGCTGAAACAAATGAATTTATTTTGTTAAAATTGGGTTAAACTACGTCCGGATATTCAATAATTGATAAAATTCGAATTTAATAAGTTAACATGTTTATGTTATTTTAGTAATTCGATCGGATTTTATGACTTCCTTTTAATTAAAAGATAATGTTCAGTGTAGACCAGTGTACTTTATGAAAAATTGACTGAAATATTTTAAATGTCCTCGTTTTTATATGCCAATATAACCACGGGTAATTCACTTGAACAAAATTGATTAAAACAAATAAATTTATTAAGTCAGACTAATTTAATCATACGGATTAGAATAATAAACACCTACTGATTGATTGAAATTTTTTTTTTTTGGCTTAAAAAAAATTCAATGACAAATTGTGTCTAAGAATAAACACAAATATTAGTGGGCAGTATTAGACTAAATACTTGAATATAATGAAATTCCGATTAAGATAAACAATGAATTTTAGTAAAACATATTTTTTTGTACCATATAGTGCAAATATAAACTTTTTTTGAAAAGAAGCTCATTGATAACAATTATTTGAAAAAAAATTAATTCTAAACTAATGAATTTGTAAATTTGTTGCTTTTTTCAAGTGAAACTCAATAAATTTCCGTTCTTATTTCAGGAGAAGTTACTCAAAACCCTAACTTACTGATTTAAAGCTTATTTATTTATTATCACCTCATTTCGTTTCTTTATTTTTATTTGTGTTTTTTTTTTTAATTGTATTCTAAGCCTGGAAATTTTGCTGCAGAAAAACAGCTTTCATTAGATTAAAATTATCTCTAAAATGTTTAAATAAAATTTTAAAATTATTATCATAAACTATTAAAACTTTAATTTTCTAATTAATTGAATGTTTAATTTTAAAATAGATGTTTTATTAGTAGCGAGCCAATAAAAAAATTTCTCTCGGTGTTGGCACTGTCAGGAAGTGATAAAAATATAAAATTCTAGCTTTAAAAACAGAGTAAAACAGCATTATTTTCAAGAAGGAGGAAAATAAAAAAAATGTTTTTTTTTTTTTCAAACATACGGTGCATTAGCTTTAATGAAGAAAAAAATATCACTCGAAATTATCTCATGTTAAATTTAATTAAAAAAAAATTATAAATTTATTCTATTGATTAGATTACAAAAAAAAATGATTTTGAAATAATTTATGCTTTGCTATAAAACGTGTATCGTTTAGTCAAAAATTTTAGCAAGATAAAAAATAAATTTATTTAAAAAAAATCTTGTCCAGTTCATTAATTTATAAAGAAATGAAACTATTTTAGTAAATTAAAGGTCGATTAGACATTTAAAATAAAATCAATTAAAAATTTGATTGATAAAATTTTCAAAATACCATTAAGAGCAAAATTTTTAAGTTTAAAATTTGCTTTTGCATTTATTGCTCATGGCTCTTGGCCATTTAAGCCAGATAAAACCAGATAATAGATTATTTTTTCTATTGAAGATATCTTATCTTAAATGAAGTTGTTTTCTCAGTTTCACTTGATTCTAAGTAGATAATCTTTATCTTTTTTGCTAACGGTTTTGTAAATAATTTTGTTTTCTATTTACTGATGATTTAAGATGAATGCCATCGGTCAGACTTTATGATGCTATTCGAATATTATTGTAATCAACTTATGCAATTGTTATAGCCGATGAGTTCTAAAACTTTGTAATTATAATTTTACGTTACTTTAAAGCTTACGCCTATTGAAATTGTTTTATTCTTAGATTTATTAAACAAATTCTAAGTTATATAATCTCTTGGTCCCAAATTTTGAGTCAATAAAAAATAAATATATTTGCTTAAGCGAAAGATTTTTGAAAATTAAAAAAGAAAAAACTATCTAAAATTTGCTTAGTTTGAAGTTTCTGTAATTTAAATTTGAAAACATTTTAATTTAGAATCTTGGCCAAATAACTTGAATATTTTAAAGTCATTTTTTCAGGGTTAATTGCTCCAGTTTTCCAAATGAACAACTATTATTTGAGTAAGCTCTTAATTCAACTCTATTGTTTTGTTTCTTAGCCATTAATTTTAAAATAAAAGTAATCTTTGTGAATATTTTTTTCATTTAAATATGAAAAATTTTGAATAAATATGTCATTCTGTCAAAATTGTCAGGATGAATTTGCAGTTTTTCCCGACCCAAACAGTGGTAATATTGCATAAATTCTGAAAGAAAATGATGTAATGTTAATAAGTTCTAAATATATGAAAAAGCTTTGTTTTTAAAAATACTCAAAAGAAAAATAATTACTGAGTATTTTCAATTTTTTATTGTTTAATTTAAAATTTTAGTCCGAGTACCTAACAAACTAAAACAAGTCGTTTTATTAATATCAGCTAATTTATTTGATTTAAAGCGTTAAGCTTAGATAGAAAAAAATTTATTTAAAATTAATAAAAATGTAAATAAATGTATTTAAATTTATTTTTTTTATTAAAAAAAAGTTGTCGAAATGATAAAAATAATTTAAAAAAAAAATAAAACTGGCCGAATTAAGAATTAAATCGAAAATTAAAGTCACTGTGAGAAAAAAAATTCTATTATATTTTAATGATTAAATTGAAAGGTTTATATGAGTTCAAACAGACCATTTTAAATTAAATCCTATCTTAAAATAAGACTTATTTATCACTAACAGATATCAAGTACAATACAATAACATTTTTTAGATACGATAATCCCATCTTAAATGTGCTAATAATTCAATTTATTGAAATCTAGGGTAATTTTTTTTTCTTTACTTCTAAAAGTAATTCAACTAATTTTTTCAGTTTAAAAGTTTGTCAAAATTAACTTTTTCTTCTTTAAATAGCATATACGTGTTTTACCTAACGCTAATGTTATATACGTATTTTTCACTAAATATCTAGAAAAATTTATCGAGAATTCTTAAAATATGACTAATTCACACAATTTCTTCTAATATCTAATTTTACAAAAAAAAATTTCCTTGGTGTTAAGTTTTAGTATTTATTATTTTCCCCATCTAAAAGCATATCATATAACAAGTTTTTTACTGAATTAAAATAAAATATATGGTTTTAAGCAGCCGAAAGCATTTTATTTTATTTAAGAATAGGTCATTCTGAATTTAGATGCCAGTTTTCATATTTAATTCTAAAATCAATTCAGTAATAAAATTGAGCCCTAGGTTAATTGTTATTTTGACCAAGTATTTAAACTCAGTATATCCTCTGGTATGAATTATTTTGGCATCGTTAGAATCAGCTTTTATTTCACCTAAAAGCAGAATTTTTTCCATAACATAAAAATTTATTAAATATCAAATTAATGAGGTAAATTTTAATTATAGAAAAGCTCACAAATTGATTGATTGCTTAAAAATAAATAAAATAATTAAAAAATTTGAAATGATGAAATGATAAATAAAACCTAAATCAAATAACGCTTAAGTAATCAAATTAGAAATAAAATTTTATTCGAATTTTATAGTTTTAAAAAATTGGAACATTGATTTACTCAGGCATTTTAGTCCAACTCTGGTCGAAAATTAAATATTTATCTTTATAAATGTTTATTGGATTAGTAAACACAATTTTTATAATCAATTTATTACAGTTATTTAGAAGAGATTATTGGCCATTTATCAAAGTTTATTTGATTTAGATAAAAAATTAAAAATCAATATTTTTTCTTTTGTTAATTTTCTTTTGATTTGAGTCGAATTTTTTAGTATAATTTTAAAAATCAAATTTTAGAAAATATTTATTCTTAAAATATTTAAATGAAAGTAGAAGATAAATTTAGTAAAAAGCATTAAATTACGAGTTTACATTGAGCAATAAATTGGACAATAATACAAATAAATATTAACTTTGAAAAAGATTCTATCGTAATTACAAAAAAACAAATCGCGCCATATCCTTATTGCAAATTTTTGCATAGAATTGGACCGATTTTTAAAATAACTCTTCTTGGCAAAAAAAATAAGATAAAAAAAGATATAAAATTCCTCAAAATTTAAGTTTAATAAAAAAAATACTAATTCTAGACATTTCATACTAAAGTGTAGCAATATTCAGCATCGATAAATACTAAAGAGAAAAATGTTAAAGGTAAATAAACTGATCTCAGGCACCTTAGTAACCATTGTTTATTTTACTCTACTGTGTAGTTGTTAAATAAAATAGATTAATAAAGATGTAATACAACTAAAAAAAAAATCAATCAAGCCATTCCCTGAGCATTAGCCACCGCCTTAAACAATTCCATTTTCAATTTTGTCTAGTTCATCCAATGATTCGTCTATGGTACGGTTGCCATTTTCACATGACTCAATTTGATCCGGAAATCGGGTTTCAAAATAATTTTCTTGACTTGTCAAATTATTGATTTCCTCTTCTGAATCGATGCCATTCAAAAAAGAGTTGACTTTTACTTCCACAAAGCAAGTTTTGTTTGATGTCACAAATTTAGCATCTTTCTGAACAAACAACTGTTTGGCTAAATCAAGGTCATCAGAAGGAATCTATTAGAATGAATTAAAAAAAATAAATGTAAGGTAATTATTAAATTAAAAATACTAACAAAACAATAACCAGTATGGTAAGAGCTAATGTAGTACTCATCTATATTGCCAATTTCTAAAGGCTGACTGATCGATGCCACCACACCAAAGACCTCTTTTAAAAGATTAAAATAAAAAATGAATTATATTTTTCAAAGTATAAGTACCAAAACCAACAGGCAATTGACCAATTCGTATCAGTTTCCAGTAATCATTTTCAATATTTAATAATATACCGTGTGGAAATCTAATAATAATTAAGATTTAATTTTATAAATAAATGAATATTTTTGCATTACTTTTTTAATAAACGAGTCTCCATCACAAGAGAAATGTCGAATTCTTTTTTTGTAAAGTTAAAAAATATTTCATTATTCTCGTATTCACTGAAAAAAAATAATCTATTAATTGAATTTTATTATTTAGTTAAAACGAAAATTTTAGTCAATCAAATGAAAAAATTAATTCATTTTTGAAGGATTTTAATTTTTCATACTTATTATGAATTTATTTAAAAAAAAACAAATGCTCATGATTAATTTAATTTTTTTTTAAATATAAATTAAATTTTTACAAAAATTAATATTCGTTTATTCACCGGAGAGGAAAAAAAAATGAAAAAAATGTGATTGTTTTAATGCTTTAAAACGGGAAAAAACTGTATGCGGAAAAAAAAATCTGAAATTTCTAAAAATAGATGAATTCTTGAAATCTTGAAAATACATTGAACCATTATTATTAAATTTTTAATATATTTTAAATTCAAATATTTATTTTTAATTTCAAGTATTTTCTCATTTTAAAATTTTTCCGTTTTTTTAGTACTTTTTTCCCGTTTAACTGTTTTTTTTTAAATGTTTCTCTCTCAGATATTATTAAAACGTGAATATAAGATTTTTTTAAAAATTATTTTATGCTTTTGTTTGTAGGCCGATAAAACTTTTAGTTAAATCAAATGTCACAACCTTTTTAAATAAAAGCTTCTTTCAAGTTTTCAAAAAAATATTTAAATTTTTTAACTAAAAACAACATTTGGATATCAAATATTCAAAAATATTTTCTTAAATAAATTATAGCTTTCATAACTTTAAAATAATGGTGTTTGAAAATTTTACTGTTGAGTTAGACTATGCTTATTTCTTGTCATTAAAAATAATTTTTTTAAATATCCTCACTTAAATGCTTTTTTGACCACTTAATTTCTAAATACGGAATTTTTTGTGGCCTAAAATTCTCGAAATAATTAAAGAAAAAATTTTAATTATGCAAATTATTTACCAAAAAGAGAAATTTGACTAAATAAGACAAAAACCTCGAAAAAATCATAATCAAGTATCTTAAACAGTAGCTTTTCAAACGGAAGATGGAGGTATCAGTAGAAAAATTATGCGGAATGATCTTTACAAAAAATTTTAACGAAAGAATTAATCTTAACTTATGTTTCTCAAATAAGAAATGAGGCCTAAAATCTCCTAAATAAGGTAATTTCAAGAAATCTTTGATAAGATCAATTTCAGATTATTCTTTTCCTTTTTTAAATTAATTTTTAGGAACTAAAACATTCAAAGCTCAGTATTTAGATCTTTTCTTAAACCAAAATATCTTCGAAATTCTATGATGCTTATAAAAAATAACATTACTAAAAAGTCTTTAATCAATTTTTTGAATTGAATATTGAAGAATGGTAAGGGGAGCACTAAGTAATTATGTTTCATTGGTTTTCAGACTAGAAGAGAAATAAAAAACAGGTTTTTAATAAAAATTTATGACTTAATTTTTTAAATAATTTACCTGACTTTATTTTCTTTCTTTCCTGAAATGTTTTAAAATTTGACATATAACATTTGAAGTTATTTCAATCTATTTATTTTAAAGTTCTTCTAATTTTTTTTTAAATTATTTTATTTTTCGTAAATTTTACTTTGAATTTATTTTAATCTTAAGGAAATTGAGTTCGGTACACATAAATTACTTAATAAATAAATATTAATCTTACGGAATCTAATTCTAAAAAAAAATTTAAATCAATTTAGGATTTTAATCTAAAATTTTTCTTCGCATTTATCCGATTGTTCAACAGATCCGTGTACACATAATGGTGAACTTAAGAGTTGACTAACAGATAAAATAATCAAGTAGACCCATTTAAAAAGTGCTTATGAATATATTTGTTTAAAGATTTTAAATTATTTCTAAGTATTTTCTTTTAATATAAGTGCAAAAAATTAAAGCACAAATTAAAAATTAAAAAATATGTTATTAATTTAAATCTTAAGATAGTTTCAAAATATAATTTTAATTTTTGATGATTATTTATATAATTATGAAACTTCGATCTTCCCTTATCTTATTTCAAACAAAACATTAATTTATTTAAAATCAATTTTTTTGACACTCATTAAAAAATTCCTAAAAAATATCATCTTATGTTTAACTAATAATAAAAAATTATCATTTATAATAGAATAAATTTAAGGAAATAAATTCCAAGTGATGTTTTATAATAGTTCAAATTTAATTAGCAATTTTTCAAGGATCATTAACAATTAAAATGCTTACAGAGCTAAAAAATTTAAATTATTGTGTCAAAATTTGATAAAAAAAATCACAAGTGCTGCGAATCGGGAAATAGCTCTAAAAAAAATGAATAAAAACAAACAAAATATCGAATAGGAATTAGAAAAAATATTTTCAAAAAAATTTTTTTTCTTTCCAAACTAAAAATGGATGACGACGAACCCAATTGATGATGATTAATTTTTGCAAAAATTAAAATAAAATTTCCTTATTAAAATAATTTTTAAAAAGCTAACTAGGTATTAGAGTTTAATTTAAAAAGCCTCTCTCTACAGTTGTTTATAATAATTGTGCACTTTAATAATACACCTTTCCTGTAATTTATCAAATGTTTCTTACTCTGTTTCGTAAAACATGATGCCAATTAGAGTTGGAATGATAAGAAAAAATGTATCCATGTTGTACAAACCAGTAATGCAGTACTCGATGGTGTCTGGTATCAGCAATGGTAAAGTAATCTTATGCTGACGAGATTCTTCAAGCAGAAAACAAAAAAATAAAATGAATGTACTTATTTCAATGTGAATTACCATCTGATACGGACTGTTTTCTCACAAGACGCCTGTTTGTTTTGCGAACCTTTTTGATATTGTAATGAGCCTTGCCATTCTGCTTTGTAAAAACTATTTCCGGTTCCTGAGATTCATCGTAAATTTTCGGAATATGAGCCGATAAACACTCAATTACTGTTTCATAATCCTCTTCTTTAATCTTGAAAAATTGAATAATTTAAGAAATTTTCGGTAAATTTTTTTAAAAAAAAAGCAGTGCATAATTTTTTGAATTAAATGCTTTAAAATTACCAAGATGTAGTCACATTGGTACATTGAAATGGCCATTATGCTAATTTTCCAATCAGCCAAAGGAAGGATAAGATATTTAGCAATCTTGGAAATTCCGCGCTGAAGGTCCTCACCTGACAGATGCATTGGAATCCAGTCTGAATGGCTCAAAGTGATATCAGCGTCGTTGGTAAAAGGCAACAGTTCTGGGACAAAAAAAATTTATGGCAAAATGGTTTAAAATGATGGAAAATGTACCCTCAAAGCCGTGATGATCAACCACTATTGAATAGTCATCGTTGGTCTCGGTGAACGAGAAAAATGAGCATTTTGTCTTGTTGGTGAACGCAATTTTCACAATAGCGAACATAAGCTTGTGAATAGAGGGCTTTTTGACGCTGATTATTTTTAGTTTGTAGTCCAACAGACGAAGCTCTATTTTGGGTTCCATTTGAATAGCTTGTTAAAAATGTCTAAAGGCAAATATTTGCTTAGCAAAAATTAAAAATAATTTCAAGCATTAAAATATATGATTGCATGCAAAGAGTTGGAGCTTTTTTTTTGAGTGAGCAACCAGCTACTTATGCCTGGAAAAGAATTAAACTGGGTGTTGTTTTTAAACCAAACTTTTTCAATGGGAATCGCTAAAAACGCCCAGTAGATGCATTCGATAGCTCGTTCTGTCTTGGAAAAAAAGAAGAAAAAAATAAAATAATTCAAAGTAGATCTAAGATCAAAGAAACGCTTAAGCAAATTATTACTTTAAAACTGAATTTTTGTAAGTCTTTTTTTTCATTCAAATGCGCTATGCAGGAATAGAGACCAACATTGTCAGTATACGCTTGCGCGTGGTCTCTTTTTTCTAAGTTTAAAAAGTCTAAATTTAACACTTTATAATAAAGCCATATTTTTCTCATTTTTTTTTTAGATATTAAATTTTTTTTCTAGGTTATCTTGGCACTTATAACATAAAATGGCAAATATCACAACAAGTTTGTTGCACATAATTGGGATATCTAAAAGAAAAATATTAGAAAATTTATTTTGACTCCAAAAGTCTAAAAACTTTTTGGGCAAAACAAAAAGATATGCAAAAAACAAATTGCATATTCAGGCATTTTGATAAAATTTCGTTTTTTCTTATTTTTTTCAAATCAGGTTTTAAAACTATTTATTGGCAAGAATTAAAAATGATGCATAATTTCTTAATAAATCGTCTAGTCTGAGCGTTTCGTTGGTATTTTCCACACTTGTGTATTCTTTCCAAAGTATTCAAAAGCTCATTGAATTCTCATCACCTGTTTATTGATCTAACCAAGTGCACTAAGCAAAATTTATTTTTTTCCTCTCAAATAAAGCTAAAAATTCTATGATTTTTCCTAAATTTCAAGCTGGTATTTCGCCAAACACCAAGCTTCAAAAATTTATCAAAGTTCAACATTGGCTTAGCTATCTGTCTAAACAAACTAATGCTAATTAATAATTGCAATTCTAAACGCATTCAAATCAGCAACCAGTTTGAAATAGCTTTGAAATGATAAATGGAGCAAAGATTACCAGGGCCTATTCAATAAATTTAGTTCATTTTAGTGCCTGGATATAATTTTATTTCAAGTACTAATTTATTTCCCCAAAAAAAATACATCAAATTCTTGGTCTAGCCATCTGATTCGACTTTTTCTCGGCTAAAACTTCTAAAAAATCATTAGGCTAGATTGGCATTTAATGTGTATGAAATTTCAATGCAATTAAATTTTTAAGGTATGAAAACTAAAAAAATTATATTACCTAGATACCTCAATTTAAAATAAATTTATCTTTTTTAGATGATTTTGCCTCACCTGAGTTTCAATAGATTTAGGATACTTAAGCCATTTCTCGAACCGTTTTGTTTAGCTATAAAACTTTATCATATCTTTTCTAAAAGTCAAATTTAAACAAATGTAGATTTAGTTCTTAGTTGGGTGGTAGCTTAAACGTGTTCTTGAGCTGCTAATTTCAGTTAACAAGTAATTTATAAAAAAAAAGATTAAGCAAAAAATGTTTTCCTTATATCGGCAATTCAAATGATTAATCATAATTATATTTTCGAGAAAAGATTTCAAGAGTGTTTATCCAAAAAAACTGCTATCTAAATTTGTTTTTCGTGTTTTCTAAGAGAACAATTTTTTTTAAACTAAAGCATAGATAATGCTTCCATTAGAACAATTAAATCGGTGATTTAGATTTAATTTTAATAATTGTTTCATTTTTTCCTAAATAATTTATCTAATATTTTAATTTGTTTTAATCATACAAAGCTTTTAAAAATTACACTAAATCTGCACAAAAAAAAGTCTTGCTGGAATTTATATAGCAAATACATTGGAGAATTTTTTTAAAAGTTCATTCATGCTAAGTTTCCTCAAAAATATTGATTTATAATTTATTTTTTAATACGATTAATCATTGTAAAAATAATTTAATTAAAAATGTTATCAATAGTAGATTCTAAATTTTAGCTTGCTATCAAGCCTTTAAATCATTTAATCTAATTGTAGGACATTAATCTCCTAGAAACTTATGTTAAAAATTATTAAATGCCTTTCACTGGGCGTTTAATAATTTTAAAAAAGGAGTTTTACAAAATTTAAAGGTAATTCTCTCCAAAATTGCTATCATAATCATTTTCTACTAGACCTTCTTGAAATAAAAAATTTTATCTGATAAGCTTGGTGTTTATTAGAAATTAAAATTTTTCGATAAAATTTAATTAAATTAAATAAAATGTTAGAATGTTTAAACTATAAAAATTTTTAAAAAAATCAAATGCTTTGAAATTAATCTTTTCGCTTAATTCTAATCATACAATTTAATTTATTCTAACTTCTTTAGGGATGAGACAATTTTAAATATTGGCTTATAAATGTGTTGAATCAAATGATTGGGATTAAAAAAATTTCAAAATCTCTAACAAAATTTTTTTCCATTTTTTTTGTCAATGTTCATTTTCACTAGATAAGATATTTTTTGTGACATTTTCTTGAACTTTTAGCAAAGCCATATTCTGAATATTAATGCTCAATTGTAATCTTTTTAAATCTGAAGGAGTTATTTGTCGAAATAGATACTGCATATTTGAGTAAAAAGAGGCAGTACCTAGAACTAGAGAAAAATTTAGCACAGTTAATTCTTAGAAGATGATTGTAAAAAATCGAAAAGAAACAAAATGAATTTTCAGCGTTTTAGCTTCAGGTAAAACCGAAAATTTACTAGCAGTCAATTTTTCTCTTAAAAAATCAATAAAAAAATTAAAATTAATTTAAGTGTTTAAGTAAAGATTAATATGAAAAAGGTATGATGCAAATTTAAAATATATTAAAAAAATTCAATCTTGAAAATTAATAAAAACTTACATTTTTTATATTAAATATGCAGAATAGGCTTTAATCAAAGTAAATATATTAAACTAAAGAAATTTAAACACTTATTTAAATATTATAATAAATTTTTCATTGCGACTTTATGAAAAATTAAATGTTGTTATTAAATAAAGTTCCGGTTTTATCATGCAAATAGTACTTTACCCAGCCTAAAACCCTATAGATTTTTTTGATTTTTTTGGATTTTTCAACATGATTTTCTCCAGATCAATAGCCGCACAGTCAAAGATGATTTTGGTACATGCCACTGCTTCTTGTATAATTTAGTGCTTTTTTAAGCATTTATATTTTTTCTAATCCCATATTTTTTTATGTTCAATGGACCTTTTTTGCTTTATTAATTAAAATTCTATACGAAACTTAATTATTTTTTATTTATGCGCCAACAGGCCAGGAAAATTAATAATTTTACTTAATAATCAAAATTTAACTTCAAAATGCGTCTCTATTTGCTTATATTATCCTGACGTTACGATTTTGGTGTAATTTTTCTCAGTAATTCTTTGAAGAATTAAAATATAATAAAAAATATTTATTTACCTTAAATATATCTAACATTAATGTAAATATCTAACATTAATGGAATTATCTCTCTATTGTACTATACTATTTTTTCTTTTTTTTTTAAAATTTATTAGTCCTATAATTATTTAATTCTTTCAAAACATGTCTAACATTAAATCTACTTTTATCTTAATTATTTTTTTTTTTAAATTGTATATTTTAATCTCATAAACTTATCTTATATTATTGTATTTTGATCATTGGGCTGAAAGGAAGGACTAAGTTCCATTCCAACCTGCCCGGGTATTACCCTAACTATATTTTTAATAAATAATAAATAAATTAATGTAAATATATTTTTTTGATAAAAACGTTTTTTTTATGCCAAGTATTTTAAAAAAATATGTTGCAAATTTTTTAAATTTGTAATTTTTTTTAAAATAAAAATTTTACTAAAAAAAGTATTATCATGTCAAAAAAAAAAATAAAATACCTATTTTCAAATAAATCTTAAGTAATCTTTTGGAATTAGCATTTTTTTTTTATTTTGGAATTGAAGAGAAAATTAAATAAAGAAGAGGTCAGTAAAATTGAGTTCAACTTTGACAAGTCTTGAAAAAATTGGATTTTTAATATTAATTAAAGATTTTTGAGTAAGTACACTGGTGATGTAAAAAATTTATTTTAATTTAAATACAAAAGACAAACATTTACTTCCAATAAAAATAAAAATCAATTTAAGTTGGTTTCTCAATTTGTTTATTTTTATAAACATTGTTCGTATTAACTATGAATCGAATTAAAAAAAAAATTCTAGCATATATAGAGCAAATAGTGAAATAATTATTTTTGTTCAAGAACTCACTAAAACTTATTTGAGTCAAAAATATTCCATTCACTAAACATTAATTTTTTCAAAAAAGACAATTTTCATTATATATTAGTAGAGATAAATTAATTTGAAAAATTTTTTTAAAAAATATTCATAATAAAATACATTTATATTTGATTTTAGTTTGTTTTCTTAAAAAATATTATTAAAATTTTTAAGAAAAAACGATGTTTTAATTAAAAATATTTTTTAAATCTAAATAGATTATTTGAATTCAAAATTGTCAGCTAATCACAATTAAATCTTCACAAAAATAAATTAAATCTAAAATTGAATACACGTCAATAGACCAGTATTCAATTATTTTAATTAAAAATTCCGAAAATTTTAATAATAAAATTTTAAAATTTGAATCCTAAATTAAACAATGATTAATTGAATTTTAGTAATTTGAATAAAAATCAAAAAATTTATATTATTTTTTCAATTCATGGAAGAATAATTTTTGTATTAATATTAAAAATCGATACAATTCAAATATCGAATTTAAAATAACTTAAAAGTTTTTATAACAAAATTAAAAGTCGATTAAATGCTATTATTTATTTTAATAAAAATCACTTATTCAATCAAAATCATTTTTAATCAATTTAATTAAAAAAATATTCTTTCATGGTATAACTAAATTATTATTTTTCAATTGAGTTGAAATTTGTTGATTTTTATCAAATTATATATTTCAATCATAAAAAAATAAACAAAAATGTATACGATCTAATTAATTAACTAATTTTTTTAATTAAAAATTGAGTTTTTATTCACATCATATATTAATAAAATTTTAATATAACTTTTTTTAATATTGAAAATTTTTACCCAACAATCAAAATTAAAATTAATCTTGGTTTTGAAAGTTAGTCAAAAAATGTCTTTATAAAGTAAAATTCAATGAACATCAAATATCTTCAGAATAAATCCCTATTAATCATTGATAAAAATTTTGAGGCAAATTAATCATTTTTCTTGAATTTTTACTCAATTGATCTTTAGGATTTTTTTGCAGCAAACCATGTTTATTTTTTATCATTATTCATTTTAAAATTATTTAATCTAAGAAAAAAATCATATCTCAATAATTCTAAGGACTAACTGATTTATTTAAAACTAGATCGTTTTTTTATCTTATTTAGTTTTCAAGCATTCTTCATAACCCAAGCACTTTTTTTGATTGAAAACATTGTGCTTCTTAAATGTACAATTGAATACTACAAATAATCAAAAAAAAAAACTGATTAGTTTATTTTATTTATTTAATATTTATTAAAAAAATTTAAAAAATTTTCTTTATTTAAAATTGAAATATAATTTTTTTAAACAATTAGTATTTTGATATTACTTTTTTAAATGTTTCATTGGGCTCATCATAAAAAAGTTCAATCAAAAATAAATCGCCTTAGCACTTTTAAAATCATTAGCAATTAATAAAAAAAAAATTTTATTAATAAAAAAATTAATTTAATTTTAGAAAATATCGACGTTTGGTCTCTTTTTTTATCAATTACGCAGTCTATTTCATATCGTACTTTGTTATTTAATGTTCAATTTTTCAAATATAGAAATTAGATCCAAATTATTCTCTTTTTTATTTATATTAATTCATTTTTGATTATGAAAATGAGGCACAAAAAAAGCAGTTAGGGTAGAAGGAATTTATTTAATTAAAAATTTCATTAGTCTTGAGAGTGAAAATCGAAAAAATTCAAACAATGATTAGGAATATGATAACTTTTAATTTTTGATTGGGAAGAAATAAAATTGTTCAAATGTTTAAAAAAAACATTTTCAATAAAATATTTAATAATTTTTTTTATATAAATTTTGAAAGTTTTCATATTAAAATCTTTCTAAAAATACACGAAATAAAACAAGAAATCATAAGAAACTGATTAAAAAGAGATATAGAATTAAATTAAATCTATTAAAAAATAAAATTAAAATAATAAACTCAAGTTTCCGTTTGCGGGTTGTATTCAGATCGTCAATACATAATAACCGAATAAGTGAATTGACCAAAAAAGTTTCATATCAAAAAGTAAGATTCGAGCAGCAATTTTTTTTAAAAAAGGTATAAATTTTCGATTTAAAACAAAAAAAAATTTACAAATTGAATTAATTTAAATTTAAACTTTTTTAGCTTCAGTGATTGAACTAGTTGACGCTTAAGATGCTTGCAATTGATTCGGACTGAATAAATTTTGATCGAGCTCTGTTTCGCGTTATTGATAAATTTAGAATGTTCAAAGCTTTCAATCTGCTTTCATATGGTTTGTTTCTAATTGAAGTAACAAATTTCGAAGCTCTGCGTTGAATCCTTTCAACATTCTCACAGTAAAACTTAAGAAATGGAGGGCAAATTGAAGATTCAAGATCAAAAGATCAAAAATATAAATTGTAATAATTTTTTTAAAAATATAGAAAAAAAATTTTTTTCCAAAGCAATTACTTGACATGTCATGTCAAATTTATTTTATTAATTAAAATTTTAAAATACCGTTTTTATTGAACTTCAATAGATTTAAATATTTTATTTGAATTTAATAAAAACTTATTTTTAAAGACAAAAAAATTTATTGTTTTAAAATTTAAAATTTATTTAAGCGAGGAAATAATATTATTTCAGCTTGAATGAATGGATTTAAAAGTTATAAATTTGAATTTTTTAAATTAACTTAACCTGAATTATTTAAATTATTGACTGTTTTTGTTAAATAAAATAGAGATCAATCATTTTGATTTTAATTTGATAATTGAACCATTATTCAGATTCAACTTTTAGAAAATGGTTCTAAAAGTATCAACAAAATAAATAGCATTTGCTTGATAATGATCCAACGTGCTAACTTCAAGGACTTTATTTTTTCTACCAGTCGAACCACTTTTTTTAGGCCGAGAATTTTTATTTTATTTTATCTTATATTTAAGAGAGTCGCTGCGTTACACACAAATTTCCTAACACACTTTTTATTTTTTTTTTGCTGCGTTCAACCTATTTTTTTTCTCAGCACACATTTTTTAGTATTTGTGCGTTTATTCTAAAAAATGAGTGAAAAGTAAAAAAACAAAGTTTCTGGTAAAATTTTATTTAAAATAAAAAAAAATATAAAATCAGTAACTTAATTTGAAAAAAAAAAAGTAAGCTATTTTTCACAAAAATTACAAGTCCACAATTTAATCGATTTAAGACTATCAGAACATTTAAGATGAAAATTTTTATAACATATCGAACAAATTTTTACATATTCCTTCAAATTAAAGTATTCATTACAAATGTCACATTTTAAATTAATCTTATAAGAAAATAAAGAAGCTTTAAGTTGTTTTATATAAATCAAAGTTAAAAGATAAATCAAAAATTGATCATTTATTTTTAATTATATAGACAGCATTGTACTAGGCATCAAAGTTAATTGGTCTTCAAGTATCAATAATTAGAATTTTCGCTATTCGCTATTAAAAGGTTGCATTGTCACAAACAATATTTTTATTTGTAGTCCAATTTCCATAAAATAGAGGTTAATTAAAAAGTCCAAAAAAAGTATTTTCAATAAAAATTTGTTTTTTATTTTTCACCAATTTTTAGAATAAAACGCACAAATTCTAAAAAATGTGCGTCGGAAAAAAAATAGGTTGAACGCAGCAACAAAAAAAAAATGTGTGTTAGGAAATTTATGTGTAACGCAGCCAATTTCTATATTTAACTTAATTTTAATTTTTTTTTATTCAGAATTGTTCAAAAGTCACAAGTCTTAAGTCAAGTCCAAGTCCGAACTTCTAATTTTGAACTTAAAATTTTTTTTTTCAAAAGTCCGAGCAAAGACTTTAAATTTTTTTTTTCAAAAAAAAGTCCAAGTCCAGGCTTTATGATTTTGAATACTGAAGAAGAATTGTGGAGACTTTTATGCTAAAATTTCAAAAAAATTCTGACATATTTCAAATCTATTGCATTAGACAACCCAAGTGTATATAAATTTTTTGATATGAAGCCTGATCTAGCAAATTAAAAAAAAAAGTCCAGACTTGGAATTTTTTTTTGGGACTTTTAAACAAGTCTGTTTTTATTCTTGTTTATTATTTTGTTAATAAAAAAAAGACAAAAAAGAAAACATGTCGAAAAATTGAAATTCAATGAGGAAAATATCAGCCAAAATTTTATAATTTAAAATCTTATTTTTTTTTGTAAACGCACTTTTATAAGTCTCATTTTGGTCACCAAAATAATGTCAGCCCAAATTTTTGATTAACCATCCACGTCTGATTACTTTAAGTTGATTTTTTTTTTCCAAGTTAAAAATATTTTTTATTAATACAGCGAGAAAATTCTCTATTTTTTTGTTTCGTGGGTTTAAACTGGCAAAAAGGTAAATTTAGAACTGCAAAATCTTCTAGACCATATTTCATATTGCTTGAGTCCGAACACCAGTGGTTTAAATTATGAATTAAAATTTGGCTGCAAAAAATGTATCACTGAACTCATTTTAATACACAGCTGAATTAAAATTCTAAGACCCATTTAAATTTTATTCAAGTAAAAAATAAAAACTTAAGCACATTTTTGTAAAAAAAAATAGGTTGAATTCGTTCTCATCTCTTGTTACAATTCTAGACCGGTACTAGTCATCGCATAGACATGTTCAAGCCGTTCGATTTGTTCATGGAGAAAAAATTTCCGAATGAGGAAAATGCTGAAACTCTGGAAGAGGCAGAAAATAAATGGAACAGCTTGGATCCAAGCAAAAAACTCAAGTTCATTAAAAAGGCTGAGAAAAAGTACGACGCCTATATCCAAGTAAATGGAACCGAAAAATTTCAAATAAAAAATTTATTTTCATCTGCTAGGAAAATCCTGAAAGCCATGTCACGTTCAGCTCTTTGCTTTCTTATAGAGAGCTGGAAATTTTGTTCAAGTCATATGGTCTTCCGGACAAACTGCAGCAGTAACTTTAAATAAATATTTTTTGTTTGAAAATTAAAAAAAAAATTTTCTCAGAAACAGCAAGATGTATTTTTTTAAAATAAAGCAGGACGAGGCGCGCAAAAACCTCGAAGATCCATCTGAGCTAGAGTCGGTCCTGCGCGAAGTAAGGTCCAAAGCAGATAACGACTGGAAACAATTCACAGACAAAGAAAAACATCATTTATTAAAAGAGTTTCATCAAGTACTTTAAATAAAAATTTGGGAGGCGGACAAAATATAGATATGACAAAATATACAGTACAATTTAAAACTAACTTGTACATTTCCTTTCCTCGACTCTTTCTTTTCTTCAACTCTTCCTAAAAGAAAAGTGGAGAAAGGAAAAATTGAGGAAGAGTCGAGTAAGAGTTGAGGAAGAATCGAAGAACAAAATGCGTATAGGTTAGTTTTGGTTGTATTGAAGAAAAAAGAATATAGAAAATTTTAATAATAGAAAAAAATGAGACTTTGGCTAAAACTTTAAATTAAAAAGCTAATTTTATTCATTTAAAACTAAGCTTAAAAATGGCGATTTATTATTTTTTAACTAAAATTACTAGAAAAATTTTTTTTTTTCTAAATTTGCATAACTGATATTATTCTTATTAATTTTTCTAAATCGTATTAAAATTATAAATTAAGCATAATTATACTTTAAAAAAACTAAAAATCAGCAGATAGACTTTGAGCATCTTTTTAAGCCAGAGAAGGATGTTTTGTACAATTAGATTTTTTTTTTTGAATTAGAACAATATTTGGATAATTAAGAATATTATGGTATGGATTTTGATGAAAAATGTGAGTTCTGTAATCTGGTTTCTAATTAAGATCTCAATAATTATTTGCTTATTACAATTTGGTTCATATAGAAGCAAAGTATAGATAAAAAATTTTAAAAAAGTTAAATAAATTTTTTTTTTGTTTAAATTTAATTAAATATTGAAAAAACTAGCATCAAACTTGTTTTAAAATAAATCCACATTTTTAAATTAATTAAGTAATTTTATGAAATGTAAGTCACTTTTATATTCATCTAGTAAAATTGGTAAAAAATCAGTAATTTTAGTTAATGAATTAGCACACGCCCTTAAAAATGGACAAAAACTTTTTTTCACCAATTTATCATTATTTTTTAAATCTAAAATTTCTAAATAATCATAAAGACTAGTACTGTGACGGAACGTTCGATATTGCGCCCAAATTTTTTAAACAATGTTATACCATCCATATTTTAATTGAATATAAAATCATTTTTAAAAGGTTTTGGTAATAATTTACTAATTGGTGAAGAAAAAAATTGAACAAAAATTAATTAGTTTTTTTCAGAGTTGTTTATAAGTCACAAGCACAAGTCCGCACTTTTTTTTAAATTGTTTTTCAAAAGTCCAAATTCAGGCCTTAAAATTTTGAATACTGGAGAAGAATTGTGAAGACTTTTATGCTAAAATTGCAAGAAAATTCCGAAATATGGCAAATCTATATGCATTAGACAACCCGAGAGTATAAAAATTTTTTGATATGAAGCGGCATCTTGAAGTTAATGATCAATTCAAAAAATCATTTCAATTCAAAAAGTTTATCCTTAGATATTCAAATCAATCTTTGATTTAATTTAAATAATTGTAATGTATTATGCTTTCGATGCAATGTATATATTATAAAAAAAATTGAAAAAATATTTTCTCAATCCATTGATAATCGATTTTTAGATTTAAATTAATTAACTGATTTTTTGTAAATTTTATTTGAAAATTTTTGTCTCAAAAGTATTTGTGTTTAACATTCACAATTAAATTTAAAAAAGAAATTCAAATAATAAATTCCAAATAAGTAATAAAATGAAAATAAAACTTTACAAAAAAACCGTTTAATAAATTAAAAATCGATTTTATGAATGGATTGAGAAAATCTTTTTTCAATTTTTTTTATTTTCTAAATCTACATTGCATGTAAGGCACGTTACATTACAATTATTTAAATCAAATCAAAGATTTAATTTAATATCCAAACATAAACTTTTTGAATTGAAATGATATTTTGAATTGATCTTCAACTTCAAAATGCCTATGAAGCCTGATCTAGCAAATTTAAAAAAGTCTGTACTTAGACTTTCGAAAAAAAAAAATTTAAAGTCCAGACTTTTTTTTCAAAGACTTGGACTTTATTTTGGGACTTTTAAACAGCTCTGTACTATTTATTCTTTGTACAGTGCCGTAAATTAACTTGTCACATCATATCATATGATATCAACTGATATCAGCTAATAACAGGAAAAAAAAATTATTTACATATTTTTACATACAGAAATTCAAATTTTAATTCATCTGATATTATCTGGTATCAAATGATAATAGCTAATATCAGCTGATATGGGGAAAGTTTAAAAAAATGATATTAAATGATATCAGATGATATGATGTGACAAGTTAATTTCCGACATTGTATAATTTTCTATATTGTTGAATTCGATATTTTTTCTTTCTATATTATGTCACACTGCCAAAAAATTTTTTATTTAAACTTTAATCAATTAAATAAAAAAAAAAAAAGAAAGTGGCCCAATATAATGACCTTATATTTGATTTTGCACGCAATCTGCCAGAAAATCGAATAGTCGATTATAAAGAATTTTGTAAAAGAGTAAGCTTCCATTTGTGTTCTTTTTTTTGGTTAATTTTAGAACATTTGTTCAAAGCCTGAGCCCACTATGAAAGAAAGAAATCAAAAGGCGCCAAAAAAAGAACCGATTGAGCGTTTTGATAGAAAGTTCGTTCCTTTCGATGTTTATTTTGACAAGCACAGAGATGATTTCGATCAAGATGACAACATGAAAGCCTACAATGATGCACGCTCAAAATTCAAGAGTCTAAGCGATAAAAAAAAACTCAAATATATCAAAAAAGCTGAGTTTAATTACGACGAACATTATGTAAGTTGATTTTTTGATTTTTTTTTTTTTAATTTTTTTAATTTTTTAAATAAATAGTTAAAATGGTTGTATAATTTTTTTGTTGTTTAGAAAAACTCTGATGATGAAAGACAATTGCTTTCTTCATACATGAATAAAAATGAGATGAAACTTCTCTTGGAGTCGTATGGAATGCCCGACACTGTGCCAAAGTAAATAGATGGTCAATTAGATGAAAATGGCTGTAATTTGTTATTTTATTTAGCTTCAGTGCCTACTTTTTTAGCAAAAAAACTAAAGAAGGTATAAGTGACATGAAACAAGCCTTTGAATGCTTGAAGAAAATGAATCCCGAGGAAAAAGATGAAATTCAAAAAGAACATGCTATGGTAAGCGAGAGTTAAAAATTTTTTTTTTATTAATTTTTTTTTAAATAGAAACAAGATGAATACTTGTTAAAAAAGAAGCAGTTTTTGGACTCATTACCTTTTAGCAGACTGGAAGATTACAATTCCATGAAAAAACAAACTCGCAGATCGTTTACTCATACAGGTTCTGCGAGTAAAAAGCTCAAGAGAAATTCCAGTTCGACGCCAAATCACATTAAAAAGAGTGTGTCCGATGAAAGTGAAGGCTAATATGTTTTAGTTAAAATAAAAAATTGAAAAAATTAAATTTGTTTATCTAATGCTTAAAATTGAGCCAAATTTTAATATTTTTATTTAAAAAAAAATTTTAATTTGAGTTAACCATTTGTTATCTTCTAATCAATTTTGTTCCAATGAAAAGTTGAAATTCCACTCTTTGGCAAATATTTATATTCCATATTATAAACAGAATTCACTAAATAGTTTTTGAATTATAATAAAAATAACAATTTTAAAAGGTCTAAACTTTTTTATCACTAATAATAATATTAGTCAGCTATGGCAATCAGGTCTGCGAAGATGTCTTAATAGAAAGACATCTATGGTAGCTCGATGGATAGCAATCTAGTTACACATAAAAAGACATTAATTGTTGTCTTTTTCATAATAAGTATTATCTATAAATATTTAATATATAATTAAAATACAAAACTTTATTAAGAAAGTATAAAAAAAAGCTTGCAAAAAAGAGAAACTCCTAATCTTTAAATGTAATTAAACTTTTATGCATAAAATTACTTTAGCTTAATAAATTTTCATAAAAATATATTTATTGAATATAAAAATACTTTTTTAGTCCGAAAAAAATTTAAATATCTTGTCTATACAAAAATTTGGATTATTCGAGTTTTAAAATTAGTTTTAGTGAATTTTTTGTTGGTTTTGGTCGATTTTTATTATTGCAAAAAAGGGTCTTGTCAGAATTGTTGAAAATGGCATTTAAAACCCAAATACTCGGCGTATTTTTATTTCTTTTTGGTCTTAAAAAAAAATTAGGAACAAAAAATAAAAAAAAAATTAAAACTATATAAAAATTTTTAAAAAATATACAGATTTCCTTCAATTTTTATGATTTTAAAAGAGACAGGTTGAGAATAAAGCATAAATAAAGAAAGGAAAAGCATAAATATAGAAAAAAAAACATATAGCAAAATATTGATTTAATTATTTAAAAAAAACATATAATCAATTTAAAAAAAAATAAACAAAAATTAGTTTTTGTAAAAATACTTATAAATTTTTTAAACTAGAGGGTTCAAACTTTTTTTTTAAACATTATAGAATAAGATCTGGTCTAAATTTCGTCTCATTTTATTATTGATATTATTTATTTATTTTTTATTGATATCATGATATTATTTAAGTTATTTTTTATATAATTTAGTTAATGTTTTTTTCTCTCTTTTTACGTTTTTTCTACCTTACTCATTTAAAATTAATCAATAGCCTGAAAAAAAAAACCAAAATTATTTTTGAATATAGAAATAAATTAAATTTACTTTTATTTCTTGAACGTTTTATTAATATAATCCTTTTGTAAACGAGAAAAAAATTTTAGATTTGGCTTTGATAACATACTTTAAATTGGGTTTTAAAGTAATGTGAAATTTTAATACAAAAATTACGGTATAAAACGTAAAAACGTTCTGCAAAAAGTACAATATTGTTCAAATTTGTACAAACATATTCTAAGCTCTGCAAAAATTCTGCAATTTTTGTAAAATAGAAGCTATCAAAAATTATTTTATTAAAATATCCAATAAATTGCACAGTTTTTACAAAGCTCAGAATTCGTTTGTACAAATTTGTACAATATTGTGCTTTTTGCAGAACCATTTTTGCACAATTAAAAAAATTTTAACTTTTTCGCTTTCTATACTGTAATTTTGTACCAAAATTTCACATTACCAAATTTTGGTCAATTTTGATTTTCGAAAGAGTGTACTGATCCAAATAATTATATCAAAATTTAACAAAGAAGGTATTCAAAATAAAATATCTTATATCCTAGAAAGAAGTATTTATGATCGTTTTAAATTAATTAAATAAAAAATACTCCTATAAATTTTTTTTAAATATTGATTCGAAAATATTGACTTAGTGTTTTTAGATGATTATTCAATCGATTCATCAATTATGATCTCTAATTAATTATATTTTGATATTTTAAAATCTTTACAATTTGTTTAAATAAATTTTTGAGATTTTTAAAATTTTCTTTTTATTAATTAATGCGGCGAGATCTTATTTAATCCCGCCTTCTAGAAAGTTAAAATAAAGCAAATTTTTGATGATGAAAACCGAAGTTTTACATCATCGTAATTGAACCAATTTAACAATGACTCGAGTTTTTATAGTGATTTTACGCACTAAAATCAAGATTTTAAAATATTGCATTCAAATTAAAAATTCAAAAATTTTAAAATTTTTTAAACGCCATCTTTTAATTATTTAGTTTAAATATAATAAAATATATTCTTAACAGATAAACTGATAAAATTCAAGTGTTTAAAAAAAGTTTAATATAATCTCAAAATAAAAATAGGTGTTCATTAATGTAAACTTTAAATTCATTTAAAGGTTATTTTTTCCTAAATTATTGAATTAGCTCCCAACAAAAAAATTCTATTCAATAAAACTTGATTTAAATAACACTTCGTTAATAGATAAACAAGAACTTTTTAGGCTGTATTCTGTCTTATCCTTTTTAGTTATTCACATTTTTATTATTAGAACAATTTTTTGTAAAATGTCATCTCCTCTTTTCTTTTTTTAGACCAAATATTTAGAGTCTAGTTTTTTTGTCTTATACTTTTGGGTGTGACAAATTTTAATTTTAATGAGATGACAGAAAAAAATAACTTTAGGCTCAAATTAAATCTAATTATTCTAACAAAATAAAATAATTTCTCTGCAACAAAAGTAATTGACTGATAATTTAAACCCTATTTTTATCGACTAAATAAACTAATCGGAGTGACAAAAATAAAAATAAGAATAACAAAGATGGTTAATTTTCTGACAAAAAAAAAAAAATAAAAAAATTAAAGAAAATTTAAAAATAAAATATTTGCTATTAGGTTTTGTTAAAAGTTGATTTCCTTAGTTTTCTTTGTTTTCTTGGTAAATGCCCATCAGTCAACTAATCAACGCTTCGTGGGATTTCCTTCTTCTTAAAAATGATATATCCAACTCGTAATCAAAAAGGAGTGGAAAAATAAATATACTAGATAAAGGAATAATTAATAATTAATGATCCTTGACGGACATCAGGAATTTTTTAATTATCATTCATTCATTTACCTATTTACGGCTATTTACATTTACTTTATATGATTTAGTCCTGGAACAATTGATCCAAAAATCCAATTATACAAAAAAATGATTTAGTACAGGAACAATTGATTTGGCAATTTATTTTTAAATCTTTTTGGGCAAACTTGATTAAAATCGGCTTTTTCCCAATTTTTAGAATCGCTCAAAATGATAATAATAAAGCCTCTCTGCATGTGATTTATGGATTAATAGGAAGTTAAAGGAAATAAAAAAAAAAGCTATCAGGTCTCTTTTTTACTCAGGGTCCTATAATGTCATTCTTTGCTTTTTTGATTGAAAATTATTTAGAAATTTTTTTCAATCCATGCAGCTTTATTTATTTATTTTATTTGAAAAAAAAATTCAGAGGGGAAGTTGCTCTAGGCTGCTTCGAACGGCGCAGCGCCTTCTTTTAAGCTAGAATGTTAGGAATATTTTTGTTTTAATTAAACTGTATTAATGCATGATATTTTATATTTCAATACATCTCATTTGATTTTCATTTTATTTTAACCTTTTTGACTTCCCTTTTTTCTCATTCTATTTTATTTAATTTTATTTGTTTTTTTTCCTTTTTTAGTAGAAGTAGTAGTAGTGTGAACTGCTGTACAGCGAAAAAGATCGCTATACCAACGCCAGTATGGCGCCTGGCCCATTAAGAGCCTTAGCATTCTTTGCTTTTATCCATACCAAAAACTTCTCTGTCGATTATTGCCTTGAAACTATTGAGTGAAACAGCATTTACAGCTCTTGCTGACAAACCATTCCATATATCCACCACCCTATTAGTTAAGAAATTGAAACGTGGAGGACCCTTCTTGGTCAGTTCTCTCACTAGTCTTTTTTCATGTCTTCTTAAATTACCAGCTGGTCCTGTTGTTGTTTTTGCATAATTAATTCCATTTATTAAATTTATATTTTCCATACCTTTGACTAGTTTGTACATTTGGATTAAATCACCTCTTTTTCGCCTCTCTTCAAGGGTTGTCAAATTTAAAATCTTTAGCCTTGATTCATATGGAATATTTTTTAGACAACTTAGAAGTTTAGTCGCTCTCCGTTGTACCTTTTCGATTTTGATTTTAATTTTTATTTTACTCTAAATGAGCATTAGCTCTGTACATAAAACAAATAAATAAAATTAATTAAATGATGGCCTTTTTTTTTAGTACCAACAGAAATTTTCTTGTTCGAACATCAAAATTTGTTGAAGTAGAAATTGAAGAAAAAAATATTCATGGTGTAAGGTTTTATTATTATGATGAACAATTTTCGATAAAATAAAAAATTCACTTTTTTTTGAATTTATTAAGAAAAATAAAAAAAGAACACTTATTTCGTTCGAAAGATTAAAAAGTTTATTTTAAAACTTAAAAAGGAAAAAATTGACTAATTTGAGGCATTATTTTTTTGGGATGTAACCCAGGCCAAGCTCCATTTTAAATTTGTCAGCATAAACTTGAGCGCTTTGGTCCAATGTTCATACGAATTCGAAGTAAATTTCACACTATAACTCGAGTTTTTGTCTTCCAACTTGTCGCTATTAATTTTGTAGGGCAAACAAAACTGTTTATCTTTTGTCCTTATCTTATCTTCCAATTGTTTGATACAATCCAAAAATGCCATCATTCCCTTATCAAACTTTTTGTCTGGTATCAAAAAATATTTTTTGCCTTTCACTTCGTACATATTACACTCATCACCAATTTTAAAATTTGAATAGCTTGGATTATTTTCAATGACTTGAATGTAAGAAAAGCTTCCGTAAGGAACAAGTCGGAATCGCTGAAATTCTAGTTTTATTTTTTTGGCCAGACAATAAAGCAAAAGATTGGCTTGTCCAAGACCAGCATTTATTTCATCCCATTCAACTTTGTCATCGGGCATGCACCCGAGTCTAAAATAATTAATTGTGCCGAATGAACCCGAGTGCCAAATGTGAAAAGCTGCATTCAACACATTGACGCTTCGGAGACGATCAAAATGAAATTTGGCATTTCTGTGCTGATTCTCCAAGCTTTCATAATTTTGTTCCATCTTGACTAATTGTCGCTTTAAATTTGAGTACTCTAACAAAAAAGTTTGTTCTTGATTAACCAAATTTGTTTCCTCGTCAAGCAATTTATTTTTTATTTCAATGAAATCACTCTCTTCTTTCTCTGCTTGCTCCAACTGTCCCTGCAATTCCTTTTCTTCAGCCTCGAGCAGTGCCAATTCTTTTTCAAGTTCGTTTATTTCCTCATCGCTGGGCACTTGACTATTTAGTCTTTTTATCAAAGCCTGGTAATCTTTTTGCTCTTGGTCGACTATTTTACACTGAGTGTCCAATTCATTTACAACTCTGTCGGCGCATTCTTCGCACAGCGGATGGTCAATATTGGTTGTTGACGAAATCATGTCGAACAAGGCAGTTATTGAGCTGATTCTCGAGTGCCAGTCCACTGTTTGGTCATTGTTTATGGTCGATTGATTGTTGGATGCTGAATCAACTATGGTAATTGTTGTGGGACAAAGGTAAAAATTTCTGGGTGGAATCGATTTTTTGAAAATGGGCTCAAAATTTTTGCTCGACAAATCAATGTCCTCATCAAAGTTTGTGTTTGTTGAACGCTCTGTGTCGTTGTTAAAACCAGTTCCAATAGGTGAGATGCTAAGCTCCATTTCTGGGTCCATATTCCCGCCAAATACTGTGTCCAAGTCGTCTTGGCAATAAGTTGTGCTTAATTGCTTTAAATTGGCTTCGTTTAAGTTGGAGTCCAAGCTGAGCGAAACTCCGCATAATTGACATTTTTGCAAGGCTGTATTTTTCACCAGGTTAATTTCAGATTTACTAGTGCTTATTCCGGTTACCACAATACTCTGGTCTATATCGCTTTGATCCATCTCAAAGTTAAATAAATTCTTAATTTTTTTTAATTAAAAATTTTAAACTTTTCTAGCCATATTTATAACACAAAAAATTCAACCTTAATTTGCCAAATAATTCAAAATTTTATCTAATTAACAATGATGACTAACTTTTGGATAGAAAAATTAAGATAAATATCTAACTTTAAATTTAAAATAGATTAAACTCAAATATCAAGAATGTCAAAATCTAAAGCGAAAGCAGTGTCAACACAAATTTCAAGAAAATCTGAAGAATTAACTGTTTTTAGAAATAAAGCTTCAAATTCTTTTTTTTTAGAATTATTCTCATCAAACTGTGTTTTAAAATTGTTTTTAATTTATTTTTCCTCAAATTTATCTAATCCTACATTGATGATTTTCAATTTTCGACTTTTTGATAATCAAAAAATTTAAATTAAACTTTTAGAATTAGTTCAAATCGAATAAAAACTCAATTATTAGGATAAAGCCATGGATGCACAATGAGATTTAAATGTAAAAAAAAAATTCCTTTTTCTTCTTTTTGGTTATTTGAATCATTCAATTAAAAATAAAATCTTAATTGGTCCTAGTTTAGTGATTCAGATATGTTGTAGATTAGAGAAATATCAAGTACAAAAAGATATTGGACCAAATAAAATAAAATTCTGAAAAAGAGTAGAGGATTAAACTCACATAATAAAGTAAAAATTAAAAAACACCACATAAATATGAAAATGAAAGCTGAACATATTGGAGCACAAAAAAAAAACATAAAGTTTAGCATTATTTTTTGAAAAATTTAAAAAAACATAAATTGTTTCTTCAATAATGAAAAAAACATAACTTTATTTTTCATCTGAGAAAAACACATAATTATTATTTTCCTCTTACAGTGTTTGGTGCGATAGATATTAAGCGTAAATTCTTTTCTGGAGGTAACCATAAAGCATATGTGCCTCTAGTGAACAAGAAAAAGATTTTAGTTTTTCGACTATTTATAAGATCTTGTGATTTATTTAGTTATTTTAATAAAATAATCTTACTAATTTAATGATTATCATTTTTTTGCTTTTTTTTTATTTCAGATCTAGTTTTCAATATTTATTGTTAAATTAAACCAATTAATTATTTAAAACTTGAATAATTAAAAAATAAAATTATCGTCTTAATTTATTGCGCCGTGATTTTTAACTAACAAAAAATTGTTAAGACTTTTTTCTAGTCTAGCAAAATTCACCAAATGATAAACCGTAGTACAAGAGATGGTAGTATTTAATATTTTTTAAATTTTAACTAATTTATTAATATTTAATCAAAAATTTTAAAATAGATAACATAAAATTAAAAAGAAAATTTTTCCAAACAATTGTAGCTGTTTTTAATGAAAAAAAAACATTAAAAATCTGACCGAGACTATTTAATTAATGCGTACGACTACACAGCAAAATAATTTTGATTTAAAAAAATTTTCTTTTTATTAATTAATGCGGCGAGATCTTATTTAATCCCGCCTTCTAGAAAGTTAAAATAAAGCAAATTTTTGATGATGAAAACCGAAGTTTTACATCATCGTAATTGAACCAATTTAACAATGACTCGAGTTTTTATAGTGATTTTACGCACTAAAATCAAGATTTTAAAATATTGCATTCAAATTAAAAATTCAAAAATTTTAAAATTCTAAAATTAAAATTAAATTTTTTTTAAACGCCATCTTTCAATAAAGTTTTAGCTTAAATTGTCTTTTGATTCTTTCTCATCTAGTTTAGTCGGCAAAATGGTCAAGTTCAACTCAGATCTTAGTTCGTGGATATTTTTTTCAAAATATTTCTCAAAGTATACATTAATCAATGGCCTTGACTGTTTGGCATTCTGAATAATCCAAGGTAAATTCTGGTCCAAATAGACTTGAGTGTGTTTGGGACCAAGTCTGAGCATGCCGAAAACTCCAGCCAACCAGCACATGGGAAGATCGAGCTGAATGGCTTCGAAAATTTTCACCGTGACTTCCCCGAGCATATTTGTCTTCAGGCCGAGGATACAATGGGTGAAATCGTGAATTTCTCTATACCTCTGCATAACATAAGCTTGCTCTTCGTTTTCAATGAATCTCACCGGCTTTCGGGTATCAGGAGTTATGTTGTTTATTTTCAAAAAATCAAAGTACTCTTTTCCGAATGAATTTTCGGGATACGTGGCCAATTTGTTGAGATCCAACACTGTGGAATTGATCACTGGTTTTTCTTTTAGAATTAGTGCGCCCTCGGGATCATTCAGCATTTTTCTTTGCAGTTCGGACAGCACTGTAAAGCTAGTCAGCTCGCCGAACGCACTTATCATGTCATCCCGATGTGGATCAAATATTGAGATCAGACCTGAGCCAAGAGTCAATACTGTGCGCTGAGCTAAATTTGTTCTGATGAACCAACTGGTCTCTTTTCTCAACGCGGTCAAAAGTCTCATCTGAAATTCAGGCTTAATTTTTTGTGTGGAAGCTTCACAACGAGGAGGTTATTCCTCAATTAATTAAACAATAAATTTTGATTCCATTCTTAAATTTTTATTTTTTAAAAAATTTGAAAAAAAAAATTCTCATGACTGACGACCCTTTTGGTCAAGTAATCGAATTAAAATTTTTTTCAGTCGATAAACTGGTCTTACTGTTTTTTAAAAAATAAATCGATTTTTTAAGAATTTTATACATTTAATAAAAGAAAAATAAAGAGAAAAAATTTACAAAACATTCGGAATAAAATAACTGTAAGCAAATTATCTTTAATTTACTTACAATTAATTTTTGCATGGTGAATGACAATGAGCCAAGCGCAGATTTTTAGACAAACATTTAAAATCATCATTGACATCATCTTCGCTCAGTTGAAACATCGTGTTGGGTGTAAATTTACGTTTACGGTCGTTTACGAATTGAGAATAGCAGCTAGATGAATAGAAATTTGGCTGAACAGAATAGAAATTGGTCTGACATGAGCCCAGAGTGTTATTTGAGCTATGGTTGCCAGTGCTTGTCACATTTGCGGTGTTCGATTGTAAGAGCCCTGAGCTTGACGAAACAGACGAGGAAACATGCAAACCAACATGGCTGGAAGATAGGTCATGGCATGATGTGTCGTTTTCATTGTTGTGATTTGTTCGACGGCGAAGATTGCGGGTAGGTGGTGGTTTTATCTCAGTAGTGTCCATGTTAATGTCAAGAGTATTGCGATCGATTTCGATTTGTTTCCGTATTTCTTCATGTTCATTGATCAAATTTTCCTTGAGCTCTTTTCGTTTTTCGTGAAATTCTTGCTCAGCTTTTTTCTTTTCTGTTCTATAAGTTTCCTCGATATCTTCCTTTTCTCGAAGATACCACTCGTTTAAAGATTCTAGCTTGTCATCACAATCTCTTTCCAAATTGCCAACATGGCACAAGTATTCTTTTAAGTACAAACTCAAACTTTCGCTCATCTCGTTCTCTTTGAGATCAGACAAAGCCTGACCGGAACAAACACCCATTTGGCGAATTTTTCTCAATTTGTTTCCAAGATCCTTTAATTTTTCTTCGAAATATTTTTCTCTTTGTTTTATTTCTTCCTGTGACAACTCCAATTCGACCAAGTCATCACACTTGGCACTCTCAGGTTTGGCATTTGATGATTTTTCTTCAGCATCCTTGGGCTCTTGTTTTATATCTGGCTTTTTTTCTTCATCAAACTTTTTCATTTTGTTTAAATCGTCCAAATTCTTAGCCGATTTCGACGAGTTCAAGCTCAAGCAACTTTTGTTTTTTGTCAAACTGGTATTGTCTGTTGTTCCATTTATTAGTCTTTTTGGTGTCTTGAAATTTGGGGAATTCGTTTTTAGGCTTGTTTTTTTCCGACCTTGAACAGCTAATGACATCTAGGTGTTCAATTAGTTTTTTTTTTATTTAATTTTAAAAATTAAATTTTTTTAAAAAATTCATTTTCTAATTTTTTTAATCTAAAATATCATTTGATAATTTTTGCTGATTTACTAGCAAATTTTGTTTTTAAGTTTCTTTTTTATTAGAGATTCAAAATTTTATTCAAGGAATGATTCAAACTAATTCTCAATTTAAAGTTGTTTGGCTGCTTGGTTCGCTTGGTTTAGCTTGTTCACTTGATAGTCAGCAAAACCTCGACTCAATCGTGTTTGAGATGATACAAATCGTTTTGTACAATTGTGTAAGCATAATTCCTTTTATTTAAAAAATTTTAAATATTTTTTTCAAAATATAAAATTAAGGATTTTTTGAATTTTTGTTTCATTTAGTCTTTTAAAAGATTTAAAAAATCTTATATTTTTTTCAATAAATTCAACAGAGTTTTTTTTTTAATACAGCTATGGGTATAAATTTTACCAGACAAAAAAAAACAAGACTATTAATAATTTTTATTTAGAGTTGGAAAAAAATACTAATACAAATACAAGTTTTTTTAAAATTTATTTTAATTTAGCTTTTTAATTAATATTAATGCAACGAAAAATCAAAAATATTTTGGTTTTAGAATTTTTCGCAAAAGGCTGGAATAAGCTGATTTTTTGGTTAATTCCAACTTTCAAAACTAAATTCGAGCATTTATAAAATAGATCAATTGATTTTTTCTACACACAAACTATTTATTTCTACGAAATTTTATATTAATGACACACAAATAAAAAAATAGTCTCTTCATTTTGATGACGATTTGATTATATTCTACACTTTTAACAAGAAAAGAATTAATAAAAAAAATAAAAATAATGGTCCTAATTTTTAGGTATCATTTTTATTTTATAAATAGTTTTTCTTTATTAAATTCAACATTTGCGGTATTACTAAAAATTTCGCTGTGTTAATATTTATTTTTAATTCATTTATAAAAGGGAAATAAACAAATCATAAAAATTATGGCAAATTTTTACTAAGTTTAATATTAATAAAACTCAAAATTAAAATTTTTAAATTCGACTAAAATCCACAATCTCTATGATAATTCGTTTATTTTTATTAAAGATATTTTACATTTTTCGATATTTTTAAGAGAATTACACTTTTTATGATGGTAATTTTACATTAGGTGCTGTTACAATACGTGGTTCTGAGGCAAAATTACGTAATTTTACGTTAATTTATGTATAACATTTAGTTTTACCGTATTTTACTTCTTTTCTAAAATTACGTAAAACTACTTTATTATTAAGACCCTTGTGAACGCAAAAAGATGATTTTTTTCGTTTTTTATTCGATTTAAAAAAAATTATTTTTATTCTTCAAAGCATCAAAAAAATTGTTCAAGAATAGTGATTACCAACAATAGTGATTTTTTTTTTTTTTTAATTTTGAGGTAAAAGACCCAAAAAAGTAAAAACCCTCAAAAACAGTGAAATTTTTCTCATTTCTTTTTTCATTTATCAATTTTACCTTTTATTTATTTTACCTCCGAACCATTTATAAGCTGCACTGTATATTTCCAGTAAGTTGATTATTTTATTTGAAGTTTTTAATAAAAAATTAGTGATTTTCACAAATTTTTTTGAATTCCCTCACAAGCCCTAAAAATATGTCCATCTTTATCAAAAATTAGTTAAAGTCTAGGATTATTATTTTTCACAAATCTTCAATTAGTGAATTTCAAAATAAATTTCAAATTGGATCAATTTTTTTGTACCAACTTTCTACAGAAGATTAATTTTTTTAATTAAGGAAATAGTTTTACTAACCTCATCATTACTCAAGTCACGGCTGTTGAAACTAAAAACGCAATTGTTGAAACATTCGTCGGCAATTTGATTATAAGTCATTATAAAATCTTTTAACTATTTAAATTAATAAGCTTCTGAGAGGATATATGAAATTAATAGTTTACCCCTTTGAGATTGTCTACGTCCATTTTTGAATTATTTTGAAAAGAACGCTAAAATGATAAAATTTAAAGCTAGAAAATTTAAAAGTAAATTTTTTTTATTTTTGGAATAATTTCATCTTAAAAACAATTTTTTTTTATATTATAATAATTTATTCGATGAATAGGTTCCAGGGTTGTACGACTATGCAAATTTGAATTTTTTTTTAAAACTGGATGACGATTTATTTTATGTCTTACAAATTAAAAAAAATACTTTTTGTTATTTATTCTATTTATTAAATTAAAAAAATTAATTTTTACCGATTTTGGTTAAAATACGAACCAGTGATCCTCAAATTGATAATCTATTCATTCTTAAGTATTCAAAATTTATAAAAAAGAAAAGTTAATTAAAGAAATTTTTCTATTGAGATTTTCCTTTTGACAAGAGAATTAAAATTGAAAATTTTAAAAGAAATTTTAATGAAAAAAAAAACAAATATCGACTTAACCAAAACTAAAAAATTAAAAAATATTTTTTAGAAAATATTTTGAAATTTTTTTGAAGTTAAAAAAAAAAAGTGTTCATTAAATTGGGTAAATTTTGATCATTGTTACTTTTTTAAAAATATTTTCTTGTTTTGTTTACAAAATTAATTAAATAAAATTATTAAGTAAATTGAACGATCATGGCTTTTTCGTTTTGGTCAACCCTTTTGTTCTCTATTGAGAAGATCTATTTTTCTTTTACAAAAAATAATTGAATTCCGATTTGGTTATTATTAAAACTAATTCCAATTAGAATTAATAAGCAAAATTTGAGTTTAAAAAATTATTATATCATTATTGTTTTTTATAAAAAATATAGTTCGGGTTATACTTAGGCAGTATCGAATGGACCTGAGTCCCTCCTTTTAGCCAAGTGTTCTTAGTTTATACATACAAATAAATTTAAATACAAAAAATGCTTTCATAAAACGATTAATTCTTTTTAAAAAAAAATTTAATCTTTAACATAAATTAAATTTAAAACTAAACACACAACAAAATATTTAATTTAATCATTTTATCAATTTAGTCTTTTCTAATGATGGTAATTTTGAAACAATAAATTATTAAGTTTGAGAGATTTTTTTTTCGATCCTCCTTTTTTTTTTTCTTATTTCTTAAGCTTCAAATAGTTTGTCTTTTTTAAAATCATTAATTTTTTTAAATTTACGTGCAAATAAGCAAAAAATATCAGGTGATCAAAAAAAATTATTTATTTTCAGGTAAAATATGTGAATTTTAATTGTTTATTCACGGTTAATTTACTTAATAGCTAGTTCATCATTTTATAGTTTTTGAATTGTTTTAGTCGATACAAAAAAGTGTAAAATATATCAATCAAGGTATTTTGTAATTAAATTAGTATTTTTTTAAATAAAAAAGAACCAAAGTTGCAAAAATTTGTTTTGTCTTATTGAAAAGGTGCTATTTAAAATTTATATTTTTTTTGCGTTTTTCTATTTAGTAATTGGGATATACTCTTTTAATTTTCTTCTTCATTTTATTTTTTTTTATTTTATAGATCTTAAGTTGGGATAAAAAATTATCAGTCTTTTTAAAATGAAATATTCATAAAATGAATCAGATTCTATGATAGGAAACAAAACCTTTATTCTGCTAATTCAATTTTAATTTCATAATCAAAATTTTAAAAACACTAAAAAAAGTTAAAGAAACCGTAATAATCAAAATTTCAAACTAACAATACATCTTAATTTGTTTATTTTTTTAAATTAAAATCCTTTAAGGAGAAGTAAAAAATTGAAGGATAAAAAATAAGTTTAAATAATAATCACATAAAAATTTTTATATGAAAAATAGAAAAAAAATAAAATATATGCTAAATTACAATATGAACCAAGCTCAGAAGGATCTGATCAACTCTTAATTATTGAGTAGATATTATTCCTTAATTTAGGTTAAGCAATGTTAAAATTTATTGTCACTAATTAAATTTTTATTCAGTACAAACTGGAAAGCAAAATGGTATAATTTACTTAGTTAATGTTCTTAAAGACACTTTTTATATTTTAGTTTTATTAAAAAATGTCTCAATGAATAGTATCATTTTCATTGAAATATTATTAAAACATTAAGACATTATTTATTTTTTATGTTAGCAAATAAAACATTCAAAATCAGAGTTGTTTAAAAGTCACAAGTCTCAAGTCAAGTCCAAGTCCCGACTTTTTTTTTTTTTCAAAGTCCGATCAAAGACTTAAAATTAAAAAAAAAAAAAAAATTAAAGTCCTTCCTTGGGCTTGAACTTTTTTTGGGACTATTAAAAAACTCTGTTCAAAATAATATATTTAATTTAGAAAAAAAGTATAAAAAAAAAATAATGAAACTTTTACAGGTTAAGCTTATTAAGAATTCAAATACAAAAAAATTGAAACTAATAATTTTTCTTTTAAATCAGACATATGAAAGATGGGTAATAAAGGAGGAAAGAACAAACCATCAAAAACAAAAGATAATCAAAAATTATCAAGTGGACTGTCAAAACATGATTACGCGTATTTAACTTCACAAACTGGGTACTCCAAACCAGAGATAAAAAAATTTTACGACCAATTTATAGACAACACTCCATATGGACAAATGGACAGACAAGAATTCGTTAGGTTTTATAGCAAATTAAGAGCTGAACCACCAGAACTTTTGGATAAAATATCAAACTTTGTTTTCAAGGCATTCGATGAGGACAATAATGGATACATTAGCTTCAATGAATTCATGATAGCTTATGTGTAACTTAAGATTTTAATTAATTAAAATTTGTTTTTTTTTTTAAATCGTTTGTTTTTCTGAAAGATTAACAATTAGAGGTGACCCGAAAAAAAAATTGGAGTATGCTTTCGACCTGTATGATGCTGATAACAACGGAACTTTGGACATGAATGAAGTAAGATCAGTGTTGGTTGGAATGCTTGGGTTGCTTGATGCTAATAATCAAGCAATCGATGTGTCTCAATTGGCCGAGGAATGCTGTTGCGAATTGGACAAAAATGGAGATGGAAAAATATCCAAGGAAGAATTCATCGAAGGCCTATTGAAAAATTATTCGCTAAGAGTTCTTATGTCACCATTTAATTAATATTTTAAAATTTACAATTTTTAATTTTAATAAATGGAGATTTTTTATTTACTCTAAATCATTTAGAGTATATAAAATTATATATCTCTAGTAGAGATATATTCAAATTGTGTTATTTTAATAAAAATAAAATAATTGAAAATTGTTTTAATTTTGATTCCTTAGTTTTGGTCCATGTTAAAAAAGTCCCTGTTATGATGCGTAATGAAAAAAAATGCTCAGATTTGAATAATATGACTCGAGTTTTGGATATGATCCTTTAAAAATAATGAAAAATTGAAAATTAAATAATTATTCAAGGAATTCTTCAATTATTAAAATTTTTAAGGAAAATCTAAGATTTTGTTTAGTAATCTTAATTGAAAAACTTATGGAATTTGATTTTAAAAATCTTTTAAGAATTTGTCAGATCTTAGATAACAAGACGATGTGAAATTTTAGTACAAAAATTACAGGACAAAAAAGAAAGATGTTGTAATTTTTTTTCTAATTTTACAAAAATGGTTTTAGAATTTTCTCATTTTTTTAATTTTCTACAACTCTGCAATTTTCTGTTTTTAGAACCATTTTTGTTTAATGACATTTTTCTTTTTTTACTAGTATCTTGTACTAAAATTTCACATTGTCGATTATAAACCTTAAAACTTTAAAAACTATTTTTTTTAATTTTTATTAATATTTTTATAAAACAAAGAACTTTAAAAATTTCCTTGTTTAATAACACCAAAAATAAAAAGGAAAATTTTGGAATCATTAAATTTAACAAAATAAGCGCCTGTAAAGCTTTGCATCATACAATGATGAACTCCAGCAATATTTTCGTATTACTTCCTAGTTAATAAAATAGAATCTAAGTACTTTTTTGATTTAGTTTCATTCTAAAATTTGTTCAAAAGTGACATAAAAATTTGTCTGTTGATTTACAACTTGATTTTGTAACTTAAATTGCACGCTTTAATCAAATAATTTTAAATTGAATGAATAATTGCAGAGTAAATTCAATGTTTTGGATAACCCAAAGAGAAGAAAAAAAAAAATTCTTAATAGTAATGTTCATTGATTTTTCGCTCTAAAATTTCTTAGTTTTGTTTAAAAATTAATTAATTCTTTATATTACAAACGAAATATTGATAAGAGACAATTCATGAAGCAATGAAGTTAAAAAATTTGTTTTCAAAATTCTAATATCAAATGTTCATATAAGTATTTTTCTATTTTAATTTAAATACGTTATAACAAATAATTTTTTAAAATTGAATTAAAAGAAATTAAAAATTAGTTCTTCATAGTCGGGTAAATATGATGAAAAAATTTGCTAATAAATCAGCAAAAATTATCAAATGATATTTTAGATTAAAAAAATTAGAAAATGAATTTTTTAAAAAAATTTAATTTTTAAAATTAAATAAAAAAAAAACTAATTGAACACCTAGATGTCATTAGCTGTTCAAGGTCGGAAAAAAACAAGCCTAAAAACGAATGCGCCAAATTTCAAGACACCAAAAAGACTAATAAATGGAACAACAGATAATACCAGTTTGACAAAAAACAAAAGTTGCTTGAGCTTGAACTCGTCGAAATCGGCTAAGAATTTGGACGATTTGAACAAAATGAAAAAGTTTGATGAAGAAAAAAAGCCAGATATAAAACAAGAGCCCAAGGATGCTGAAGAAAAATCATCAAATGCCAAACCTGAGAGTGCCAAGTGTGATGACTTGGTCGAATTGGAGTTGTCACAGGAAGAAATAAAACAAAGAGAAAAATATTTCGAAGAAAAATTAAAGGATCTTGGAAACAAATTGAGAAAAATTCGCCAAATGGGTGTTTGTTCCGGTCAGGCTTTGTCTGATCTCAAAGAGAACGAGATGAGCGAAAGTTTGAGTTTGTACTTAAAAGAATACTTGTGCCATGTTGGCAATTTGGAAAGAGATTGTGATGACAAGCTAGAATCTTTAAACGAGTGGTATCTTCGAGAAAAGGAAGACATCGAGGAAACTTATAGAACGGAAAAGAAAAAAGCTGAGCAAGAATTTCACGAAAAACGAAAAGAGCTCAAGGAAAATTTGATCAATGAACATGAAGAGAAGCGAAGAAAAGTTGAGACTGATCTTAAAATGTTAGAAATTAATTTTGACTATTATGAAAATAAAATATTTCCTACTCGAAAACTTAGAAGACGTGGTAATACTCCATGTAACCCTAATTTTGATTTCCTTTTAGACGCAAGCAGTTTGGATATTTTTTATTAGATGAATAGTTTTATTGTAAAATTACTCCATTTTGATGCTTCTGTTTATTTATATTTAGTTAACTTTATTTTTCTATGGGAATTTCGTTTTTTCATTGAACCTAAACAATATGAATTAAAATTTTTTCCTCCTCATTTTGATATATTTAGTTCTAAATTAAAAATTATAAAACTAATAAATATCCTAAAAAAAGACGTTTTTCGTAAGTTATCCTAATTTTTAAATTTTTATTCAATTTTAATTTAAAATTTTGACTAAAAGTTCTTAAATGCTTTCTTTATTTATCTCTAAATCTGTTCAAATATTTCACCATTTTTTAATTAAATTTTCATTTTTGTTTTAGTCAAAAAAATATCAAAAATTATTCTATGATTATGATTTAAAATTGAAAATTTATAAAACAATCGAGTTTTGAGTTTTTGTCTCCAATTTTTTATTTTTCAAAGGAATTAAAATTATCAAATAAAATTAAGCTAAATATTTAGTTTAAAATATTTTAAAAATTCAAAAAAAGCTAAGAAATTTTCTCAAGTATTATAGAATGAATAATTATATTACCCTTTTCTACCCTAGCGGATAACAGTTCCTCGAAAAGGCATTCATTTCATTTTAATTCATTTCTTAATTCATAAGACAAAAATTTAAAGAAAAGATAATCATCGTTGAAAATATTATTTGTTGAAACAAATGTATTCTTTTTTTAATTCTATCTCTTTTAATAATTATATAATTTCAGAATTATATAAATTTATGATTTTATCACAGACAAAGCGTTAGTATTTTCTCAAAAAAACAAAAAAAATATTTAATTTTGTCAATAATTTGCAAATAAAATAAAAATTAAAAAAAAAAAATTTTTACAATTTTTTTATTTAAATGATAATCAACTATGCCTTTTCTTTTGTTATCACATATTTAACTTCGCCTGTTTAAATTTACTTTTATCTATTAAGTAAAATCAGCACTTTTGACTTCAGATGTATTTTTTAATCATTTGATTTTTATTTTGTATGAGTAATTTTTCATTTATTTATTTGTTTATTTGTACCGAGCTACTTTATTTATTTATTTATTTATTTATTGTCATTGAATTAACCCCCTTTTAGGAGAAGTAAATTTTAAAGATTAAAATTAAAATAAAAATAAATAAAAATTAGTTGATTTTTGAAAATAAAATTGACATATAAAAATAAAAGGTAAATGAGAAAATAAGAAAAGACCAATAAGTAAAATTCACCTTTTCTTGATTAGCTCATTTAAACCTAATGTTGTACATATAGCTTACTTTCTAAACCAACTTACTTTCTGAAGTGTCTTGTGAGTAAGGCAAAGAATGAAAAGGAGTTTGGACATTATGTTTACGATTTCAGATGAGAGACAGCTAAATTTAATTAAGTGGGCTGTTAAAAGACAGTCTTGCAAACAGATAGTGCTTATCAAAGTTAAAAAATTTTTAGAATCTTGAGAATTCTAGAAATGCGACAAGTTGGTCTTATAGCGGTTCTAATAAAATCGCAACGCGATCGGCAAGCCCGGCCCGGCCCGGTCAATTTATATTAGCTAGCTTTTTTCACTAATATGCTTTTATTGATTCAGTGCCTATTTGACAAGTGGATTTACGTAAATTTTCGTAAAAATTGGTAAAAATGAAAAGGCCAAAAAAAGCTAAATTTTTATTATTTTCTAATAAATTTTGAAAAAAGCAGTTTCTATTTATTTGATTATATTTTACCAAAAGTTACTTTTTTTAAACTTTTTTTTACTAATTTTACAAAAAATTTAAGTTAAAAAAGGTAAAATATGGTAAAATAAAGTATTTTTTGAAAGAAAATTAAGAAATTTTTAAATCTCCTAATAAACTAGCAGTCCGACCATCCGCCATCTTTGTCCAACACTATATCAATTACCTATGAAACAAAAATAACACTAACTTAAATTTTAAGAATTATTAACTTTTAATCGTAAAATTTTAGATTTATTTTGTTTTTTTTTATGGTACAAAAATTCATGGCTTTTAGAATCTTTTTTATACAACAGCAAAAGATCAATTCAATATTTATCCTTGGATTAATATTAATTAGAATGTCAATTAATTTAAAATCAATTAATTTGATAAATATACTTAAATGAGCTAGTATAATGGATAGAGTTGTTTCATATAATGAGTAAGATTCTTTATTACTTTTGGAGTTTAAAAATGGCATATAAACACCAAGATAGCCCTATGACTCGAGGGTCTTATATGAATATAACTATAATAACGATTTAAAAATTCACTGTCAATTAGATCACAGGAATCATTGAATATCCAGAATTGACCACCTGTCTTCCTCTATTTTTTGCGAGGTTGTGTGGGATATTTGATTGAAAGAGTGCGGGATTTTTTTTAAGACATTAGAGGACAAATTTTTAATAATGTAAAATTCATTTTTTTGGTCCATAATTCAATTAACTAACAAATATTTGAATTATCTAAAAGTTAGTTACATTAAGGGTGATGGGGTTCCGTTTTAGACGTGTTAGCCATTTGATGATGTTGATTGCGTGTTTCGTTGATGTAGTGGATATGATTTATGAGATTTAGTAGTATTTTTCCCTCTAAAACTTATTGCCTCATAATATTTTTCCAATTTAAACTTTTTCCCTTTATAAAATTTTCCCTTTATAAAATTTTCCTTTTATAAAATTTTCCTTTTAAAATTTTTACCTCTGTATTTTAAAAAATAATTTTAGACAGTTAAAAAATGAAGATTAAATAAATTTATTTTAAAATTAATTGACATTCTTATTGATATTAATCCAAAGATAAATATTGAATTGATATTTTACTGTTGTATAAAAAGGTTCTAAAAGCCATGAATTTTTGTACCATAAAGAAAAAACAGAAAATAAATTTAAAACTTTAATAAAAAGTTAAATTAAATAAAATAGAAGTTGAGTTTTTTTATCAAAAAAAATCTATTTTTTTATTTAACAATTATAATATTCTCCGCGTTTCAACCAATTTTGATGGATCTATACAATTTCATTGCCAAAAGTCCAAGTCCATCAGCATAACGGTTAATCGATAGCTTATTTGGTAAATTTTTATTTTTTTTTATTAGTTAATAATTCCTTTATTAAATGATTCCTTTTTGCAAATAAAAATTAATAATTATGTAACACTGCCCAAAAAAGGGAAAAATTATAAATGACCGGTTTATGGGAGCTATTAATTACAGCACCTCTAGATCAATTACTTCTGTCTTTAATTTTTTCGAGATCAAACAAACTTATGGAAAATTTGTAAGTTTAAATAAACTACAGGTTTAGATCCGTATCAAACTCTGAAATTCTTGATTAAATGCATCATCAAGACTTGATTTTAAGGCTAAAAAGTAAAAATAACTCTATTTTATGCATTTGGTGCAGCACTAAGAATTAACAAAAAAAAATAATAGAAAAATTAATTTTTTATCATCTCGATTTTTTTATCTACTAGAGTTTGAGTTGTGGTGCGGCATTATTGCTGTAAAATTTAAATAAAAAAGGAAAAAAAATTATGGAGATTTAAAGTTGATAAAGAATAAAAAATGGCACAAAAGATTAGTTTAATTTGCTATAAGAGTGGACAAGACCTTTCCCAATTTTTTTCAAAATTTAAAATCAGGCTGATCCTAGCTTTAAAATAAATAAAAATTATATCTTAAAGTTGAATTTCCGATTAGTTAAAAATGTACGAAACCATCAAAAAGATTTGTACATTTTTGTAAAAAATCTTAAGCAACTCGAAAACAAAATTCGCACTTTACTGAGCAATAAGGACCCAATAGTTGTACAAGACCATGCCAAGTCTGTTTGCTTTTGGCTCGATATCATACGTCGTCATGGAATTCAATACCTTAAATGATATTGTTTTTCCAAAATAGGAGGGTTCAGTTATAATTTTAAAAAAAATTAAAGCCTTTATAAAATATAAAATTTTTTATGATAAAATTAATTTTGTGCCATTTTTTATTCTACACCCATTAACATGACTAATTAGACAGTTTTTTTTTTGTTTTGATTTATTTTCTCAATTCTCGGTGCTGAAAAATGTTTTAGCTTTTGGTGCAGCATAATTGATCTAGGGAATAAGGTTAAATGAATTCAAATATTTCAACATTTTTAATGAAAAAATGATTATCTCTTACGACTGAAAAATAAAATAAAAATAAAATTTTTTTTTTTAAATAAAACTCTTTTGCTCGGACTTTTGAAACTGGATCTGGAACCGTAAAAAATTCAAATTGTTTGGACTTTTTTTTTAAATTTAAAAGTCTTTGACTTGGACTTTATTTTGAGCATTTTAAACAACTTTATTTCTAAATCAAAACTATCAATAATAATATTTTATCTGAAGATTAATTTCATAAATTATTAATTAAAATTAAAAGAATAAAATTTAATGAACGTCGGTAAATTGGCAACGATTTTTTCAAACATTTTATTATATAAATCAGATTTTTATTAACTAATTTTGCAAGTTATTTTAATATTTTAATTCGATATAAAAATAGAAAATGAAAATTAATAATTATAAATAGCTGCGTTGAATTTTAAGCCAATTAGCCAATTGACTTAGATAACAATCGTTGCAGAACAAGTCAATTACACCTTCGACGGCGAATGATTCCACTTGATTCGAACATTGATTAGAACAGCTTTGCAATATCACTAAATAGAGTTTAAAAATTAAATTTTTTTGTCTAGAAAAAAATTAAAAATAGAAAATAATTCTATCACTTGCAGTACGAGCTAAAATAGTTTTATTAGGCTAATCAACACTTACAAGTGATTTGTAGAGGTTTTTTTTCAGTAAAGATTTTTTCCGAAATGCAAAATAGATACAATTTTTAAAGTTTAAAAAAAAAACTCAAAAAGAAAATATGAAAATATTTAAACCAAAATGCTTGACCACAAAAATATAAAAATACACGATGGGCTATTACCCGACGAAGAGACTTAATTATTTTACTTTAAGAATAAAAAAAAAAAGAAATATTTAAAGCTAAAGAATACAAATTGATAAGAAATTTTTTAATTTATTTTTTTCTCTTGGCTGGCAGTGTAATCTATGAGGTAGACTTATGGCGGCCCGAAATTTTCGATTGCATTATACGTTCGACGATTGTTTTTGCGTATTTTAGACGAGTGAATACTTCTTTGGTACAACCAAACTTTTCTATTAGAGTAAATTTGAATGTGCGGTAGTCGCGTTTTTCGTCTATGTAGGTAACGGCACCCATGATCGGACAAACAATTATTTTTGTGTGGTCATGAAAAAAATTGATCTGAAAATTTTAAAAAAAGCATAAATTTTAGAACTGAAAATTTTATCTTCTGGCTACTTGAATAGTTCCATTGGATAGATGCAAAATGATTGCATTTCTGGTTCTCAGCCATGTTCTCAAAAATGGCAGGCGTGACATTTCATCACCTGGACGGGGTGCAATACTAGCACCAGCCTTTAATAATAATAAAAATATTAATTTTTCACATTCTGTTATTTTCTCACAGTGACATTTGGACCATTTTTTTTAGAGAATTTTTTTTCTATTTTTCATTTATTTAAGTAGAACCTGTCAGAATTGTTTAAAGTCCCAAAATAAAGTTCGGACTTGAGACTTGTGACTTTTAAACAACTCTGGAAAGTACCAAAAAATATAAAAAAATGTTCCAAAGTGCTCACAGCGAGGTTTTTCTACAAGCACCAAGTTTGAGTAAACAGTTTTTTTTTATGCATCAATAAAAGAATCAAGTGTCCCATTTATGTGATTACACACTTTTGTTCTAAGATTTTTTGGTATTGTGAAATTCAAATCATTTGAATTTCACAAGGAAGAATTAAAATTAAAGTTAATAAAATATACATAAAAAATTCTGCAACAAAGTGAAACATACTTTGTTAAACGATGTAATACGATGTAGTATTTTTTTAAGTATTTTTTATTAACTTTAATTTTTAATTCATCAAAAAAGGAAGAATCTTTGTTCAATTTGTACTTGAATTTCACAACACCTATTTTTTTGATGGAAAAAAATGGCATCGTGAAATTACATACAAAATTTCCAAAACAAAAATAAAAAAAATTTAAAATTTTTTTTCTAAATGTCAAAAACTTGTTCTGTAAAATGAATCAAAGTGAAACAACTGTTGTTTCACCTTCTGCGGAAGTCTGCAAAATCTGTGCAAATAAATTCCGCTTTATTTTTAACACTTTTAAATAGGATGCAATTTTGCAAAATTTGCACAGATTTTGCAGACTTTTGCAGAAGGAGAAATAACAGTTGTTTCACTTTGATTCATTTACAGAACAAGTTTTTGGCATTTAGAACAAAATTCATAAATTTTTTTTATTTTTGTTATGGAAGTTTTGTATGAAAACTTCACGATGGCGAAAAAAATTTCCGAGTCTTAGATTTAAAAAATATTGATTTTGCCTTCTTAAAAAACTTGGGTGCTTCAAGTGCAAAATTTTTCCAATTACTTTTAATAAATGCTGGCTCATGTAATCCCGGAAATATTTTAATAGAGTTATTTTTTTCTGCAACCAGTCCGGATAGGACTGTAGTGTGTACAAATATTCACTTCCATCTCTTTCAATATACTGCAAATTTCTATAAAAAAAATAAAAATAAATTTTGAAAAAAATTTTTTTTTTTTTAAATTTAAAAAAAAATACTGACTCTCCGCTTGAGCAAAGTATAAGCCTGGTTGAGTCATTGAACAAGACACCGACACTTTCGTCACACAGCTGATATCCAAGGCCATACTTGTCCGAATAGTCAACCCATTTGCTGACCCAAAGCATGGGCACACAGGCTGGATCCTCGGCATCATCTAAAAAAATCAAATAAATAAGAAAAAATATATTTTTTTTATTATCTCAAAATCTGTCAAACCTATTCTGAGTGGTTCGACTTCGGTCGGCTTGGCAACTATGACCGAAGAGAGCTGCTGGTACAAATCAGCGATGTAGTAGTCCTCTGGCGGCTCGTCGTGTCTTTCCTGTCCACTATCGACCTCGACCATGCGGTTTCGCTGTCCGCCAGCAGAGGCCTGCTGTCCCTGAGCTTGGCCCTGGACGCCGGACGCAGCACTCTGAGCCCTTGAGTCCATTCTTCCGCCTATCAAACCAGACAAAACCACCGACTCAATTCCGTTGGTCTGAGCCGACTTGCCATCTGCAAAGCAAACAGTTAAAAAATTAGAAAAAGCCTTTCAACTGCTGTCTAACCATTTATTTCCAAGAGGGGCTTACGAAGAGCTGAAGAAACGGAGCCGATGCCGCCATTCGCCGCCATGTTATTTCCCATGATCATTTGAGCATTGCCATTGTTGGCCATCAGATTGTTGGAGCAAGACATCATGTTCATGGACATGGGGTGCATGCTGTTGTCGCGGTCGAAACGCGGCGGCATCGACAAACATGTTGTGGGCAGTCTCGGCGGCAAATAACCTTGAGGAGAAAAAAAAATTTTTTTTTTAAATTTTAATAAATTTAATAAAAAAAAAAAAAAAAAAAAATTTTTTAAATAAAAAGTACCACTGTAGAAGAACTCGTCCTGCAATATTTGACACATAGTGGGCCTGAGATTGGGATCAGCCTGGAGCAAATTGTTGATCAAAGTTTTTGCCGGAGCGCTCACCTTATTCGGCGGAATGGAGTACTCATTTTTTTTTATCTTGGCATAGGTGTCTTTGAGGCAACTGGTCTCGAAGGGCGGCTTGCCAATCAGCAGCGTGTACAAAATGCATCCCAGCGACCACACGTCCACTTCGTACGAGTGGCCCTTTTTGTTCAGCACCTCTGGCGCAATGTAGTTTGGTGTGCCGCACAGAGTCTTTTTTCTCTCGCCCTCAAAGTCAACTTTGGTGGCGAGACCAAAGTCGCCAATCTTCAGCTCCATGTCGTCGTTTAGAAACAAATTTCCCAGCTTCAAGTCCCTGTGGATGATCTTGTTGTCGTGCAAATACTGGCACGCCTGGACTATCTGCCTCATGAAGTAGCGCGTCTCGGGCTCAGTGATCGCCTTGCGTCTCTTGTGCATTTCCATGAGACTGCGCCGGCGACACAGCTCCAGTATTATGTACACGTTGTGTTCGTCTTCGAAAAAAGAGTAGAACTCGACAATGTGCTGATGGTGGACGGCCCGGTGGATCGCTATTTCCTGGGTCATTTTTTCCTTTTGGTGCTGCTTGGTCAACAGTTGTTTGCTGACTATTTTTCCCGCGAAAATCTCTTTGGTGTTCATCTCGGTGAGCTCGTAGCAGCGAGCGAAGCCGCCCTTGCCAAGAAACTTTCCCTTCATGTACCTGTTGCCCGTGGACGGATCGATCACGATGTCCGGGATGGGTATGTCCTCTTTTCTTCCACTCTGCGATGCCGACATTGTCTATATCCAATATATATATTTAAAATATATATCTAAAGCAAAAGAATGGAGCGCGGCCGAATTTTGCTTGGTTAAGTGTCCGATTTATCTAAAGAACAGCCAAAAGCATAAGTTTTGTCTTGGTATGCTCTGTACCAAACACTGAACAATGCCGACCAAAATATTATAATTTTAGTTGGTGTGCTGAGCTGAATTTATTTAAGCTTAAAAAGTTAAGAATTCTATTTTTTTTTTCTCCCCAAATAAAGCAATGGAAAACAATCAGCTTAGAAATTTTATTCATACACAGTTGAGAGAAAGCACATAAGAAAATTTATAAAAAAAAAATTTACAAAAATAAAATTCTAATCTATACACAGCATTCATCATCGATTTAGAGATCAGCTCGTTTTGTTTGTCTTAGCGTTAAATGTTGGACACTAAAGCAAACATCCGACTGACCTGGACTCGACGAGCGATCGATCAACTGCTTGATAAATTGTCACTGATCAATTGCTCTCTCGACGAGAGAGCAAACAAATTCTACAAACAAATAGGACTAGTTTTAGTATAAGCATCTTGATTTAAGAGCAGTTTTTATAATTTGAAAGCATCGTGTAAAAAAATAATAATTTAAAATTATTTTCTTTCTCTACATGGTTGAGGATATGTTTGTTGCTGAATAAGAATTTATCGCAGTTTATTTATTAGCAGCAGAAACTCAGAGCAAAAGTGTGAGAGAGAAATAGAGAGAGAGAGAGAAAACACCATTGTTGTTGTGTATGTGCATGAAAGATTGTGGAAAGCGCCACCAATGCCAGCTAACTGTCGCTATTTATTTCAAATGCATAATTTATAGAAAAAAAATTATGTTACTCTTTTGAAAACCTTTAGATATTAAGACATTTTGTCACTAGAGCTTTTGATAACAAAAAAAAATGCAGCAGATTAACTTGTCAAGCAAAATGTTAAGTCAAAATATTCTTTTTGGATTGATTTTTTCTAAAAAAAAGCTCTTACATAAATATTTATAAATTAAAGATCAAATTTCGATTTATTTTAAAGATCTACTTTTGAAAATTGAACCTTATCGTTTTGCTTTGATCTAAACGTGAGACATTTAGGATTTTTTTTAATAATAAACAAGATAATTTTTTTCATAAATTTTTTTATGGTAAACAGAATAAAGTATGACACAATACGAATGTACTTGCTACTACTGGTCACAAAATTTTACATACCTAGACAATTTTTTTCTAGCTTTTTGAACTAGGAGGAAAAAAATTTTCAATGTTTTAATATTTCCAATGTTCTCTCAATAGTTATTCTTTTTTTAAAGTTTGATTGCTGAACAAAGCATTCCTTTTGAGTTAAAGTGACAACTTAAAAAAGAAAAAATCATATCATCAATAAATATTATATTTTATTACAAATTTTGACCTATGCACCCAAAATTTTTTAAATTCATAGATAATTTATTAAATTAAAAAAGATCAATCTTTAACATTTGAAAATTAAATTCAAATGAGAACATTTTTTTTATCTTCTTAAAAAAATTAAAAAAATAAAATTCAATTTTCTCATAAAACAAAACATCTATTTCTAATTGATAATCATCTAATAAAATAAATGTTTTCCAGTTGAAAAATAAAATTAATAATAATTGCCTACAATATAAACATGTTTATCTAATATCTTATTGTCCATTACTCAACAGAACATATTCGTAATATAATTGAACAAATAATTAAATTATTTCTGGGTATTTTATTATATAAATTTTTAACTTTTTTTATAGAAAATATTTTTTCTATTAAATTGGATCAGAAATACAAAATGCTTTTTTTTTCATATAAAAAAACAGTGGGTTTTTAAAGTTATTTAAATTAATGATCATTTTGGTATTTTAAAAATAATTTTAATTTGAAAATTGAAAATTTATTTCAAATTCGAAAAAATTCTCTTCTTCAACTTTCTGTCATCACTTCCATTATCTTAGGAATTAAAATTTAAAATTCTAAGTAAGTCTGCTCGATTTAAGCTCCTTATTTAAATTCATAATTTTAATATAAATTAAACGATGCTAATAATTGTAATTGAATGTTTTGATAAATCAAAATATAATGACTGTGTTGATTTATTTATCTGAATTTTGATTTTTTGGTATTCACAAGGCTTAATAGACTTATTAGATTTTATTATCCTCATGCGATTCAACTTTAATTTTAATGATTCCCATCAAAAAATTTTCCCTCCAAATCACTGTCTGAAAGAGATGAATTATTTTCATCTAAATAATAATTTAAAATAAATAATAAACAAGATATTTATAGTAGACAAATTCTCATAATTCCAACAAAGCAAGGAGATGGTGACCTAAAAATATGAAGAGATTCTAAACCTAAGCACTTTATCATTAAAAAAACAGAAAAATATCTTAAACCCTTGTTTCTTAATCATAAAATATTCCTTTTTATAATTATTCATTATAATTTGTAGTTAATTTAAAAGAGAAACGTAAAATCTTCAAAATAATTGAAAATTTTCAGATTTTTAAATAAAAACAAAATTTAAATTCAATACAAAAACTCATTCAGTTCAATAAAATAATAAGTGTATCGATTTTTATTAAGATTTTAGCAAATTGATGAATCTTAAATGAAGCGATCTCAAAAATTAGCCCTCTAGATCTGGAATAATAATTTGTTACAAATAAATATTTTTTGCCTTTAAATAAATAAAATTTAGAGTTGAAGATAAAATTTATAAAAAAAATGAGCATAGATCATTTGAGGGAAAGTAAGTTAAAAAATTCAAATCAAAATTAAAAATGATGATTCGACATATATCTAGCCTATTCTTACCGAGGATTATGTTTTATACGATTTTTAATAATCATAGCTTTATGCACTGAAGGGATTTGAATTAATTTTATATTTTTTGGTAAATAAAACAATTAAATCATTTGGATTCTTATGTTTAGATCAATGTATTCTTGGCCTTATTAAACTGCTTTTATTCAATTATTTGAACCCATCTTCTTTCATTTTTTATTAATTTTTAACCTTAATAATATTTTCATGCTTGTTTAACACAAATCTTGGCTTAATTTTAGGTAATCCTTTTGATTATTCTTAGTATAATATTGAAAAAAAAATCATTTTACATCTAAGATTTAAAATTTAGCAAAAATTAGATCATTGATTAAATAGTCAAAATAAAGAATTATGTCAATTGCTCGAGGAAAAGTTTTTTGAAAAATTCTTGAAAATTTTGTTTACAAAGAAAAAGCTGAGAATTATTTAATTGATCGATGGCTTGTTGGTGCAATTTTTTTAATTACTCCATGAGAAACAAAAAATATAAAAGAATTGAACTTTTATATATTTTTATTTGTGAACAATAAAAGATTATTGAATTTTTTTGTTGTTACATTTTAGACTTAAATTTCAATTTTTTTAATTAAATTTTTAAAAACGAATGAACAAAACTTTCCCTAAGGAGAAATTTACCTCTCCGAATATTTTTAAATCCAGTTTTTTTTCTGTTAAATTAAATTCCTTTAAATATTACTTAAAGCCATACGCTATAAAATCCAATATTTGAGAAATTTTAAAAATGGTTGAAATTTTTTTTAAATTATCAATAACTTCTTTTTATTTTTGAAAAAATGTGATATAAAATTAATTTGAAATTTTAGAAAGCTATTTGTACATGTTTACAAGTGAATTGAATGTTTTTTTTTTGTATTCCTTCCACTTTTCTATTTTGTGTAATTGTTCCCTAGCTTCATCTTCTGAAACATATTTGTGATCGGCTCTTTCCAACTGTTGAATTTTGCATAGTGTCAATACATCAGCATGGTGATAAAATGATACTTTATTCAGTAATAAAACTTCTGCGCCCTCGCTTATTAAAATGACATTTTTTCTTCTGTCTGCTGATTTGGGAGCTATTTTTTTAGATAAATTCTCTATTTTTTGTTTTTCATCTCCGATTAATGGATACAAGCCCTTTACAAAAAAATATTTATTTTCAAGATTTTAAAAATTTAGTCATTTTTACAAATATGCTTTCTTTATCGATTCTATCGACCACTACATAAGCTAACCTGTAGCTCTCTTTAGGGGTAATTGCTGATTTTTTTTTTGGAATCGATCTGACACGCTCGATTTCATTTGAATACTCAGCCGGATTGTTAACTGCATTGATTAAATTATTTTCGGATGGAATTTTGATCATGTCATATTCTGATTTTACAAATTGATCTTCTAAATAGTCTTGTTCTTTTTCTGTGGAGAAATTCGGGGTTTCTCTTCGTATACTAGCACTTAAATAGACACTACTTTGTCTTGTTATTTTTTCGGTACTAAAATTTATTGGCGGAAGTGTAGATTCCCGTATTAATTTAAATTCTTTAGTAGTTTCGTTAAAATTTTTTGATATTTTAAATTTGTCCAGCATCCCTTCTTCCTCAGCGTTGAATTCCTTATTGACAAATATTTAAAAAAAAACTAATCACTATTTTTTTTATTTTGGCTTTATTTGGGCTTTGGTGAATGCATTAACTACCATCTATCTTATGTTTAAATCGATTTATAATTTTTTAATAAAAATTATTGAAAAAGTAATTTTAATGCTAATTTTTCATAGCTGTTATTATTCCTATTAATTTTTCTAAATCGTATTAAAATTGTAAGTTAAACATTATTTCATTTAAAAAAGATAAAAATCAACTAATTGACTTTCAAAATATAATTGACGTTCATGTTTTCTTATAGAAATTTATTGAGCCAGAGAAGGCTATCTTTTTGATAAAATTTAAAAAAAATTTGAATTTTTTTATTATTGTTATGATATAGAGCATTCGTATGATAATATAAAATATTATGATACGAATATTGATGAAAAATTTTCTGAGTTCGGTAAGCTGGCTTCTAATTTAGACCTCAACACATTCTTTATTTCAATTCGGTTCTTATAATGAAAGTAAATAAACAAAATAAAAAAAAAGTTAAATAAAATCTCCAGTAGATCAGTATTTAGATTCGGTTATTGGTTGCAAACCATGACCAGGAAGAAAGCAAAAAGCCTTGGAATATAAGGCAAAAATCTAATTTTTTCTATTTAGTCAAAAATTGGAAAAACTAGCATCAAACTTGATTTTTTTAAATAAATTCATATTTTTGTATTAATTAATTAATTAATTTTATGAAAAGAATCGTATTTTTATATTCATCTTGTAAAATTGGTGAAAAATCAGTAATCTTAGTCAATCAATTAGTACACGCCATAAAAAACAAAAGATAAAAAATTGGGAATACATTAAATAGCAGCAGTGACTTCCAAAATGTTAGACCTATATCTTTATCGAATTTTTTATGCTTGATCATGAATTTAAGCCTAATAAAATTATACAAATTTTTCTATTCTGGTAAAATTCGTAAACAAATGATGAATTGATGATAGAATTTTTTGTCTTTAGAGTATATTTTGATTATAATTTTATATTTTTGTATTCAATATAAAAGTTGAAAATCTTTTTTTTTTTAATCGTCGTTTTACTTTGGAGATGACTGATTCATTGTAATTTTTGATTAATATTATTTTTTTTATTATCAATACAGAATTTTCAATTCCTAATGAATATTTAAATCCCAAAATAACGCATTTAGTGCTTGCCATATTAAAAGGCTAATTTAAACATGATATAGATGGTAGTTTTTACATTTACCAAAGCCTAGGAACCAAAATAAAGCCTAACTTGCGAGGATTTTAGGAATAGACTAAATCCTTAAATTCCAGAATAATTATTTTTTTCCATTTTTTAATCATTAGATGTTGATATTTCAAATCATTTATTTATTTGATTTTTAAATGTTAAAATTAGAAAAAATGTGTAATTTACTTTTGAATCATTTGTAGCGTTTAAGTTTTGATCCGGTTCTTTTTTATAAACAACGGGAAAAGCTTAAAACAAATTTATTATTTAGTAAAAAAATAGATTTCAAGTACTTTTGGCTGTTTTGATGCGATTGGAGTTGTGAAGCTTCATTTTTTTCACTACTTTTACAAATCCCTTGATTTAAAATTGAATTAAAAATTAATTATAAGATAAGAACTCACCGAAACAATGACAAAAATCCATGGTGAATTATCCGAATCTTGACATATAATTTCATTGGGTCTTTTTTAAGTAATTTTAGTAAAATAAAGATACTGTAAAATATTTAGGCGATGAATTTGCTTAGTTTTTTTAAAGTAAAAAAAAATTAAAAACTCAAATATTAAAAAAATGAAGATATAGCAGATTTTTAACTGGAAATAAACATTAAAAATTTATTAATAAATTAGCAGAATTTTATTCTTCCAATACTGATTTTATTTTTTTTATCCAAAACTGCCCAAGTTTATTTGTCTATTCTCAATAATTAATTCAAATAATTTATTTTGGTAACTTTTTTCAAAATCTAGCATAGATAGAATGTAGCAAGAAAAATGAAAAAACATTTTCTTTCTTCACAAAAATCTGCATCAATTTTTGCGTATAAAATTGTGTAATTACACTTGTCTTTTGTAATTATTTGATTTAATTTAAGTAATTTTTTAATTTAGTAGACGAAAAAAATTTGTTATGATGTGGATACTTTCAAAATTTTCTCCTAAAAACTCTTTATTAAACTCCAATCTTTTGGAATCGTTATAAAAATGGATATTTTTTTGGATACTTTCTTCCAGAAAATAGATCTCGACTAAAATGGCTAAATTGATTAAGAATACGAGAGAAATACCGAAAACAATTTTACTACTACAATTGGTATGTTTAGCTCATAAAAAAGAGTTTCATCACTAGCATAAGCTATTCATCACTTAAATTACTATTTAATTTTACCTTAAATTCTCAAAAAATGATTTAATCTATGGGCAAATGGATTAGGTAATATATTTTAGATTATTTTTGGATATAGAGTCAAACGCGATTAGGAAGTTTTTTTTAATCAAGCTTCTTTTTTTAAACATAAATACTTTTTATAAAATTTTACTAACAAGAGGCTCGAAACTGGCTTGCAGTCCGGTTCCTAAGTTATTTTTCAAATAAAAAAAAATAAATTTTTCGTCACATCAACAATAACTGATAAAATGAGTAATATAAACGAAGTAAAAAGAAAAATTCAATTGAACCTAAATATAATACAATACTTGTTATCGATTTTATCAATGGATTGAGAATATGTTTATTCAAATTTTTATTATTTTTTAAATACAAATAACATGCTAATCATGTTTCATTAAATTAAGTAAATTAAATCAAAAATTTTAATATCTAAATATAAAAATTTTGAATTGATCATCAACTTCAAGATGCCTCATAATTAAAAAAAAATCTTGATTCGAGTCAAATGACTTAACATTTAAAAAAATATTTTAAGTCATTCACTTTACTAAAATATGACTTTAGAATAATTTGAATTTTTTACATACTTTTTAATTTTCTTAAAAAAAAATTTTGATTTAAAAATTGATTAAGTTGAATTGATAAAAAAACTGTCACATTAAAATTACTATTTCTTTATTTTATTAGGTAATGCTTTAATTTATTTGATAAATGATAATTAATTGTTTTCATTCTTTTTTAAATGAAATTCTAATCTAAATGTTTGATTAATACTAAGAATTTAAATTAGATTTGAACTCAAAATGTTCCATTTTTCGACGCAAAATTTCAGATTTCATCAAAAATCTTTTAAACTATTTAAATTACTAAATTCAAATTTTGTTCTAATTTATTAAGCAGAGAAAAGAAAAAATATTTACAAAAGTTCAATTTACCCATAGTATTTATAGCATATATTTTCGGAATTTTTTGTTAAATTTTCTATCGGATACGAATCGAAAAGGTTAATTGATTGTAAAAAATCGATTGGTAAATTATAAAAATTTTTTCTCAGAACTTGCAGATCAGATAAATTCAAAAACAAAACTTCTGTAACTCCTTTTGAATACATTAAATAGTTTCTTTTGCGTTTACGTTCCACTTCTTCGGGCTAAATTGTTCAAATCAGCGTGAATTAATTAAAAAATTTTAATTAAATTTACGCTTGTATAGTCGCCTTTGTTCAAACATTTGGCCACTTTGAATAGCTCGCCAGCGGACAACTCAAATTTTTTTACACAATTTATTTTACCAGACAGAACAAAGTAAATATTTTTGGCTATTTGTCCCTCATAAGCTAAAATTCTGCCATTTTCAAACCTAAAAGTACAAATTTAGCATCAAATAGCTTACTTTTAAACTAACTTACTTTTGATATTTTATTCTTTTTGCCAATTCCATTATTGAATCTTTTGGAATGATCATGCTGAAGATATCATGTCGCGATAAAACAGTCAATATCTTTGGGAATATTTATAATTTTAAAAAATAAACTCGCGTGAAAATATACTTTTTTTAATAATTGATCATTTCTTGTTTCATCTGTAGTATTCAAAGCAGCCAGAGTGTCTCTTGTGAGCTTTTTTAGTTGGTAATTTTGAAATTTATTAAAATAAAATAAAATATTTTTTGATATTTACCCAACTTTTTGTATTACTAGCTTCAAGAATACTCGAGTATCTGAGTTTGTTGTTTTCTAGGAGATACAAATTAGGGTCATAATCAATTGCTTTGAACCATGATTCCTGAAAATATCTGAAAAAGAAAGTTTTACTTTTTTTATTTTAAAAAATTTTATTACTTTCGCCTGGTTAAGAGAGATTTGATAATTAGAAGTATCACTCGGGAAAAATGTCTAAAGAGTCGCTTTTTTTTTGAATTTTCTTGTCTAACTGCTTCCTTGAACTCGTGCGAGGGTATTTTTTCGATTTTCTAATTAAATATTACTTAATTAAAATTTTAAAAATTTTTTTTTAATTCTTACGTTTATATACTCTTTGATATGACCAGAAAATTGATTAATATCCAGCGCATAAAAGTCACTTTTTAGCAGATGCATTCTAATTTTAAGATTTTTCCTATTCTCTTAAAAAATTATTAATGATCAAAAAGTCAATTTAAAAAATATTATTTGCTTTAAAACAATAATGACGCCAATCATGAAAGTTTAATTATATTTTTTCAAATATGTTTTTGACTTAAATATTTTCTTAATTTTTCTAACTATGCAAATAGAGTATCCCGAAGCGAACTTGGCTGGTTGCTATTCTGATAAGAAATCAAAATTGATTTCAACTCTTTTGCTTAACTTATAATTATCTTGAATTTTAAATATCGGCTGAAATAAATTTGTTTGAAAAATTTCGAAAGCCTTTACAGGATCGTATACAGGAAGCCTCTAGCAACACTGCGAAAAATTCGCCATTATTTTTGTTTATCATAAGCAAATATGATTTTAAACATTTTAAAATTCAGTTTTTTTATGCTAACTATTTTTGGTGCGTAGATACTTGGTAATCTGGTAATTGTTTTTTTGCAAAATTTTATCATTTCCTCTTGAAGTTCGTTCATTTCTCGATTTGTTCGGCATTTTAATAGCTTTTTGATCAAAATATTTACTTTCTAAAATTATTTTTATCAAAAATATTAACTTTATTTGAATTAAAAGAATCTGATTTAAATTAATGAAATGCTTGGGTAAAAAAATAGAAATATTTATTTTTTCTAGATTTACAATTTATTATGTTATTTTGATAAAAGTCAATCATTTAAATTTTATGACTTTATATCGTGAATTTTATATTAAAAAAAAATTTTAAAAATGGTCTTCGTCTTGTCTTTGATTAAAGACATAATTTTTTTTACTTAATATTGTTTAAAAAACTAATTTTTAGCATCAAAAAAGATATAAGTTAAACATAATAAATCTTATCCTAGTTTATCACATTATAACATAAAATTAATTTCTTTTAAATTTTAGAAGTATTATTTTTTGCAAGCATAAATTCTTATCAATTAATTAGATAGCCAAAAAAAATCAAAATTTAATTCTTCGATTTTGATTTGAGAAAAGAAATTGAAACTATTTTTTTAATTATAAAAAAAATCAAAAAGTAAAAGCGATTGTTGTGATAATTTAAATGAACAACAAAAATGTGTTAGTTTTTATTGTTCAAAATTTTAGAACAATACATTTTTCAAATAAAATTTAGATACTAGTTTTAACAGCCTTAAACAGTTTTCTTTATCAAATTATTAAATTTTAAACAATAAATGAGTTTTATAATTGTTTTTATTTTTAGGTTTTAGATCAATAAAAAGATGAATTGAACAATTATTTTTATTATAAAATTGAAAATTATTTTTTTAAAAAACTATTTTTACTTTTTGCTTTGATTTAGTCTTTACTAGGTAACTATAATAACAATTAGAGGTAAAGCTGATTACATGCAACCAGTTTGTTCAGTTCGAACCATAAATGATGTATCTATGTTAGATAAAGTCAAAACGTCGCTGAGATCCCTGAGTTTTTCTTCGCTGATATACGGTTTTCGCGAAAATATCCAAAAATATTCAAAATGAAGAATCTTCAGGTATTCAGCACAAGACCACATTATTGCGTAATCATAATCTGTGTAAAGAACCCTAAAAAAATTTAGAACTCTATAAATAAATTAATTTTCAACATTATTACCAATAAGGGAAGCTAATGTTCGTTTCTAAAAAATAAAAAAATTATTTATTTTTATTAAGATTTATTAGCTGAAATTACTTAATAAGGTTAATGGATATTCAATTTTCATTTTGGCTGGCTCGTTGGCATAAGGTGAGTATGCAAAAGCATCAAAAATAATTTCTTTTTTAAAATTTCTTAAAAAATATTTAAAAAAAATTAAAAAATTGCAAGCATTATGGATTCTTATACAAAAAATTAATCTTCTGCTTATGGTCAAAAAATGGTGCAGCTGAAGAAAATAATGTATCACTCGAATTCAGTGTCTGCAAAAGATCATTCATTTTTCATTTTTTAAATAATGTATAATTTGAGAGGCTTTTTGCAGAGACCGAATTCAAATGATGCATCGTTTGTTCCAGCTGCTTCTATTTTCAGAATCATTTTTAGACTTTTTTGTACCAAAATTCCTTATATAAAAAATTTATCAAATACTTGAAAACCAAAGAACTTCTAAAATTGTATTTATCTTCATCTTTTTTGAAGTTAACTTTATTGCATTTAGTGTTACTAAAAAGCATGATAGGGTTACGAGCCACTTCATACCAGTCGCCGACAAACTTGAATGATCAATTTTTAATTTATATTATGAATTTTAAGTTATTAATTACCAAAATATGTTTAAATCCTCGCTGTAGTCTGACAAAAGGACACTTTCCGAGTCGAATAACATCACTGAATGTAATACTAACTAATAGACTATCGACTAATATAATGAACATGCATTTATGAACTTTAAAGATCATAGTTATATTTTTGTTTTAAAATTTTTAGATATTTTCAAGGTCTATTTTGACAATTTTGTATTCATGAATGATTTTTGATCGTTTTTTTGTTAAGCAAGATAAATAAAAGCTGTTCAAATATTGATACAAGTTTCTAATTTATTTAAGGCCAAGATATAAAATTTCAAAATGCCCAAATTCATTTTAATTAAAATTCAATGAAAGGTAAATGAATACATAAGAAATTTCTATTTGTGTATTTTGATTTTGAATTTGAATAAATCGGATCAATTTATTCTACAATTTGAGTATTTATAAAAGGCAACTTAATACTAAGCCGATTAGTCTTAAATTTCACTTAATCAATCAAGTTAAACATTTAAAATTCTAAACATGTTATAACTTTAAGTTATGGAAAAAATTTTAAAATTTTGGTCAAAATTTAAAAGTTTTTATTTGATTCTACTAGTAAATCTTTAATTTATACTGTTTTTGTAATCTTAATGAAGCAAATAATTATACAAAATTTTATCTCAAACAAAAATTAGATATTAATCAAAAATTTAAAATGTTTTGAAACAAAATTTAACTTGATTTGGCTATAAATTATTTTGATTAGTATAAAAATTTCATTTAAAAAGTTGGTTGAGTCTTTGATCTAATTAATGTTTTCAAAAATTGTTTTGTTTTTTTTTTTTAATATTTTAATTGCATTGTGAATTTGTGAAAAAATGAAAAAAACTTTACAAGTATTTAAAGAATTGTTTATAATTGCACATCATCAAAATTAAATTGCAGAGTTATTGAAGACACCAAAATACACTAATGCCAAGTTCATATCAGCAAAACAAGTTCTAGACCTAAATAAAAAAGCTATTTCTTTGTTCCAAAATTCACAATGTTCACCTCTTAGTTGATTTTAAATTTGTTATTAGAGTTTTCAAATAAAGATTTATTTAAAATCACTTAGAAAAAAGAATTATTTTTTTGTTAGTTTGTAGTTATTGCTACGACTAATCAGCATTATTATTATTTTTTTTTTTGCTTAAAGGGGTTGTAAACAGAAATATTTAATTTTTTTAATGGACTTAAATTAAAGAAAAATTAATCTTTAATAAAGTTTTAAATCAATTATAAAATTAAATCGTTTTAAATATTAATTTTTTGTTCATCATTGTATATGAAAAAATAAAGAAAATTTTTCTCAATTTATTCGAATTAAAAAATAAAAATAAATTTTTATAGTTTAATTGAAAATAAATACATTTTTTTCACACTAAAAAAGAATATCTAATAAATAATACCTATTCATAACTCAATGATGCTTTCGATAAAATTTTTATTTTTTAGCTTTCATTATATTTGAATTTTTAATATTTATTCACAAGACTGATTAACAGCCTTTGAAGCAAGAGATCAATTTTTAAATTTTCATTCAAGCATTCTATAACTAATAGTTTTATTTTAAATTCTACAGATTTTGAAAAAAAATTCGAAAATTTAATATAAATATTAAAATGTTTAAATCTTTTAAATGGTTTTATTATAATTTTATATTTTTAACTAAATTTTTTTCATTTTTTTAAATTTATTTTATAAAGAAAAAGCTAATCGGTCTTTGATGACTGTATATTTACTTATTAATTGTAAATTGTTTTCTAGCTAAATTGTGAATTTCGGAAGAGAAAAAATATGAAAAAAAAATGAAAAAATTACATTTCCTTTAAAAAGTCTTTTATTGTAACTTTGAATTTTATCAGCTATAATATTCAATGTTTTAACTAAACCAAAGTACACTTTAATGCATTTTTTAAGAAATTTTTGCATAAGATAGGTTCAAGTGGTACATTTAGTGTACTTTTTGATAGACTACGTAGATATTTATTTGGATTAATTGTTTTTAACGAAACATGATCTAAATTTTTTTTCTTAAGTTAAAAGAGAAAAAAATCAACATCACTCCAAATCGAGCCGAATCATTAAACAAATATGAGGATTATTGTGAACTCATTTCGAGATTATTAGGTGATTTATCTCAATCCAAGAATATATAATGTGTCATTATAATTTCTCTAAGGATCATGATTGCTTTACATCAAGATGTTTTTTTTAAAGTCAGGTAGGAAAAATCAAGATGAAAATTTTAGAAATTCGATTTCAATGGCAATTTTGATGATGTAAGAAAATAAAAATTTTTTGTGAAAGGATTCTGCTTTTCTGCTTTTTTATTGAGTTTTAAAAAAATAAGCCTACAAGCTGGCAATTATAAAAAGCTTGAGTTAAAAGATTCATACGACTAAAAAAGATTTAATTTGTTTTCATGTTTTATTTTTTATTCATAATAAATTATTTATGTTCACGAAATAAAAAAGTTCAAAAAATCATCAAGTCAAAACTATCAATTTATTTATGTTAAGTTATCAGCAATTAAAGGTTTTTTGCAAATAAAAAAAAAGAAAAAAATAAGAATTTGTAAAAGTTAGCTTTCAAGAGTACCTAGCTTCCTTGATTCATTATCAATTTCGAGACATGGGTACTCAAAATAAAGCTCATACATTATATTTTTGCAGGGTTTGATTAATACTTTGAATTTTTCATAAATTACCCTAATACAATTTTAAAAAAAGTCATTCACATAATTTATAAAAATTAATTTAAATATCTACGTAGTCTAATGATTAATGGTAAGAAAATATTTTTTTTGAATATAAATATATCAAGAGTTCGCTAACAAAATTAAAATAATTTTTTGAATGATAAACTTGCTCTTGTTTTTTTTTGGGTTTTAGCAAACAATTTTGTTTATTGTTGGATACGTGATCCAGAAAATTTGCTTGTTAAACAATTCTAAAACCAATCTCTTATCTTTCCGCATAAGCCCAAAAAATATTTCTTATACAAACTATATTTGTAAGTTTTTGAACCGACAAATAAAATCATTAGCTTGACTCACTTTTTACAAATAGATCCTTATCTAAACTTTTAAAAAAAAAATCCGAACCCAAAACTTCCAATCGCCAAAAATAATCAAAGAAATGAATAAAATTGTATTTATAGATAAATGTTTAAATAATGATTTAATTACGCTATTTTTAAAAAATATTGAGTTTTAATTTATTAAATTAATAGACAAGATTCCTTTTGAGAATCAGAATTGCTTCTTTGTTGGTTGTATTCGCGCTCGCTTTCTGCTAAAGCCAAAGCTAACTGCTCATCTTCAGTCAATGCTTCATTCTTGCCTGAACTTCTAAAATCGATCAAATAAAGAATATGATATTTGAGAATATATAAAGGCTTTTAAAATAACATTTGATTTAAACTTTATTTTAAAGGGATCGATTTCTTATCTCTGAGATTTTAAATTAAGTTAAAAAAAAATTTGACAGCTAGTTTTAGTGTTAGACAAACAGAAACTTAAAAAGTGTTCAAAATCTAATTCTTTGGCATTTAAGGTCATCTTTAAATTTTATGGTTTTGACCTAAACTTGAAAATAAATAGCTCTGAAAAGCTTAATTTTAAATTAGAGACGAACTTGCTAGGTCTAATAATCCGATCGAGTAGGATTCTCGAATTTTAAATTAACTACAATTATCAATTTTAAAATAGAAATTTCTTTAAAAAATATTTCATAAATAATTTAGCTATTGTTTGCTTTACAACTGGATAATTTAATCCTTAAATCAGTAATAAAGCTTCATCAGGCTTAAAAAGTTAACAAATCTAACTATTTAAACAAAATAGAATCCTGATGAAAAAACTTGCTGAGTGAAATAGAATTTCTAATCAATTTTTCTTTCATTCAAACTTAGCTCTACCGAAAGCTGTTTTTCATGGTTTATTTAAATTCATAAATTATACAAAGAGAATTTATCTGTTCTTTTTTTTTAAAAAGCTTCAGGTATGTTTAATAAAAAAAAAACTTGTATTTCAGCCACCTTTAATTCATAAATTGCACCAAAAAGTTACTTTTTTTGTGATTCTTTAAGAGACTGTTGAATGGCGTATTCCAATGCTTGGTTATCTGTCTTAAATTTAGAATTAAATTCTTTCTTTTTTAGAATAAGCACAAGTCTTACCATTGAACTAGGCTGAATGGGCGCTTTCTGAGATGCTTGCGGCTTTTTTTCTTGCTTCTGAAAAAACATAAGTCTCTTAGAATTTATGTCGTTCGAGCGTGAACTGGAAGGACGACTTGTTTCAGTCACTATTTTATCACAACCGTGATCAGTTTCGTGTCTGTGTCGTAAGCAGTAATTTTTTTTACATTTATTACAATTAAATGGAATAAGCTTAAAAGGAAATTCAATTATTAACTTAAAAAAATAAAAAGAAAATTTACTTCTTTATGTTTGCACCCCTTTAAAAAGCATTTATTCGTAAATATTTTTCTTCTTTCCTTAAAATACCATGATTTAAACTGGAAAAAAAATTCGAGCTGTATTTACTTCAGCAGGATCTGAGTTACAGTCTCGATCGATGTGAGCCGACATGGCTACATCAGGCAGTTCATTTCGTTTATAAGGCACTGGCTGATTGCACAATGGACATAGAGGAACTTGAAAATCTTTGATTTTTAGACCGGTTTGATCACAACTATGCTGTGTGTAGTGGAAATGATCCTTGCTTAAAATGATTTTGTAATTACCTAATTAACAATCCGCCTTATAAGAATACCAATATATTTTTTTGCATGAATCACATCTAAACGGTAGAAAATCTAAAGTGAATTTTTTTAAATTTTGGTTTCTTTACAGGTAATAAAAAATTCATACCGAGAATTTTGCAAGTGGGCTCTTGACAATGCTCGCCTAAATGTGGTAGTTCCATTCAAAGAATATTTTTTTTAGAAATAAAACGATTTTTCAATTTATTTGTTTTTATTAAGTAAGTTTGGTATATTTTTTATGATTATTTCTTTTAATTTAAAATTTTTTATTAATTTTTCTCAAATACATGAATACACATTAAAAATATGTTGAACATATGAATTTTGTAATTATTCTTAAATTTGTTCAAAAGTTTTAACCAAATTTAATTATTTACGCTTATAAAAGAAATATTTTATTCCGATTAAAATTTCAAACAAAAAAGGTATGTATGAGGAATTTATATTTTTTGGTATATCCCAAATGCAATTTGCGCACTTCCATTTCTTTTTTCTCGGTGGCTTTGTATAATTTCTGCTTTAGGGTTTTTTCTTTTGGTATAAATTTTTCTCGCCAAAATCAAAAAAACTGTCAATTTTCAGAAATTTTGAAGTTTACATTTTTAAACGAAAAGTTAACTTTGAATAACAAGCGTTTTGTTTTTTTTCAAAACAAAATCAAGTTTAAATCATAATAAAAAGGTAATTACAATTTTAGTTTAAATGTTAAAATATTAAAGATAATTGTTTTGGAATTAAAGATTGTTTGAAGAATGGAATCAAGACCTTTTTGGTTAAAAATTTAAATGTTCGATTTAGAATAAAGGCGTTGTTAAAAAATCTCGTTGCTAATGATTTAGTTGAAGTTAAGTAGCGGATAAAGAATAACTCATAATCAGAATTTGGTATGAATTTTTACGTAACGCATAGCTTTAATGATTATTTAAAATTTTAGCTAGATTTCAAAGCATAAAAAATCTCATAGATAGATAAGCAAAAGTATGTGCATCTTGGATAAAGGGGCAATAAGTTTCATAGTTAGAAAACTAATACTTGAACAAAACAATATTCATGCTATCTATTTTGGTTCAGAGCAACGACTAAGCGTAGATTAAAACTTGATTTTTTCTTACTTTTAAAAGCTTTAGATTTTCTTTTCACTTAAGTGTGTTAAAATTTGTTTTCTTTTTATCTTGGTATTATTATTTCCATTTGAGTCTTTAATCATAGAAATCATAGAAATGAAAATAATTTGCAATAAAATATTGGCTTATCATTCCATAGATCTGTCCTATTGGAAAGAGGTCTAATCATTTGATCGAGAAAAATAAATCAATCAGGATTAAAAATAAAGAAAGTTTTAAATTTGACTTAATTTACTTTTTTACTTATTTGATTAGCATCTTTTGGATTGTAGAAAATCTTCGATTTTTAATAAATGTAGCTGCGGGCTTTGATCAATTAAATAGATTTTTAGCAGATTTTTTTAATTAATCGAATTAGTCTAACGTTATGCAATAAAAATTTTTTGTTTTTATGTTTGAAATTATAATTTTTATAATTGAAAAAAAATGTTTGCTCACTTAAAAAGAAAAAATTACAAAGTTAATTTTAAAATGAGATATTTTGTGCAATTAGGTTAAGTATCGTGCAAAGAAGAAGTGTGATTTGGGAAAACAAAAATAAAATTTTGATTTTTCTTTTTGTAATATTGTATGGAATTTTTTAATTAATCAAAAAAATTGATATAATCAAACTAGATCTGTTTCGTTTTTTATTTAATTTATTTTAGATAAATTCCAATTTTTTTTAAAAGAAAATTTTTTTATTCAATAATTTTAAAATTTAAATTCAAAGAAAAAATTTAGATTTCCCAAGATCAAGTTTGATGTTTGATTAAGAATTTTGATATTGAATTTTTTTTTCTGATCTAGACTGCTTTTACTGGAGACATTCAACAAAATTCAAAATTATTTTAAAATTACAAATATATAATAAAAATAATAATTAAAATTTGAGTTTTATTTTTTTTATTTTGACAATAAAACTTTTTCATTGTAAGGGTATGACCATTTGAGTATTATAAGTATTTGTCAAATATAGCTTTAACGATTTGGCTATTATTGTAAATAGCTTTGGTGATATTAATATTAATATTTACTTATTGAAGCTTTTATAATCCAATGTCAGAGTAATGTTTTCAATCAGTGAAAATTTAAAAAAATCAATTTAGAATTAGCTTTTGTTTAGTTGAAATGAGCTATTGGTATCTTGATTGTCATCATCGATAAATGTTTCTTATTAAAAAGTTGAAAGTGATTATTTATTAAATTAGATGTAGCGTAAAACTAATTTAGGAAAAAAGATCAACCCTTATGTTTGATTATTATAGATTATTTTTTTGAGCAAAAAAAAATACCAAAATTTGTTCACATTTGGGCAGATTGAAGTTTAGGGCAAATTTGATGATAATGATCAAAATTATTTTTAAAAAATTTCAAGAAAAAAGTTTTGCAGGTTTTATAAATTAAGTTTAGCATCAAATGCTTACTTTGTATTATAAATATTTTCTGTATTAAATTTTTTATTTAAAAAATACTTAAAAGCTTTTTGTAATTATGTTTTTTGATAGTGATCATTACTTTCATTTGCCCACAATTTTTAATACTTTTTATTTTTCTTAAGAGCTGCGAATTGTTAATAAAGTCAAGACTTAACCTTTATTTAAAAAAAATATAAATTATAAATAATTTTGCTAATAAATCCACAAATTTTAAAAAATTTTAATTTTTGAATTAAATTTTAATAATGCCGAAAGATTGGCATTAATAATTAAAGATAAGCTAAATTTTTGTTTTATTTCTAAAATAAGATTATAAAAATTTGAGTCTTTAATGATATTTGTTAAAATGTGCCAAACTCCGGCGACCCTAATTAGATGAACAAAAAATATTTTGATAAATATTTAATTAATTTTTTGTTTTCTTGTAATGTGTATTTTATACTCTCTTATTTAGAAATGATTTACACATGGTGGACGCTTTCTTCGACTGTGTTTATTATTATGGTTTTTTAGGCCTCTTTAGTTGTTGACATTTAATAGCTTTAAATCACACGACATTATTTTTTTTTAAATTTTGAAGTATACAAACAAAAATTAAATGATTTAAGCTTAGTAAGTTAGCTTGTGCAATGGTTATGTCGTTTTTTTGCAAATTTGATTTTACATCATGCTACGAATTTAAGAAATAGGTGACCAACTTAAAAAATATGTGACCAAGCCTATAAATAAATGACCTTTTTTGGATGATCTAACACCCCTACACTTTTTTGATGATCAAGTTTGTTCACCTAATTAGGGTGATCGAAATTGATCATTTAGACCCAAAAATTGTAATTATACTGTTTCGATGGGTATAGCTTCACAAAGAAGTAAATATGAAGATTGCCTTTTATCTAAGAGTAGGAGACAAAGGCTTATGGTAATTTAAATGGTTAAGCTTTAGCAAAAAAGAAATGACTCTAAATTTTTTAATCAATTTTTTCCAAGCTCAGACCAAAAAATCCTTAATCAAAAAAAAATTAAGTTGCCAAGTCGGCTTATTAATTTTTTAATAACTCAAAACTGATAATTGTCAAGGCGATGTTTATCCAAATACGAAGAAAAAAAATAAATTAAGTTAAATTTGAAAATTTTTAATTAGGAACCTTTAAAAAATGATAATTTTATTCGAAATTTTTGACTATTTAAAAAAAATGAATTCAAATATCAAATTTCCTTTTGGGCGATATTTGACAAAAAATCTTGGCAGCTAGATCTCTCGTTTTAATTGTTGTTTGCTAAGTTCCAATTTAGGGTATGATGTTTAAAATAAAAAAAACATAAATAATGTGAATAATGTGTGTTTATCATTCAGATACATTTTTTTTTCAATAATTAAATTTTTTTCTAATTTTAATAAATGAGTTTTACCAGCTTTTAAAAGAAAGCTTTTTTTTTTCTCAAAGTTAATTTTTTCCTAATTTCTAAAATTTAGGTTTCATTTTTTAAATTGTAAAATTTAAAATCTAAAATCACAACAATTCTAGAGCTTACAATTTGTCAAATCTAGTCATTTCAAAATTTTGATGTATCATTAAAAAAAAATATTTTGTTCTAAATTTTTAAATTTGCAAGTTTTTTTTCTTCATCAAAGTCTGCCCCTCCACCTACCAGCTTAGCAAGCTTAGGAAAATATTTTAGCAAATTTTGTTAGATGAAAAAAAAATTGTAATTTTCTCTCAAACGAAGGATAAATAAATAAATAGTTAGACAGGGCTTTGCTAGTTGGACAATGGCAACAATTTGGATGAATTGCCAACAAGTTCATTAGAAATACAAACAAAAAAAATTAATTAGCTCAAAATTTCAAATTATGCTTGATGCAGGGGCCGTGCAAAAGCAAAAAGTAGAAGAAAAAAAATCCCAACATAAACTAGTTTTATTTGTATCTTTACGGCAAAATTATAATATCGATTTATTAAAAAAATAATATTAAAAATAATCATAAGCAAACACACAGATCGATAGAGTTTAGCCAAACAATGTTCTATGATAATTTTCGCGCTTTGTTGATTTCACCATCGACCATTTGCCAGAAAGTGTCATCTCTCTTTTTTCATTCAAGCGTGGTCGCCCCACTGGCAACAATCTATTCTTAAACTAGATTTTTTATTAAACTATTGTAAATAAACAAAAACTAAAAAAATAAGAAAAAAAATTAAATTATTTCCAAATTGTCTTTTTGTGTGCTTGGTTAACAATCTTTGAGCCTTGGGGGCGCATACCTGTCTCTTTAATTCACGAACTAGTAGATAAATATTTTCTACAGTACAATTTAAAAATTACTTGTACATTTCCTTTCTTCAACTCTTTCTCAACTCTTCTTAGACTATTCCTCGACTATTCCTCGACTCTCCCTCTACTCTTCCTCGACTATTCCTCGACTCTTTCTTTTCTTCAATTCTTCCTTAAGGAAAAGTGGTCAGGGAATAGTCGAGGAAGATAGGGGGAAGATTCGAGGAAAAGTCGAGGAAGATTCGAGGAATAGTTGAGGAATAGTCGGGGAAGATAGGAGGAAGATTCGAGGAAGATTCGAGGAATAGTCGAGGAATAGTCGAGGAAGATAGGAGGAAGATTCGAGGAATAGTCGAGGAAGATAGGGGGAAGATTCGAGGAATAGTCGAGGAAGATAGGAGGAAGATTCGAGGAATAGTCGAGGAAGATAGGGGGAAGATTCGAGGAATAGTCGAGGAAGATAGGAGGAAGATTCGAGGAATAGTTGAGGAATAGTCGGGGAAGATAGGAGGAAGATTCGAAGAATAGTCGAGGAATAGTTGGGGAAGATAGGGGAAGATTCGAGGAATAGTTGAGGAATAGTCGGGGAAGATAGGAGGAAGATTCGAAGAATAGTCGAGGAAGATAGGAGGAAGATTCGAGGAAAAGTCGAGGAAGAAGAGTGAAGGAAGAGTTGAGGAAGAGTTGAGGAACAAAATGCATACAAGTTGGTTTTAATTTGTACTGTACCAAAGGCCAGGTCTTGTTGTGGGGGTTGGGGGCCTACCTTTTCTCTTGGACACATCCATAACATCCAAAATAATGTCTTTTCATTTTTTGTCTAGCATCAGACTCAGCGAGATACGCAAGTCGTCTAGCAAAGCCAACAGTGGCCACAGTGAGCATTTAGACCAGCGTCGTCAGCCGATGATGAGCCTAAGTGAGCAAAAGACAAGCAGAAACAGCAGCTTCAACCATAGCATGATGCCGTCGGTCAAGTCCAAGCTGATCAAGAACTTTGGTCGCACCAAGGAAAAGATAATGCAAGGCATGGGCAAATCGGATCGCACCAGCGACCACAGCTTTGACGCCTACGTGCATAACTTTGAGGCGCAGCACGCCCAGGCCACCAAGCTCAACAAAGAGCTGAACAAGTATTTGAGCAGCCTGCGCGACACCCAGAGGTCAAGCAAGGCGTTCTACGACACGCTGCGCGAGACCTACGAGGCCGAGTGGCCCGCGGCCGATCTGTTCGCCGAGCAGATCGAGTTCCTGGAGATGCGGTGGGCCGACTATCTGGCCAAGTTGCACCAGGACGTTCAGCTGCCGCTCCTCTCCTACCTCAACGAGTTTCCCGAGCACAAGAAAAAAATCGAAAAAAGGTACAACCGACTGCTCGACTTCGACAGTGCCAGACACACTTTGCAGAGCGCCGAGCACAAGACCAGCAAAAAGCTCGGCCAGAGCGTGCACTCGACCATGAAGAACGCGTCGGCGGGCTCCTCGTCCTCTGCATCGTCCACCGCCTCCGCCAACCACGCCGCCGCCAGCCACGCCACCACCGACCAGCTCACCAAGCTGACCAAGCTCAAAATCGAGCTCGAAGACAAGCAGCACGTCTACGAAGACCTCAACCAGACCCTTTGCTTGGCACTGCCCGTCCTCTACCAAAATCGCATCAAATTCTACTCGTCCATGTTCCAGACGTTTTTCCACACCGAGACCACCTTTCATTCCGACTGTGTCGAGGCCAAGTCCAAGTTGGACGATGTGTGCGAAAAGTTGTCGCTGGAGACCGGGCAAATGAGGCCGGACGAGACCGCCTTGCCGCCCATGGACACTCAGCCAGCTGAGGCCAATGACTACTCCACTCACGACCATGAGAGTGAACACAGCGCCATTGCCACTTCTATAACCGAGTTCGCGCCAAATTTAGACAGCGAGCCGGCTGGTGTCAGGCCTGTGGAGCCAAGTGCGTCAGTGATCTACAGCTACTTGGTGGACGGGATCAGCGAGGGCAGTCAGGACGAGATAAAAGTGGAAAAGAGTGAGACATTTTTGTACAGAGTCAAAGCGATTTATGGCTACGATCCCAAGGAGATAGATGAGCTTGCTTTTGACAAGGATGATGTCATCGAGGTTGTTGATGGCACTGAGAGCGAAAAGGAGGATTTGGACGAGGGATGGCTGATTGGGGTTCATGAGCCGAGCTGTAAGCGTGGCCTGTTTCCGGAAAATTTTACCAAAAGAATTTAAGAGTGGGATTTTTTTATCTTTTTTTTTTTATTTTTTAAATTTTTTCTTTTAAGATGGTCTATTATGAGCAAGATGCATTTAAAATTTTTTTTTTATCGAAATTTTGGGCTTGAAAGTTTTTTTTTCTTTTGATTTTCGATTGTAAATTGTTATTATTTTTTATAGAAGAGAAAAAAAAAAGAGAGCTAATTTGAAGTTTATTTCTCAAATTAAATCTAGTGAACATTTTAGGGTTCTTTCTAGCTGTTTTTTGTTCTGGATCCGACTCAGTTGGTCAAGCTGATGAAATTTTTTATCATTTAATTTTTGTATTATAATAAAATTTTTAAACTTTTTGTTTCACAGTTTTTTGTTGACCCATTGTTAGTGAAATGATTAAAAACCACTATAGGGAAAAAAATTAAAAAAGATAAAGTCTAATCTTGTTATTCGGGCTCGATTGGGAAAAGAAAATCTTGCCAGAACATCGAAAATGTCATTAACACGGGTTTTTTTGACATTGTGAATTTTGGTCTAAAAAACAAAATATTAAAAGTGTCAAAACTTAAGTTCTAAAGGACCAAAATATGTTCTCTAAACTGATGCATCCTTTGTACCACTAATATGCTGATTCTTAAAAATTCTGCAAAATTGAAAAAATTGTGAATTTAAGTATAAAAAACAAAAACAAAATATGAAAAACACCAGCTCTGTGCCACCACTTATAGTTGAGTTGGATTTATAATACAATATTAGTAGTAATAAAATAACAATGTGGCAGTTCTTTGCTTTAACACCATTTTCTGTTCTCTAAACCATATGTCAAATTTTGCTTTGAATGAATTTAGTGAAATTGCTTCAGTGACTCTTTTTTGGTAATCGGTTTCAGTAATTTAGAACCCTATTTGTGATAAAGTTGAAACGTGATGGACAATTTTTGATAAGTTCTCCTTTAAGCATGCTAGTGTGGCCTCTGAGCTTGGAATTATAGTGGAATTAGATATACTGAAAGAAATGATTTCTTTTTCCAATGATTCCACTTTCCAACTTGATAGATTCTAGACTATTGATAATTTTGAAAATTTGTATTAAATCGCCACTTATTCCTCTAGTATTCAGTGACGCTAATTAAATAATTAAAATTAAATAAAATAAAATGAAATAAAGTTTGGAATCATTTAGTAGCTCTACGCTGCACTTTTTCAAGCTAATTTTTATCTTTTCCGTTCCTTTTTATCTTTTATCTTTCTAAGTATAGAAACAATAACTTCATATTCTATATGAGGTCTAACCAACGATGTATAAAGTATCTTTAATACATTGGTATCCAAAAAAACCCGATACATCCTCTGTATCACCACTTGAAGTTAAGTTGGATTTGTAATATAATATAATATCCAGCATTCACAAATTTCTTATTTTTTTTAAATTTTAAAATTGCCGAAATAGAAAAAACTGTTACAAAAACTTTATAAAATTCAAAACTCTCACAAATTATTAAAAAAAAACTTAAATTACGGAATGTAAATTACAAATTTTCGTTAATTTTTAAAAAAATTTAGAAGACTAGATTGTCTATTTTTGTTGTGAATAAAATCTTTCAACTATGAAATTTATCATATTGAATTTTTTTGATCACCCAGTCAACAAAATTTATGGAGAATTTTTATAGGCTCTTTAAAGATTTTTATGAAGGCTTTATAAAGAGTTTTGGACTAATTATTTCTAAATAATCTACAGAGAATTTTAAAGAATAATTTAATGAAAATCTCCTCTTTTTCTTAATCTATTATTTAAAGAATTAGTATTTGACTAAAGCCTAGGGTTAAGGACATCGCGAATTTTCGAGCAAAAAATAAAAGCAAAAGCTTTAAATTGGAAAATCTTTTTTTATTTAAGTCCAAAACTCGTTCTGTAAAATTTATCTGTTGATACAAATATAGTGTTCACAAGAAATCTGCAAAAAAGTAAATGTATTGAGAAATTATTAAAATTATAATGCAGAGTTTTTAAAAGGAAAAAAATTTGACTAATACAACCTTTGAGGTGAGGATTAAAAACAAATAAAGAGAGATTAAAATACATAAAAAATGTGATTCATGCATAAAAAGAAAACTCTTTATTTTAAATTATGAAAAACACTTAAAATGAATTAGTTGAAATCTGAAAATCACATAAATTAATTTGTTAAATCATAATTTAACCACCAAAAAGTCATATAAAAAATTTAAGTCAATAATTTTAATATTCTTCTTTCTTCATTTAAAGTTAATTTTTGTAACACAAAAAATTACATTAAGTTTCTAGGTATTTTTAAAATTTTTAAATTCATCGTTTAAATTTAATTCTTTTATTAAAAAAAAGTTAAGATCACAAAAATTTTTAATGAAAATCAATAAATTTTATATTTGTGTTATGGGCTGTTTTTTTTAGTTTCACTTTTTTTGTTTGTTCTTAATCCTCACCGATACCTTTGGATCAACTTATTAATTTTAAAGAATGATAGTATATCCTAAACTAAAAAAGTTATTACAATTTAAAACTTTTTATTTTATTTTTTGTTCCGAAGTTACGGTGCCGAGTTATGTAATCTTGATAAATTGAATAAAAAAAAGTCATTTTTTCAATTTTAAATTAACTAGTGACTTCAATTCTTGTAATAATAAGTTGTATCTTTGATAAAAAAACGCTTTTTAGTAATAAGCTGTAACTTAATGCCTAGTAATGTGGATAAAGAATTTTCTAGAATTTTTGGGAAAATCAATTAAAAAAAAACGTGTTTTTTTGGGTTTGAAAAGAAATTATCCATAATATTGTGCCAAAGTTTGATGTAATGTAGGAATAATTAGATATCCGGGGTTAGTAAGATCTTTAGCAATAGTGGTATGTTATTGAGGAATAGTGAGACATCTAATAGTAGTGTTCCTCTGGGACGAGGCGTTTTGGTGCATAAAAAATTAAACCATCGCATAATGAACGAAAAGTTAAGATTGTTTATTTTTTTTTATCACATTATTTTTTTGTAAAAGCTTAAAAAAATTTTGTCCAAAGCGACTCTTTACTTGGCCTAGACGAGGGAAAAAAAGCAAGAAAAGTCCTTTCATCAAAAATTATCTATTGGAGCTCAAGTATCTGAAATGACTCAAGTTACTGAAGTAGATCATCTTGACCAAGTTGATCAAGTTTATTAGATCTTTAAAAATTCAGAAGTTGTTTAACCGATAAAAAGAGGAGGTCGTCCACCCAAACGTAAGGCTAACGTTGAACCTACACTGAAAAAAAATAAGCGTCTTAGCAATAAAAAAAGTGACTTTTTAAAAAAAAAAGCGACTTATAAAATTTTTTCGAGTGAAAAGCAACTTAATTAAACAAAAGAAAAAAGAGACTTTATTTATAAAAGTTAAATACACAATAAGCTCCTCCTTTTAATAACTAATAAGAAGAAAATAAAACTCTCCTGTAATTTTAACGGACAATTTTTATTTTCATAATTATAACAGATGTTTTGCAATTTTATATTATATTATAATTTCGTTTGAATTCAAGAATTCATGAGTTATTTTTCTAAAATCCATATTGTCCTTAATAAATGTTTTTATTTTGACGAGCCGCAAATGGCTTGAATCGTTTCTCCTTTTATTAATCTTAAACAGTTTAAACACACAATTGTGTTTTTTACAAAACACTTTCTTTTTAGATTACGAAAATTATTATATAAATTGTTCTTTTCAAATCGTTCGAAATTATTGTTATTAATATTAGTTTTTAACATATTTTTAAATTTTTTTTCACCTCTAAATAGTTTTAACATGATTTAAACTATATAATTTAATGTTTATTTTTTATTTAAAAAATTTTAAAAACGAAACAAATCGTAAATTTGGCAAATATGTCTATTTAAGGTTTCGTGAAATACAGTAGAAATGTTTAAAAGAACATAAAAAATTGAATAACTTTTTTTCTATAAATTAAAAATAAGTATCGTGATTGCGACATTGTGCAACTTTCAAAGTTGCATCAGCTATCTAGGGCTGCAAAATTTTGCAAATCTAGCAGAGATTAGATTTCAATAGTTTTAGCGTAGTGCATTTTGCAGAGATTTTGCACATCATTAGCAGACTTTGACAGTTGATGCAACTTTGAATGTTGCACCATGTTGCATTCACGAAACTAATTTTAAACTTTTAGAAAAAAATTTGTTCAATTTTTTATCATTTTGTTCTGTTATTTTGTACTCAAGGTTGTGCAAAAGTCATAGTCGACTTTGACTTTTGAAATTTTTTTTACACTTTAAAGTCTTAACTGTATTTAATAATTTAGACTTGAACTAGTCTACAAAAAAAAACTTTTTTTTAAATTTTTTTCTTTAAACGGCGCTTTTTTGGGTTTTATTTAGAAGGCCGCTACAATAGCTATCTGGAACGGCAATCCATGTCAGGATCACAATCATATGATTTTTTGCCATTCCAGGTAGCTTTTGACCCCTGACTTTATTAAAAAAATTTAAGGTCTAAGTCCAGACTTGACTTAACTTCACTAAATATCTATTTAAGATTTGTAAAATCTGAACGATTATTATAATATTTTTAGGCCATCTGTTTTTTTCAAATTAATTCTAAATATTTTTAAAAAAATCGTCGCTATGACCAAAAGTACCGCAAGGTACCTGAGTTAGTCCTAAAGATGAATTTTTTTCTATTAAATTTGATAAGTAAATAGTTATTTTCGACCGAAATTGAATTTGATAATTATTTTTTTATTTGTTTCACCATTTTGTGAAAAAATTACTCTTCTTTTAATTCTTAAAACTATTTTTAAAAACAATTTTAATATTTCAAATAAATTGTAAAAAAAATTAACTTTTAAATATTAAAATCAATATTGAAAATGAAATCCTTGATTTAATTAAAATATTGTCTTAGAAAAAAGAGTCCCTCAAAAACCATCCATAAAAGCTTCTTAAAAAGTGACTTATAAACCGACTTTTTTAAATAACGTCTTAAAAAGTGACTTAAAAAAACCAATAGAAGTGACTTTTTATCCGACTTAATGTCCGTCTTAAAAAGCGTCTCCAAGATGCTTTTTTTTTTTCAGTGTAGTAATACTGAAGAAACTCAAGTTAAAAAGAGACGTTGTCGACCAACAAAGGCCAATGTATTTGACGAAAAGAAAAGCAAATAATAATATTAAATCAACTTGTTTCGCAAGAAATTTTTTGGAACTGCTACCTTTTGAATTTATGAAGCTATTTGTAGGGGAATGATATTTAAATATCAAACAAAATAATTTTAGATACAGTCAGACCTTGATATTTTTCTTTTGAACTCAATTTTTATTCAAATTCAATAGATAAACAATTTTAGAAAAATAAAAAATAATTTCTAAATTTTTGCAACATTCTGTACAGAGTTGTTTAAAAGTCCCAAAAAAAGTCCAAGGCCAGACATTTTTTTTTTAAATTTGCTAGATCAGGTTTCATGTCAAAAAATGGATTGTCTTATGCAATAGATTTCCCATATATCAAAATTTTGTTTCAATTTTAGCATAAATTTCTTCTTTAGTATTCAAAAATATAAAGCCTGGACTTTGACTTTTTTTTTAAAAAAAAATTCAAGTCATTGATCGGACTTTTGAAAAAAAAAAAACTTGACTTGAGAATTGTGAGGGAATTTTAAACAACTCTGATTATGTTTAAGTTTGTGGAATTGACCTCGGTGAAATTAGTCAGTGATATCGACATTTTCTATTTTGAATCCTTATTTATTCTGATTAATTAAAAATAACAATAATAAAATTAATTTATTTATTTTTTTAGACATTCAAGAATATTTAATAAATTCAAAAAATTTTAATTAAATTTCATAAATCATTCATCTGTTTCAATTTGAATATCTGATTGATATTTTGTAAATTAAGAGACCGATTAAAACAAGTAGAAAATAATAAAAATATTGAGCATTATTCAAATTATTACCAAAAGGTTATTAAACTTTTTTCAAATATTTTTTGTTTTAATTTCCTAATTATAAAAAGATATTTAAAATGAAACAAATGATTGATTAAAGAAGTTTTCTAAAATTTTTTGAATAAATAGAATTGTTTACAATTTAAAAAATGTTCATGTAAGCTCAAACAATAAATTAATTAAAGTAAAAATTTAAATAAATAAAAAAAAATCAAATTTTTATTAAAAGCTAATCGTTTATTTTTCGGCTATTATTTAACCGTAATTTAGTGAAACATTTAATCGAACTCATCGGCTTTTTCACGTCATAAAAGACGTGATTTCATCTAATTTTTCACGCTTAATCGATTTGAGCAGAAATCGAAGATTTTCATATTAATCAAGACAACAGGTGTATGCATTTTCTAAAGACAAACTATAAATAAAACTATTTTTTTGATAAATGCGTGTTTTTATTCTAAAAATAGATTAAAAACCAAAGACCAATATCGTGTATCTAAAATTATAATTCCTGCTTGACAATGCTTGATCTTACTATTATTTATTTATTTATTTATCTAAAAAAAAAAAACTTCAAGCCTCATAGACAAGTTGAAAAGGAAACACAAAAATACAAATTACAATTTTACAAAGAAAATAAAAAATCTAAAAAAATCTGATTTACAAATCACATTAAGTATTCGTATTCTAACAGATCTACCAGAAAATATATAAAAGTTTTATTTTTCGATTTTTTATTTATGATTACCCCATATAGATTCCAAGATTATATGATATATATTTTCTGGTAGATCTCGACGAGCTGAATCATAATCTGTTAGAATTATAAAAATCTGACCTTCCACTCAAAAGTTACAGCGCTTCAAAGTTCTAGATTTTTTTAATTACTGTTTTAAGTTAAACAACCGTATCTCGGTTAATTTTGAAGCTAATTAGACTTTTTGTATAACAAATTGTTCAGAATTGAGCAAGGAATCCGAAAATGGCAGAAAAAATACATAAAAGCACGTGCATTACTCTAAAATCGTAATCTTAAACATAGGAAAAAGACTGAAATTTTAGTGAGAATAATTACCTTAGGAAAGGAAATCTTCTAGGATCTGATTTTTTTATATGTTTTAGTCACTTAGTAGAGCTTAAAAAATAAAAAAAAATTTGACCGATGGTCCTTTGGCGTAGGGGGTCTACAGACCACAGAAGTAAAAAAAGGCAAATTCTTGGTTTTTAAGGGTTTTATTCGTTAACAGTTGTCATTATTGTTATTTTTGCTTCATTTTTAGATTCCTTATTCAATTCTGAGCATTTTGGTATATATGCGGTCTAATTTCTTGAAAAATGACCGAGATACGCTTATTTAGCGGATACCCATATTATTAGATTATCTTGACTTTGGACCACTGTAACTTTTGAACGGAAAATCAGATTTTCAAGATTCCAACAGATTTCGCTCCAGCTCGTCGAGATCTATCAGAAAAATATGTAAAAAGTTGATTTTTGGATTTTTTACCCTGATCGCCCCATATCCTTTGAGAAACAAATTCCAGATTGACAGCACTATACAATGGTCTTGTCTGTGAGTATTTACTAATACCAATCGTGTTTTTTTATTAGGATATTTAGCCGAGTATCAAGTTCTTTCAATTTATTATTATTATCATTATTATTTGACGAAAGACTGCTTGCCGGTCATTGATATCCTAGATATGCTGTTAAATATAGCTTACCTAGGTTTAAAACAAAATTTACAAAAAGTATGTTATTATAAAGTTGATTAAAAATTTAAATAAATCATTATAGTCCTATATACAATTTAAACGAATAAAAGTGTGAATAAAAGTATTTTGTCTAAGCAGTTATCTCTGTCAAATCTGAGCCACTTGAAAAGTTCATCTTTTAAGTTCATTTTTCTTGATTGAAGTAATTGCTTAATTTATTTAGAAATATTATTTGATTCTTTATCTGCTTTAAAATTTACATCCATTAAATATTTTATAGCTTTAATTTTGTCAGATGTGCTGACTTGTGATGAGACCAAAGGGTATTCGCTATATTCTTCTATTATAATAGCGACTTCTTCCAAAATGTTTGATGAGTGTTGTAGTGTCTTTCGGGTGAGTTCATCACTGCATAATCTTTCATAAAAGTCAAGTTTTTGTTTTGTAATTTGGTTTTGAACTGAATTGATATATAAAGCAAGCTGTAGATCTTTTGTTCTACACCTAGTCGGTAGTCCAAATGTCGAATAAAGACATTTTTTTCCTCTTTGAAAGATGCTTGACGCATTTGTCTTGTTCATCAAGTTCTTTCAATTTATTGTCTGTTAAAAAAACTATATCCATTGAGTATCTGAGAATTGATTGACAAAATTGTTTAAAGATAAAGGCGACTGTTGAAGGGTTCATAGTTCTCGGCTTGCAGCCAATCGAATAGAGGGAGAACATACTTTTTTCCACATCTCTCATTTTAGCATCAATACATGAATTAATAAAGTTTAGATCGCCTAATGGAAGTCCAAGATAAATTAATCCTTTTTGGAGAGGTATATCAAGCTCCCCAAGTTTGAAATTCTTAACATCGTCATCATTCCGTTTTTTCTTAAAAAAAAGATACGAAGACTTTTTGACGTTGAATTCAATTTTCCATAATAATGAATACTCATAGATTCTATCTAAAATTTTTTGTGCATGAGAAGCGAGTGGTGATAGTATTGCAATATCATCACAATATGAAACAACTGAAGCATCGATACCTCCAATTTTAGCACCAAGATTCAAGTCAATACTGCTTTTGATCAAATCATTAATGAAAAAATCAAAAAGACATGGAGAGAGAATTCTTCCTTGTTTAACGCCTTCACTGACGCTAAAATTTTCATCTTTATTACCATTAAATTTCACGCATATTTTTTAAAGGCTATAATATTTGTAAAGAATTCTCCACGAACTTGCATCAATTACATTTTTGAGTTTGAAAAACAGACCATCACGCCAAAGTTTGTCGAATGCTTTTGTGGCATCCAAGCTATTATGAAATATTTTAAAACTTCCTTAAATCTTAATCATAGAAAAATTCAATTATATTCTTTAGGAAGAGTTTTATAAATCTTTTAAAAAGAGCATTGAACAGATGAAACTTTTAATAAAAAGTCAATGGTTATTATTTAAAAAAATTACGACTTGAAAACAATTTTGCTTCATTTTGCTCAAGTATCATACTTTTTGGATACCCCCCAAATTAATATTATTATATTTATTTTATTTTTATTGCCTTTTATTATTAAATACCAAAAGGCGGCGTAAGATTTATTTGCATAAAAAAGATAAGATAATATTGTATATTATTCTAGATAAAAAAACGATCGAAAAATTCAATAAAATTTCAATTTCTTGATAATTTTGATTTTTTAAACTGAAATTTTTTGAGTAAATTGAAAAAAAAACATATCCATCTTGTATCTTTATATTGGAATTTTTGAATTTTGATCTTTCTTAATATGTAAAAGATAAAGAAAAAATTCCTTAAACTCTCAGATCGTAAACAAAATTACCTCTTTGAATCAACAAATCACTCAACCAACCTAATATCGAAAACAAGAAAATTTAGGCAACATAAAGATATTAAAGTTAATCCTTCATTTTCAAATTTTTTATCAATTTTGAAAAATTGCACATTATCAAAAGTAAATGTTATTTTTTCTTGAATAAAATATTAAAGGCTCGAATTAATAAATCATCTAGTTATTTAAAATTCCAAATTTATGCGTGAATATATGATAAAGAATGGAAGTGAAAAGAAGACATAATGTTTTATATATAGAATTTTTTCAATAACTTTTAATATAATTAACTCAAGCTAAGCTGAGATGTTTGTTCGAAAAATAAAAGTACATAAAATAACAATAAAATATTATATCTAAAATTTTTGTTAAAGTAAATTATTAAATACCTTAAAATATTTTTATTCAACATTAGAATTAATAGCGAAAACTATTATTTGGATAGCTGAAATAATCTTCAAGGACATTAAAAAATTTTTTTCCCAAAATTTGGATAATAATAAGCATAAATTGTGATCAATTACTGACATTTTGTTTCACCCATAGATTAATTACTAATAATAGTATGCTAGAATTTGCGCCTACTCCATTAAAAATCCAATTTTTAAATTTTCAATTAAAAAAAATTCTATAATTTGCTTTAAGTTGAAATTAAATTCTATTCCGTTTCACAATTTATCTAATTTTACAAATTTTAATGGATTATTCATTGCGATTAAATGTTTCCTTTAAAAATACAAACGGAACTAAGTTTATTTTTGGTTCAAATTTAAGAAACATTAATGAACAAACTTAAGAAAATTTTTAAATTTTTAAATTTAATTTTAATTATACATTAAGACAACTTTTAGCTTTTATAAGGACTTAATTAGAGATTTTTTCTGCTAAGATAATGTATTTTTTCAATCCTTTTTTAAGATTTTTTTGTGTAAAAATATATCAAAGAAAAAGTGTACATTTTGTTCATTTTGAATCAAATTATTTAAGAAATCGAAAAGGTAAACCAAACAATTTTTATTTATTGAATTAGATATTATGAGTAATAAAAATAAAGGATTAATCATCAATAAATCATTTTATTCACAGTCAAATGATAAAATTTTATTTTTTTTCCTTATAGAAAACTTGTTATTTTTTTTTGAGTGAATATCATTTAATTATAAGAAGCAATATTTTTTTTTTCATTTGTTAAGCTTATTGCATACAGAAAAATGACCATCTATTTTAGCCAAATTATTTTCAAACGGTAAATAATACCATCTTTGTAAATATAGCACTTTAGCCAAAAAGTAATTCTCGAAAAAATTCGGTTTCGTCTTTACTAAGTAATTAAAAATTAAATTTAGCCGTCATCTGGAAAGTTTTCTCGATGATTTTTTCTCAGTTCGTTTGCGAAATCTTTTTATTTCGCTAAAAAAATAATAATTTAATTTAAGAACATAAAATAAAATTCGGCATTAAATTGAAAAAAATTGATTAGGATTATATTTAGAAAATAAAATGTTTAAAAATATCAATGATTTTATTTTCGTTTTTAATTTTTTTTAGTAACAATCAAATATAATTCAAGTTCTGAGGAAAAAATTTTAAATAGTTAAAGATAAAATTTGTCATCCAATTTGACTAAAAAAATTTGAGTTAAAGGCTAAATTAATCATTCGAAATACAAACTAAACATTTTTAATTAAAGATATAATTAGAAGAGCATTTTTTGATTCATTTTTTTAATAATTTTTATTAATTTTATTAATTTATTACATAGTATTTTTATTTTTTTCACGGCAATGTGTTATTTTGGTACAAAAAAAAAATGTTACAATTTTTTTCTAGCTGTACAAACAAGTAACAGTACAGTATTGTACAAACTAACAAACAAACAAACAAGCTCTACGAAAATTCTGCAAATTTTTGCACATTTTAATAAATGTTTTTGATGGTATGCATTTTACAGAAAATTGCAGAGTTTTTGCAGAGCTAAGAATTAGTTTGTACAAATTTGTATTATACTTTACTGTTTGCAGAACCATTTTTGTACAGCTAGAAATTTCATTTTTTCACATTGCTGTGAAAAATATAAAAATACTGTGTAATAAATTAATAAAATAGCATTTTATAACATTTTTCTTTTTTGTACTAAAATTTGTCGTTTTTACTGTAATTTTTGTACGAAAATTTCACATTGACTTTTTTTTTTTTCTTCTATTTCATTAAAAAATTTAATGTTCTGAAATAATTAAGAATCATTTCGGTAATGAATTGAATTTTTTTGTTTGGAAAAAGGCCAAGGTATCGACTTAAAAACCAATCTATGCTAAATTTTAAATTTTACAAATGAATTCCAAATAAAATAATCAGTATTTTTTTTCAAAAATATTTAGAAAATCGAAAATATATTTAACCTTTTTGATTTTTAATTTATCTATTTTAGTTAATAAAAAATCAAATGATAAAAATTTTAATAAAGTTGATACTTCCCAAAACGAATATTCGGTATCTGCTCTTCGATGTGTCCCACGCTGTTAATTTGAAATGCGATTTTGAAAATAATCAGGCATACGAAAAATTCAAATATGATCTATTAGCAAATCTTTCAATACATACTAAAATAGGGAAAAAATCAAATTCAATTTTTAAATTTGGAATAAAAATGCACAGAGAAAATTCATTTTATTTATTTTTTTTGTTATTTTTCTAGATTTATTGATTATCAATTTGTGATTTTGAATGGAAAAATAATTTGAATTTGAAAAGAAAATATGACTTCATAAAAATTAAATAATATTAATCTAAAAATTTTTAATTGATAAAAGCAATTATCTTTTCATAACTTATTTATAATCACATGCTTTGGTTTAAGATGGTTAATTTTTTTTATAAGATAAAAAAATTAAAGCTTTAAATATTTAAACAATGGAAAGCACCCAAGAATCTGTAGGTAAGTTTGAAAATATCTAATTAATCTTTAGGATTTATATTCCACGCTTCTTTTTTGAAAAGATTACGATATTTTCTATGAAAAATTTTCCAATGACCTGATCGAGGAATTTTTCGAGAATGCTTTCGGAAACGTGACTTCAAAAACTCAAATAATTAGGTAAATTTTTGATAATCTAAAAAAAAACCTGTCTAAGTAATAGTTAATAAGAGATCAGCAAAAATCAGTCACCCAAAGACTGGATAAATGTAATGAAAAAATTTTAGATAAAGATACCTTCCAAGAAAACTACGTAATAAAAACTTGGAACACTGTTATAGAAGTTTTAATTTTTATTTTAGAAAAAGTGTCTTCATTATTTTGAAAAAGCCGTGAATATTAAACGAGACCTGATAATAATAAATGAAAAATGTATCAATTTAAAGGTGCTTAATGCAAATTAAATTATTTAATTTGAGTAATGTGTGTGTTTTTAGAAACGAGCTTTTAAACTAAGAGAAGACCGTGAATTAAGCAAGACCAAGTTAATTTTAGAAAAGCAAAAAATTATCCAAGAAGAACAAAAACTAATTCCAAAAATTAATACCAGAATTTTGTCTAACACCCAAACGGAAGCTTCTACTTCAAAAGATGACAATGATCCTGTAATTGTTACAACAGCAAAGATATCAAAGAAAAATCGACGTAAACCAAATACTGTAAATCCTAGCAATGAAATGACTGAAAATGAACACAAAAACAAACCTACTTAGTTTAAATAAAATATCAAATTTAGACTTTTAAATCGAATTTTATTGAATAAAATGTCATTTTCAGATTTTTTATTCAGTTAAGCTAATCTAATCTTTATATGGTGCACAATGTAGTATTTAATTTGTTATTAAAATTTTAATAAGGCTATAAGGCAGTAAAAAATTTAAGGAAATTATTTATTCAAATTATTTGAAGATTTTGTCGATCAAAATGTTTAATTCATATTTATTAATTGAAATAAAGTTAAAATTAATTATATTGTTTAAAATTTAGATTATTTTTTAGCAGAAAATGAATAATACATTGTAAAATTTTTTATTTAATTATTTTATTACAGTTTTATTACAGTTTTTACTTTAAATTAGATTTTGGAAATTGATTTTTGACTTTTTTTCAATTTGATAATTCAAGATTGATTTTCCTCCTCATTTCAAAATTGGCTTCTTCAAATTTCTTGGCACAATTTTTATTTGATTGAATTTAAATGATTATTATTTTCAATCTTGTATTGATAAGAATCAAATTTATGAATTCTGTATCGCCTATTTATTTTATTAGGTTAGGGTTATGATTAAAAAAAATCTTAAATTATAAGTGTAATTGACATAACTTTTGAAAGGATTCTGCGAAAATTGTCTTTTCCCAGAAGCAATATAGAATCTAAATTATTTATGTAAAAAAAGTTTATTTGATTTTTTTAGATCATTAGCTAATTATTTTGGTTTTTTTTCAACCAGCCATTTAAATGCAATTTAAGTTATCATAAAAGTAAAATTTAATTAAAAAAAGACTCGGATTTATTCTTAACTTTAAAAAAACAATCAAAAGCTAATCTTTTATTAAATAAGGAAGAAAACACTTAAAATATTGAAACATCTTAGATGCTTTTAAATAAACATTTTGATTCTATTTAAATAAGAGCTTTTTTTTAGAAATAATTCATTATTTGAGCTTAGATTAGAATTTTTTTCTTAAAAAATCTTTTATCTTAGTTGATTTAATCAGTTAATTGTTTTTATTAAATCCGTTTATTACAAGCCAAGAATTTAAATAAAAAAAAAATCAAAGTATTTTTTCCTTTGGTATAATTAAGAAAAAAACTGGAAGCTAAACATGAAAGATAGAAGCCAAATAGGTAATTTAAAAAAATTGATTTAATTTTCAATGAATTTATTTATTACTCTTTATTTCATTTTAAATAAATTTAATTTAAAATTTGGGTACAGCTAAAAAGAACATGTAAAATAAATTACAATTTAATCAAATCGTATTAAAGATTCATTTGCTTATCAAGATAGTTAATTAGTGATTATTATATAAAAAATAGTATTAATTGAATTTTATGTTATATAAATCTAGATTAGCAGCAAATTAGTAAAATTGAAATGCTAGCTGAAAAAAATTCCCTACCGAAAGACGAAGCTTTTCCGTCTGCAAATGCCAATAGACGCTTATCCCTGGCCAATCTAGTCACTTATCAAATTGAGAAGAAGCGAAGCGTTCAAATAAGTGGGAAGTCTAAAAGAAGTCGACATTTAACTAGAAATTCTTATATTAGTGAAGTTAATTCAAACCAAGAAGTTAATTCTTGTGATTTGAATGTAAATTTTATTTAAAATAAAATATTCAATTTAATTTTATTTCAAAAAAGATGCCTATTGAATTTAAAAGTTATGTATGCTCAAAAGAAGATTTTGACTACAAAGATGATGAATATTATAGTTCAATTTTTGGTCTGATTGCCGAAGCATTCAATGAGTCCGAGACTTTATTTCAATTCTTAAAGAAGACCCTTAACATTGTTTATTACACTAAACTCTCAATTTTGATTACAATATTGATGGGTATTTTTCATTTAATTATGGTTTATACTGGTAAATTAAAAAAAAATTAATTTTGGTAAAATGAATTTCAAATAATTTTAAAGGAATAAACAATCTAGAAAATTGTCCTAGAGAGGTTTAATTATTTCTTTAAATCCGAGAACAATTTTCGTCAAAAAAATTCAAATTTCCTCTCTATTAAATTAGATATCCTGGATTTAATTAATCCAAAAAAAATTAAATAATTAGCAATAATTGTTTGGATTTGGATCGAAACTTGTTCTCTAAAACAATTTCTTTTATTTTTATTTTCATTTTTAAGCCGAAAATTCCAGTTTATATTTTTATATTTGGAGGAGTTGGATCATTAAAAAGCTTACAGCTCATTTGGAGCCAAGTTAGAAGAAATTCGGATGCTGACGATTATTTTATTAATTATAAGTCAAACAGCTTTGCCAATGAAACAACAAACAACATTGCTGGTAATATTTTGGACAGCGAAGAACAAAGAATTAATAAGGGCTCCAAAGTAACCGATGCTATTGTTACCATATTTTTGATGATTTGGTAAATTGGATTAAAATTTTAATTTTATCTAAATATTTTTTTCAGGTTTGTGTTTGGTAACTATTGGATTTGGTCAATTTATGAGCCTAATTATGACATACTACTTTTAGATCCGAATAATTGGTGTAACAGACGGCTTTATCTATTTTCTTTAGTTCACTTAATTATTTACTATTCACTGCTTAGTTTATTGATTATATTTTTACTATTTTTGTCTATTTTAACTCAGATTCCTTGTCTCATCATTAAGTTTCAAGAATATTAAAACCGGTGAAAGTAAAATGTTTAAAAAGAAAAGGAGATAATCAGTAAAAAATGAAAAATTCTCTATCTTTAGGTGAATTTAAAAAAGATTTTTTTTAAAATAGAATCAAAAATTTACAGTAAAAATGTCAATCAGTAATTTTGATATTTTAATAAATTTACAAAATATTCATTTAACAGTTTACTTGAACTAAATATTTATCGTTTTGAAATTTTTGAAATACCATGTTTTTTGACAGTTTTGGCTAAAACCTTTTTATCTGAACAAAATCTAGTTTTGATTAGGAATTCACTCTAAGCTTTTTATTGTATTTTTTTTATTAAATCACTGTAAATTAATTTCTAGTGATTTCTTGCTCAATTGAATATAATAATTTACTAATAAATTTCTTAAATATTATTTAATTTTTTTTTGAATATTTTACTTTATTAAATAAAAGATTTATTTCATATTTATTTTAAAATAATCTTAGATGGAAAAAAAATGAAGTTTGATAAAATTTGATGCCTCCAATTCATCAATTTTTTTAATAAAAAAGATAGATTGTTATTGTAATAATCTTAAGTATTTTCGGTTTAACCAAAAACAAACATTTATAAATAAACTTAAAATGATTTCTGCAATTTTGTACATAACTTTAATTAAATTACAAATTTTTGAAAAGTGTAGAAAAAACATTGACAAAATCAGAATTAGAAAAATATATTAGAAAGATTTTTAAATCTCTTTAGTCTTTAAAATTTTATTAAAAATTAAACATATAAATCATTAAATTTATCTAATTTAAAAATAAATATTGTTGAAATCCGTTCTAGCGAACAATTTAACCACCAATTATTGGCGGGAAAAAAATTAAGCAAAATTTCATTTAACCGTCGGAAAACCTTTCAGAAAAAAGAAGAATCTTTCTTAAAAAAAACAAATATTGATTTATGACACTTCTACGCTATTTTTAAAAAATTTTAAAAGATTTTTGTCAAAAAATCTTACGAGTATTTGATAGATTTTCTCTGACCGCATCAAGCACTTAAAAAAATGTGTTTGTTTAATGCTAAATAAAAGTATTAATATTTAATTTCTAGTACTTAAAATAGTTCAGTTTTTGTTAGCAATTTTTTACCCAGCTTGATTAGTCATTTTTTAAAAATTTTTTAAATTTAATTGTTGATAAAAAAAATTATTTTGAATAAAAAAATGAGACCATTTTTTTTTTTTTTTTTATTAATTAAATAATTTTGGGTTTCCCCAGGGTTTTTCCGAATAGCTTTAGCCTTCGTTTAAACCCTCTTGTCACGATACAATGTAAAAAAATCTTAGCGCTATTTTGTAGAAAAATGTTAAAAAAAAAAAAAAAACAAAATATTAAAATTTTAACTGAAATGAGAAATGTTAATTCATTTTTTTAGAAAATTTTCAAAATAAGAATTTGTTTGTAAAATTTCTTTGAAGCTTTATTCAAATTTTTAAAAAATTTGCCCCAAGTGAGGATCGAACTCACGACCTCCAGATTACTCCAAAGATTTAATTTTCAGATTATGAGACTGACGCGCTACCGACTGCGCTATTGAGGCTTGATTTGGTTCAGCAAAAGAAGAGAATTTAAAAAAAATTTTGAATTTATTCATTTAAGAAATTGGATAATTTAGTTTAAATCAATATTATATTTTAAAGTACAAGATATAACTCAATGTAACCAAAGTTTTTTCTATATAGATTTAAAAAATGCAGATTTTTCGGAGTAAAAAAATTGAAAATTTTATCAATTAATTATGATTTTTATTTGTTTTGAAAAAAAATTTTTTTAAATAATTATTCCTTTTTAATTTTTTTCTCCTATCAATCTTTAAATTTTAATTATAATCGAATAAAAATAATGAAAATTAAAGTTTTAACAATTCCTATTTAAATTTTAAATAAAATTTTGTCAAAACGAATTTGTAAGAATATTTATATTTTATTGTAAGAATTTTTAAAGTAAGTTAAATTTATCAAAGTTCAATCGAGATTTTTTCTATTCTTTTAGTTAAATTTGCTATATTTTAGTTGTTCATATGTTTAATTAGTAGAAAAATTCTAATTTAGTCAAGTAATATCGACTTAAATGAAAAATTCAGCGGGGAAAATAAAAAATTTTATAATTTAGAAAGTGAAATAGCGGCAACATTAAATTTTAATGATAGCTTTTAAGCAACGTTTTTTTACTAGTGAGAGTCCGAATAAAATAAAGAAAAAAAATTCTTTACAAATTAATAATCTAGAACAACCTCGACCAAGTCATAGATTTCATAATAACGAATCATAGATGCAATAGAATCATGTTTGAAAAAGCAAATGAGAAAATTCCACGTCTTTGAATTGTATATGTGGCATATGCTTTTTGAAGCATTAATTTAACAAAAAAAACTATTTCAATGCAAATTTAAATCATCTAATCTTCAATTAAGCATTTTATTTTTTATTTAAATTTAGAATTTTTAAAATGAAGCTTAAATTTTTCATTTTTTTTGTTTGCGTCACAATTTACCAAGTAAATTGCAGTGAAGAGAAACCAAAATACGAACGAAAAGTTCCTGAAGGACAGACACATTTCTTAGAAACATTTGAATCTGATGAGATTGGAAAAGTATGGATCAAATCAAAAGCCAAAAAAGACGGCGTTGAGGAGTCAATCGCCAAATATGATGGTGAATGGGCAGTAGAATCAAGCTCTGATTCAGTCCTTGAAGGTGACCTTGGCCTAGTTCTCAAGTCTAAAGCCAAACACCATGCCATTTCATCCAAGCTGGAAAAAAAATTCGATTTTGCCGAGGGAAAGCCTCTAGTTGTCCAGTAAGAACATTAGAAATTTGCTTTTTTTAATTTATCAAAAAAAATTGGGAAGAAAATTACCATAATATTTAACAACTCTTAAATTTTATTAAAATAAGAGAAATTTATTTACCTTAGAAACAATTTTTTTAAGTGTGACTTTGCATTTGGATGTCAATTAAAATTAAAATTTTTCCCAAAATTTTATTGATTTGATTTAAAATTTCATCTTGTTTTTAACTAAGCTTTTTTAATTTATTAAATTCAATTCTTGATATAATTAAATAGTAAACAAAATTTTTTTAATTTGAAATGGTAGTAGTATTAAGAACTGCAGTATGCAATAAATCTACATTAAAGCCAAATATTTTAAAAATTAGAATAAATTAAAACAAAATTTGTAGTCTGAAAATACTTTTTTGATGATCTAAAAATAAATTTAATTTAATTAAGACAAAATAAAAATTTTTATTAAATAAAATAATTTTTAAAAATTATAGAGACCTGATTTTAATGTAGCCTCGAAAACTATACTGAAAATTTATCTCTAATAAAGATAGAAAAATATTAATTTTTTTAAATAAGAACTTGACTAAAATTTTAATTAATTACTTAAATTTTTGGTAAATACTTGATTTAATGCTAGCTTACATTTTCAGTATTTTTATCCTTAAACAAATAATTTTTATTTTAGATATGAGGTGAAATTTCAGAACGCTTTGGACTGCGGTGGCGCCTACGTCAAACTTCTAGAGGACGAGTCAAATTTAAATTTGGAACAATTTTTCGACAAGACCAGCTTCTCAATAATGTTTGGACCTGACAAATGTGGCACTGAAAACAAATTCCATTTTATCGTTCGATTCAAAAATCCAGTCACTGGCAAAGTAGAAGAACATCATGCTAAAAAATCAGACTTCCCCGGAACAGTTTTCAGCGACTCAAAAACCCATTTGTTCACCTTAAGTAAGCTATAAAAAATTGAATTAACTATTTAATTGATAATGATAATTTTAAGTCTTAAACCCGGATAATACCTTTAAGATGTTGATTGACAATTCTGAAGTTAACTCAGGAAGTCTATTGAATGACCTCACTCCCCCAATAAACCCACCAAAGGAAATAGTTGATGCTAATGACAAGAAACCAGAGAGCTGGGACGAAAGAGAAAAAATTCCTGATGAGACCGCTGTGAAACCAGACGATTGGGATGAAAATGAGCCAAAAATGATTGCTGACCCTGATGCAGTTAAACCCGGTGATTGGGACGAAAGTGCACCTGAAATGATTCCAGATCCTGAAGCTGTTAAACCAGACGATTGGGATGAAGCTACTGATGGCGAATGGGAACCACCAATGATTGATAATCCGAAATGTAGCCAAGGAGGTTGCGGAAAATGGACTCCACCAAATATTGACAACCCAAAATACAAAGGAAAATGGACTCCACCTTTGATTGAGAATCCTAACTACCAAGGAAAATGGGAGCCAAGAAAATTACCAAATCCAGAGTTTTTTGAAGACAAAGATCCATTTAAGTCATTATTACCATTCTCTGCCGTTGGATTGGAATTATGGTCTATGACTGAGAATATTTATTTTGACAATTTTGTTATTGCTCAGGATCCAAAATTAGCAGAACTTTTTGCTGAAGATAATTGGGTTGCAAAGAGCAAATTGGAAAATGAGAAAGCTGATCAAAAAGAAGAAAATGTAAGCAAAGATGAAAAGGAGGACGATCAAGATGAAGAGGACAAAGAGGAGCCTGAAGAAGTCAAAGACGAACTGTGAACATTAGAACATTTTTTTAAATCGAGTTTAAAAAAAATTCTTAAATTTATTTAAATTAGATTAAACCATTATTGTTTTTTTTTCTAATCTTCTAAAGATAATGTTTTGAACCAAATAAACTTTTTCAATCGATGTCTCTTTTTTGTATCAACCCGATATGTTTATCTCAGTCTCTGACAAGCAGTTATGAATAATAGATGAGATAATCGTTACAATTAAGCTGTTTAGGATAAAAATAAATAAATAATAAATTCAATAATATTATCAAAATAATTTCAAAATTAATTTTTTCGTTTTAGATTTTTTTTAATAAATAACAAAATTAAATTTTTAAATTTAATATAAAGATGTAAAATTAAATTGAAATTAAAATTAGAATAATCTGAAAATTTCTCTAGTTAAAAATTTTTTTCGTAAAGACAATTAAAATTATGATAGTTACGTAATTTAAATTTTTTAATTTTCAATCATATTAAATCTATTTATAAGAAGTTTAAAGGCAAAAAATTTATTTTCATTTTTATTGATATAAATTTTTAAAGTAAAATTTTAAAAAATTTGCCCCAAGTGAGGATCGAACTCACGACCTCCAGATTACTCCAAAGATTTAATTTTCAGATTATGAGACTGACGCGCTACCGACTGCGCTATTGAGGCTTGAATACTTTGGGTTTTTGTTAAACATAAGAAGTTTTTTTAAAGTTAAGTTTCAAGGTTAATCAACTGCCTAGTGTCCTTATCTGTTGAATAGACTGATTAACTCTTCATTTATTTCAATTAAAATTAATAATTCATTAAAATTCAATATATCAAAATGTTTTATTTAAAATGATTATTAAAAAAAAAAAGAAAAATTGGCAAGTTTTATTTTCTATTTGATTTTTTTTAAATTTTGAAATTACGTTGTTTAATTTAAACTCAATATTTATGCATGTTAAAATTTGAAATAAAATTACGCAATTATTTCTAAAAATGTAAAATAGAAAAAAAATCTTGCTAATTAGAAAAATTGAATTAATTGATTTGTTTAGGTCTTTGTAAATCAATTTAAATTTATCAAAAATTTAATTGATTTAAGAAAAATAATATTTATATTATTAAAAATAGATTTTTACTTTACTTTATTTCGATTCTTTTTTTTATCTCATTTTATTAACTTTAATTTTATTTCTTTTTTATTTTATTTTTATTTATTTTTATTATTTTTTTAACTTATTCTGAAAGAGCTCTAGCTCGGTACAGAAAACAAATAAATAAAAATAAATAAATAAATAATAAATTTTTTGAAATGCTTGAGGGATAAACATAAACGATCAATAACAAATTTGTTAATTAATTTTGAAAAAAAAATCATAAAAAGTTAGTTCTCATAATTTGTTTTTGGTACAATTAAATTATTTTTATTTCTTAAATTGTATTTAAGGTTTCTTATTTTATTTTCTTTTAGACTTTCTTTTAACAAAATAGGACCATTGTCCAGTTTAAATATTTTAAAACCAAAGTTAAGGAGTCTATAAAATTCTGTGTTGGAACCCAATTAATCCATATTTTCAAGAAAGTTACATTTATATCAATGTGTTAAAAAGTCAAATTTAAAGAATTTAAACAAGGCAGAATAAAATAGATTAAATAGTTTCTGTGTTGTTGATTTTGGATAATATATTACTAGTGTAGCGCATTGTCAAAGAATGGAAGAGTAAATGTCTTAAAAAATTACATTTTTACAGAAGTTGAGAGATAGAATAGATTTTTAATTAAAAAATTTTCTATTTATTTGGGTACAAACTGTTGATATGTTTTGCAAAATTTAAACCACTATCTAAGGTAACTTCCAATAATTTACACTCATCAACAACTTGAACTATTTGATTTAAAACGACAATGCTTTTTGGTAATACAGTATGTTGCAAAAGTTTAGAAATTAATTATTTTATTTATCAAAATAAAAAATCTTAAGGTTAATTCTTAAATATCTTCAAATTTTGAGTAAATTTTGCTCATAAACTGCTTAATTTAAAAACCTTCCAACTCCTCATTTGGTCTCTAAGTAACAATACCAAAAAATTTTTAATTAGGCAAAAATGGGTAAAAAAATTTTGTTTAGCCCACAAAAATGAAAAATCGTGGTTCAGCTAAAAAGTGGATATAAAAAGCAAAACGAAATTGTTAGGTGTATCTCCAAAATGTGTCTCTTCAACTAAGAAACGATATGAAGAAACTGGTTCTGTCTCTGATCGAAACCGTTCTGACGAGTCCAATTTAGAGGTCTTTAATCGAAAATCAAGAGTAATAGCAGAGTTGTTCCTCAAGTCGCTATTTTTCAAGTCTTTCGACCAAAAAGTCAAGTCAAGTCTTAAGTTGACTTGACTTTTTTTAGATTTTTCAAAAGATTTAGTAAAAATAAAATCAGACAAAACATCAACTCAAGTTACTTTTTAACTTTTTCCTGTAAAAAAAAAAATTAAGTCAAGTTGTGACTTGGACTTGACTTGAGACTTGAGATGAACAACTCTGAGTAATAGTAAAAAGGTTTAAAAATGAAAGTTTCACCCGAAATTCTGTATACCAAGGTTACAAAACGGTGGAGGGTCAGCAGGTATCTGGGGATGCATTTCCTACAAAGGCACTGGTATATGCAACATTTATACAGGACGAATTAATCAATTTGTCTACATTAAAACCTTGGAAAACAATCTTTTACCATCTGTTGAACTCTTATTTGAACCAAATGACCCTTTTGTTTTTCAGCAAGATTGGGCTTCAGCACATACTGCTCACTCAGTGAGCGACTGTTTCAAAGAACAGAACATTGAGGTTCTGCAATTGTGTACCCGTTCACCATATTTCAACCCAATCGAGAGCGTATGGTCATACATGGATGTCAGAATGGCAAACACTAAAGTAACCTCTATTGAGCATTTAAAAGAGGTCTTACACAAAGAGTGGTTACAGATTCCGACTGAGTACAAAAATTGGTTGAATCAATGACTAAAAGAGTTTTAGCTTATTATAAGACCAAAGGCGGTCATTTCAAATATTAAATTGTAAAAATTTCTAAACTTTTTGACTGTCATTATTTTTTTATTAATTGTATAGCTTTTTCCTCTTTGAATTTTATCTGTGATTTTTTTTCACTTAATTTTTATTTTGGTTTTATGTTTTTAGATTGATGAGAGATAAAAATTCTAAAAAAAGTCGCTTTTTTCTATTTTTCCCGCCTTTTATATACTGTACAGCAAAATCAATTTTCACCTAAGAAACGTTGTAGAAAAAGGCTACTTATACTAATACTTTGCGCTAACTATTAGTTTAAAGCAGAGTTGTTTAAAAGTCCCAAAAAAAGGTCCAAGTCTGAACTCTTTTTTTTTTTTCAAAGTCAAATTCTTTTTTTCAAAGTTCTGTTTTAGAAATTTTTTTTATAAATGCCAAGTCCAGACTTTTATTATTTGATAGATCAGGCTTCATATCAAAAAAAAAATATATGCTCTTGGTTTGTCTAATGCAATAGATTTGCCATATATCAGAATTTTCTTCAAAATTTCAAATTTTTAAAGCCTGGACTTGGATTTTGAAAGAAAATCAAAATAAAAAGCCCGGACTTGGACTTGACTTGAGACTTGTGACTTTTAAACAACTCTGGTTTAAAGTCAGGATTCAAGATTTATTTTAAAAAATAAATAAAAAATTTAATAAAATGGCTTCGATGGTCGAAAAATTTAAAAATCAACAAATTACAATTATTTAAGACTTAAATGTTACTTTTACAATTTGATCTTTTTTAAGAAAATCTTAAATTCTTTTTTAATTTGAATTTAAAAATTTAGTTTGCAAAATCTTCACGGAATGAGTGAGACTAAGATTCTGTTTTAGAAAAGGCTTCAATTGAATTTAAACAAAAAAATTATATTTTAAAATTTTTATTTACAACTTAATGACTTGATCGAGTAAAAAATCACAAATTCAAAGAATTCAAACATCTGTTGTGTGACCAGTTGGAAGATTCACATTGTCTTCATTTAGTATTAAATTTTGATTATTAATAAATTTTGACTGCAAATCACGTATTTTTGACTCCTGTAACTTTTTATTATTAATCAATCTCATTTGTTTCTGTTTTAAATTTTCAATTTGATAGCTATCTGTTTCGCTTTCTGACTCATCTTGTATTGTATTCTTCGGCAGCGATTCACGATTGCTAATCCGTGATCTTTCTTTCAAATCGATACTTTCATTTCTAAAAAGTTATTAACAAAAATCTACTGAATTCAAAAAAATAATGTACTTCGATGAATTTGGGCTAGGAATTTGTAATATAATGCTGGGTTTTTCCAAATTATCAGCTGGAACGAATTCACATGAATTTAATGTTTCATCTTGATCAGGTCTAAAATTTTAAATTCAAATCAAATTTTATTAAAAAATCTATTTAAATTAATTTATTTAAAAATAATTTTATAAATGCCTACTTGACTGATTGATTGTTCTGGCTGTCTTCATTCTGTTTTGCACTCAAATCATGCAACGATTTAGCTATGTTGCTTAATTCTTTGATAGCCGGTACAAATCCATCTCGGTAATACTGATTTTCTAGTGATTTCAATTCATGGGGATCAAGATCTTTAGCTTCTATGTCCATATCTGACTCATGTTCATCAACTTTTTTGGGCCTTAAAAAATTTAATTTTTTTTTTTTTTTTGTAAAAGTTTTTAAGAGTTTGTAAAAGTTACATCATGTATTGTTTTTGTTTTTTAAAGCAGAAATAGTAGATTAATCCGGCAGCAAGACAAAGTGTCCATATTATACTAATACTGACTGATGTCCATCTAATAGCAGTTATATGATAGTCTATTTAGAAGTTTTTTAAAATTTAATTTTTGATTAATTTGAGTTTTGGTTTACGTTCACAATAAGGCCAATCTCTAAACTGATCTAACCATTGTCCATTAGTTGGCAACCATGTTCCGTTCCAATTACAATAGTATTCATTCCAACCAAATTGAGTGTAGCCTCTTTCACATGTTAAGCGCATTACTGAACCGGCCAAATAATTTCCTTTTGATAATTCGCGAATTCCGCCCTTCATTAAATAAATTCCACAAGAATTTACTTTTTAAAAATATTAAAATATAAAAAATTCAATAATAAAACTAAAGATTGTTACCTGATTTCATTGATTCATGCAAAAGACGGTAATACCGATGAGCTTCTTTGGTAGCCTCTCCGATTTCTAATGAGCCCATTGCAGCGCCATCGTACAAACACTGCACATCGCCTTCGCAGACCGCTTCTAATTCTTCTTGGCTGCAATTTATTATAAAATATTTAAACAATGTGAAATCTAAAAAATAATTATTTACGTGAAAGAGACATTGCTTGGAAATGGAACTTCTGTGTGCGTAAACCATGGTCTAAATCTCTGCCACTCTCTAATAATAGGTCTTTGATCATGAAATGTGTCAAAGGTCCAAGAACCACTGTAGGTGAATATAGATTCCGATTCATCCTGTAATCTCCCTGGAAAAATAAGTTATTTTTTTTTTTTAATTTAATTTGTTATTTTAAAATTTACAGGCCATTCCGAAACGCTGATAAAGAAGATCGGGTTTTAAGGTTAATTGATTAGTGCTTCCATCGGGGCTCATAAAATCATTTGCTGTAATGTTATCCCAATACCCAAATAAACCAGATGTTTCTTTCTAAAAAAAGATACAAAAATATTTTTTTTAATTTATTCTTTTTACAAAAAAATTAATTAAAATATTAAAAATTAATTTACAAAAAGTGAAAATGGCGCTGATGCTCGCACATGTAATAAACCATGCATGCATTCTACCGATACCCCTATGCCAGATATATTAAACATAATAGTCACATTGGACTGATGCATGTCATGTAATGGACTAACAACATAAACATCTTGAATATTTTCAATAAAAAGAAAGAAAATGAACACTTTAAATTAAAATATACTTTTAAATATTTGAAGTTTTTCTTCTGTATAGTTAAAGTAATATGTTTTTCCATTGACTAACACATCACATCTAAGATCATGTGTCTGTGATGGATGAATTCGAGCTCGAACTTCCACAATATCACTGTCATCTTGACCAGCTGCAATCGCTGTGATTCTGGTCGCGTTAATTTGACCCTTTGAGCTCAACAAACAAACTAAAAAGAAGCTATTGATACAATTTAGGGATTTTAAGCTCAAGCTTACATGTGGCATTTGGCGGTTGTTCGAATCTGGCCTGAAGTTTAAAATTAAAGCGCTTGCTATTCAGAAGTGTAAACTCGCCTTTTCCGTTGAATGTATAGTCTTTACCATCAAAAGTTATGAGGTGAGGATCACCGTAAGCGACCGCTTTTAACAAAATGCTCTTTAGTTTATCAAAAAAGTTGAATAAATTTTTATTTACCAATTCTTGCTTCTTGGTATCCTTTAGCATCTTTTGTTTGTCTCAGATATAAATAGGACTCACATAAATCGCTCCAGTGACAGCATAAATAATATGGAACTATGTCATGAAAATAGTGGGATAAAGCTGGAACGCGTCCATAGGTATTGTAAGGAGCCATTCCTAATGAATGGTACCTATCTTTAAATAAAAACAGCATTAATTAATTAAAAAATAAAAATTCTTATGTTAATAATTAATAATTTTAAAAAAATACAACAATAAATATTTTTTGCTCAAAAATTGGTTTATGTTATTAAGTTGCTTTGTTATTTCTAAATGAAACATGTTTTTAATTTTTTATCAGGTTTTCAGTTCAATTTTTAGAAAATTGGATCCATTTTAACACAAAAGCGAAATTAGTTCCATAAATAATGTAATTTGTAATTTTTTTTTCAATCGAGAACAGATTTCTTCAAAATCCCGAGATCCAATTCTAAACAGGATCCTAATTAGGATCTGACAAGGAAATCTTTTCAAAAATCTGGTCATTTTTAAAAAAATTTTATTCCCAAGAAAAACTAGAAATTTTAAAAATCTTGAGGCTTTTGGATACAAAGTATTCATGACAATTTATATTAGTGTTGGGTGAGACACTTAACTGGCCAAAATTTTTAGGCATCGAGACCGTGCCCGAATTAAGCGGTCACACATTTTGGCGGCTGCCACATAATTCGTGAGATTTTTTGAGAAAAAAATTGAAATTTTATATAAATAACGTAAAAATAAAGATCAAAATAATAATTTTTTTTGAAAAAATGATTTTTTTAAGAATGCTTTTTCCAAACATTTTAAATTTTTCAAAAAAAAAATATATTAAAAAACCCTCCCTGATTTATCTTAAACTATCCTATTAATAAGATAATTAATGTCTTTACAACAAAAAATAATTTTTAATCTTAATGGAAGCATTAGTAAACCCTAGTGATAAGAAATACTAGGAAACATCTTGTTGACTCTTAAATATTCTTAAAGAAATCCATAATAATATGGGAAAAAGGAATCTAAATAAGATTCTTAAAAAAATGTCCTGATATTATCTTACCAAATTTTCATCTCCTATGATTTGACAAGAATTAGAATAAGACTCTAGAATAAAATCCAAAAAGCGTTTGCTGGACACAATTTTGGTCAAGACTCTTAAAAGTACCAGACATGATCCTTCCTTCGATGAAACCTTTGGGATTTGATTCCTTAGATTACAAAAAGATGCAAATTTCTGTTTTACCTTTAAACTTACACGAACAATTTTTTGAATTTGATATTTTTCAGGATTAATCTATCTCATCTATTAAAAAAAAATAATTTAAACTTAGCTAAATCGAAATGATCAAATTTATAGAAAATTATCTTTCTCAGAAAAAAAATAATTTTTGTATTCTACTTAAATATTTTTATTTTTTCATTCAAGTCAGCGATTAAACACTCAGAGTGTAAGCTGTTTTATTAAAATTTAAAAATAAATTGTTTTTTTAAGCACTTCAAATCTTAAAAAACATCAAAATAAAATTAATATGAACTCTGTATTAGTGTCTGTTGATAATTTATCTAAATAAAACCTCATATTCAAAAAAATTAAAAGCAAGTCCTTTAGCTAAAGAACGGCATTTCTGATTCAAAATTTAATTATTTCTAATGCAATTATGACAATTTTTTAAAACTAACCAGGAGTACTTCCAGACATTGTATCATTTGTATACATTAGATTACCATCTTGGCCATAACAGCACCGATTTCCAGCACCGGAGGGTCTATCAAACTAAAATGAGTCTCCAGAATTTTTTAAATTTTTTTCTATCTTACGTTCTTTTTAGAGTAATTACACAGTGTGAAGCTCCTTTATGCTGTAAACAATTAAGTTCATTGTACCCATCGCCATACATATTACAACTCGGGTCCGGAGCCCAAGTTCCGGCATCACCGATGGCAAACATGAGAGTTGGAGGACATATTTCCAAATCGTCCATCCAAAATCGGTCGTATTTTCGATATTCATGCCACCTTTGGTTTAAATTTTAATTTTTTTTCTCTAAAAAAATTCTTTAATACCATCTACATTGATCTTCTGCCCAGTTTCTACCTCTACTATTACCCAAAAAGTGACTATTTTTATCATAATAAAATTTCATCTCGTCATTTCGCCACCATCCGAGGGGATGCAATGCAGAGAAAAGTCGTCTTTAAAAAAATTTTTCATCAATTTTTAGAATTATTACTCAACAAAAAAAAAAGAATACTTGCTTTGACATTTTAAAGTTGGGATCGTGATCTGCATACTGGGAATCAAACATGCTGACAGCTATAGCTCCCAATTTATACCTTCTTGCCATGGTTTCGTTCGGAGCTCTATTCGGTGCCACATCGAATCCAAATGACCCTTTATTTAGCTTACCTTCACCAATTACCTTGAGCAAATAGAATTTTTAAAAATTGCTAATTTTAAATTCTATCAGTTACTTGAACAAAATCCCAATGGGGTCCATCATCATTTTCATAATAGCCCCAAAGTTCAATATCAACTACATCACTTTCAGCATAACTCAATTCATGCCTGTTCCATTTAATTATCAACCTAGCTGGAGATACCTGATCATGCCATTCTAGTATATTTACTAATTCAACTTTAGGAGGAAATCGCAAAGGATCAACTTAAAAAAAGTTTAGTTAAATTTTAATAGAGTTTGTTTTGGATTTTTCTCATCAGATAATTTTTCAACTAAAATTTTTTTTATTATTAATTGATAAAAATCAATTAAAATTTAGCTTTAATCAATGTTGAATTAAATCTGAAAATAAATTATCTGATGTGGAAAAATGTTCTTCGATTTTTAATTACCTATGTTATATTCAGCCTTCCATAGGTAGCTATGTCCACCATCCAAAGAAATAGATAGATTTATTCTTCCGTTATGATAAACGGTGGGCTGAATACATCTAGCTCTTATCTCACTATTTTTAGCATTAAAAAAAGTAGTTTCGCCAATAGTGACACGGGCATTATATCCATCACCCCATTTACAATGAAAAAAAGATTTATTCCTGAAACATGGACCGGTAATATTAACCTTAGTAAATTAATAAACTCAAAAATAAATCTTTAAGTTTTAATTATACTTCTTGACCTCCTAACATATTTCCATTTCTGGGCCAAATGTAAAGTTTGTCTTTTAGGAAAAAAAATAATTTTTATTTTTTATTTTTTGTGAAAAATTTTACTTTCATAATCAAAATCTATATTTTGACATCCGGCTGGTTGTATCCATTCATCGATTCTGAAAATAAACCGTCCAGGTATATCTACGTTCGAAAAATTAGATAACATTTTAATTATCTGAGCATTTCTCGAGAAAGGCTTGTGATCAACCCAAAGAGTTCCATTTCCCCTATTGAATCCAATCTTAATTTAAAAAGTCTTAATCAAAAAAAAAAATTCAAAAGCATTTTTACTTTAGCTGCTCGACCACCAGTTCCTGTTTCGGGGTTTCCGCCTTGACTTGTTGATGCATACCATTCAATATTTTCATAATTAAATATCGCGTATGTATGATTTGTATTTGTCACTATCATGCATTGAAAGGTGTTTCTCTAAAATAAAAAAATTAATTTTTGAGCTAAAAAAAAATAATTCTTAAAGTAAAAAAATTTTTAAAAAATTAAAAAATCTCACAGGTCTTAGATTAATATCACTTAAACTATTTCCCAAAAAGGCAACGCTTTTCCATGTGGCAATTAAGGCATGGGTGGCAATGAATTCTTCTCCACTAGCCAACGATTCTCTTATTTGTTTCTTAGTAAAATTTAGAAAAAAGTTTTAAAAAATTTAAGCAAAAAAAACTCACCTGAGCCTCATCCAAAATGTCCATTGTCATTTGATAAATGAATTTCTGTTCTTCAGTGTAATCCAAAGGCAAATCCATTCTTTTTATGACTTTAAACAATATTCTTCCATATTTTGTTTCTGTAAGATCTTCTATTTTATCACCGACGAGATCGGTTTGAGCATATAGAGGTGCAATAAAAACTGGATCGTCTACATACGGGTACTTAGGCTGCGGCCAGTCATCATGAGACAATGTCTGGCCCAAAAACGATTCTTGAAATGATATAAATCCGTGCTGATTAACCCATGCCTTATCGAATTTGTGGCCCATAAAAGTCAGGTTGAAGCCAAGATCGATCATCTTCGATCTAGTATTGTCTTTGCTCACCTCATAATCTGCGCATTCTGGACCGAATGGATACAAAACGCGACCACCGTAGCATGTCACATTATAAGTTTTCACTATCCATTGATTTCCGCCCAGATTTTTCCTTTGAATTGGATTTTTTAGCCAAAAATCGGACTGATAAGTCAATTGAGTGGTAAAATGGCATAAATAAGTCAATATGAAAAATTTGAATAAAAATGTAGCCATATCATTTGAAATTTATCAATTTGAGTACGACCTTTTCAAATAGTAAAATGTTAGTTTCAAATTAAAAGAGTTTTAAATTTTCAAGAGCATGGATTTTTTGTTTTATTATAATTATTAATATTTGTCATTACTAATCAAATGAGGTGAATATAAAATTTAATTCCTTATCAAAAAGTAAATATTTGTAATCTCTATGACTTGAAAGAGAGCAAAAGACAATAAAAATTATAAATGTAAAAATTAAATTTAGTAAAGCTGATATTACTAATTGAAAATATAATTTTTTAGATTAATCACTGATTGGACGGGTAATAATATACTGGGGGTTTTTTATGATAAATTTTTTCTCAGCATTTTTATCATTTTTTTTTTAGGTTGACCGTTTTTTGGCTCGTCGATTTAAATTTTCTGGAATAATTTTATATCTATATATTTTATTTTGTCTACTTGGCAAACCTATCTAATAAAAAATCTTTTTTTTGAAAAATTTTTGTATTTAAACTTTTACATATTATTCCTTAAACAATTATGCTCAAATTTTTATTTTTTTTTATTAATTTTAGCAAAGATTTTAATTAAAATAGAAATCCGATGATTAGAAAAAATTATCTTGTTTAAATAAATTATTTTTAAAGATAAGGTTGTTTGAACTTCTTGAGGGTCTTTTAAAAATAAAAACTCTCCGCGTCATTTTCGATATTTTTAAGTTTTATAATCAAATAGAGCATTAAAAATTTTGTAAAAAAAGTTTTTTTATTAAAAAAGAGAATATGTTTCAAATATCACTATTCGAAACGAAGTTTTCGAAATCGGAAAAGATAAAAACACAAAAAGGTGAACAAACAAAAAATGGAGAACAAACAGTCATTAAAAAAACTGAAATAAAATTCTACAATGAATCAATGAGGGTTTAATAAATTGAGCATAATTCTTTAATTTGGATGATAAATAGTTAACATTAAAATTAAAAAGTGAAAATTAAATTTTTAATTGATTTTAACTATTGATTAAAATGAAAACTAACTCTTCAAGCAAACAGTAAATTTCTTAAATGGCTTTAAATAGTATTAAGAGAAAGTGTGTTTTGATTTAATATTTAAAAGTCTGCATAAAATTCAGTTAATAATTGAAATAAAAGTGATTTTGACTATTTAGAAAGTTCATCTATATTATATTCTAAATTTTAAATTAGGCTAATATATGTATTTTGCAATGTAGTTTCTACTATTCTTTATTAAATCAAATATTATATTTTGAGCATTTGATTTCAACTTAATCATATAAATATATCTGTTAGAGAAAAAACTCCTTCTGAATAAGAAAATATAATATAATTAAGGTTCAAATAAATTAATTAAGAGAAAAATAAAATATCGACAAATATAAAAGAAAATAAAGATTGAAAAAAAATTAAATAAAAAATTAAATGATCAAGTTTTAAAATAGCTGCTTTTTAATACCGTATAAAAATAAATGAATAGTGTATCTAATTTTAAGCAATTCAAAACTCTAAACGTAAAATTCAAAACAGCCAAAAATTTTTGAAAAAATGTCTTTTTTTTCCAAAAATGGAAAATTTAAGAAAATTTTTTTTTTTAAATTGGAAAAAAAAGACATTTTTTCAAAAATTTTTGGCTGTTTTGAATTTTACGTTTAGAGTTTTGAATTGCTTAAAATATTATTTTGTATTTTATTTAATTTATTTGTATTTTTTTATGGGCATATAATTATTACTTTTGTTTATTTTATGCAAAAAAAAAACAAAAATACTGAATTTAGAACAAAATTTTTTATTCATTACTATTTTTTTGAAAAATATAGCACTAATTATCTAAGAAGAACAAAAAAATGAAAATAAAAACAGTATGTATTTTTTAAGGACAAAAAAAACTTAATTTATTTTTTTGTGTTTTAATTTTTCAAATAGGGTATAATTTTAAGTCGAATAGTACATTTTGTACATTGATACCATATTACATCTGCTTGGTAAGTTTCTGTGGCTTTTTTTACAATCCAGTAATTTACCTCATTTCACGATCAAGGCATTTTTTAGTATCCTCCAAAGAGCAAAGACTACAGAAAGGAAAATAACTTTTACCTTTTCCTCTAGTTTTTCCTTTAGAATTAGGTTCAAGAGCCTGATCTTGAGATATGTTAATAGGAATTTCTTCAATCACAAACTTTTTTTTTTAATTACAAAGTTTTTATAGAGCTTAATTTTTTATTTGTTTATCTGTATCAAAATAGTGATATTATTACTTATTTATTTGTTTTATCTGTGCCGAGCTAAAGCTCCTTCAGATTAAAAAAAAATTAATTTAAAAATCAAAAAAAATAAAATAAAAATGTAAGAAAAAATAAGATAAAAAAATTATATATAATGGACAAATAAAATGGACAGGTGCAAAATGTTTAAGTATTGAACAGTTCAGGAAAGAAAGAAGACAAAGTAAGATAGCAGAATGGAGTTAGGTATTCGACATATCTTGATGGAACCTGAAAAGGCTACATTGGTCTATATAAAGGTAAAATCAAAAGTTTTAATTTGATATACAAAGCAAGAAAGTTAAAATAAATTTAAAAGTGGCAATTTTTATAGAACATTATGGGATTAATTAATAATTAATTTTGTTTTTTTTTGATGGTATAAGAGTTTCATTTCAATCAATTATGTATTAATAAATTAAAATAGTGATAAATTTAAATGTAATTGACATTAATTACAAAAAAAAACTAAAATGTTTTTATTTTGTTCCAAATTCAGTATTTTAGTTTTTTAAATACATATTATTGTTATTTAAAAATATTATACGCGTTTTTTATGTTTAATTTATCAAAAAAAGCTTCTATGGCTCAGTTATTTATTTAGTAAAAAAAATAACTAGTGAAACTAGTGGCCTAGTTATTAGTTATTCTTTGGTAAGTTCTTCAATTACTGTTACTAAGAAAGTGATTACTGAAGCAACAATACCAGTTCCAATTCAAATAAAGAATGGCAGACCTCGAATAAATAAAGAGTCAATTAAAACAGCTCCGGTTAAACAACCAAAAGCAAATTAAAATTAACTAGTAAATTTGTTTCGTTAATTTTTGACAATTTTTTTGAGTTTATGTGTGAATTAATTTTGTTTCTCATTATTTTTTGATTCTTTATTAATTGAATAATATATTAATAAAATAAATTAGATAGTTTTATAATTTTATTTTCAATATTTATTTTTAGATACTAGAATCGCTTATTTAGATACAAAATTAGTTTGTATTCGTTTTATAACTATTAAATGAATTTCTTACTAAGATGATATATAAAAATTAAATGATCAACGTGAATTCTCAATATTTATTCTTTTCTAAAATAAAAAATTTCAGCTAATTGCCTTTCATTATTTTAATTTATCTATTTTTAAAATTCAGTAAAGAAAAATCAAAAAATATTAATTAAACAGAATAAATCTTTTTTTTTACTCAAAAAAATATCTTTAAATAGAATTTTTCAAAAAAGAAAATATTTTTTTTTCAATTTTTACTAAATTTCAAAATTTGCTATTTTAATTCTCTTTAAACGTTGGGAAATCGCTACTTTCATGATTTCTATCCCGAATCATTAATTGCTTAAAAACTTTATTTTATCTATCTAACTTATTTTGATTTGTAACTTTTAATCTGAAGGAATTTTAACTCGTTGTAAATGAATAAATGAATTGATCATTAATTTTTTCAATTAATTTAATATAATTTATCTTCTATATTGTATTTTTATTACATTTTAATTTAATTTTGTATTTGATTTCAATTTTTTAATCGTCTATAATGAAAAAAATTTTTTTTTCATTATTTCACATTTTGATTTATTGAATAATTTTTTTGATAAAATTTTAATTACAAAAATCTTTTCATCAAAAGTGAAATTTTTAAATAATATTTTAAATCATCGGTCTGCAAAATGTTTTCAATTGCACTTCATTTTAAATAAGTACAAAGTCTTTTTCTGAATTGAAATCGACTTCACAGAGCCGAACAAACATAACTTTATCATTAAATAAAAATTTCGACTTTTCTAGAAAATTCATAAAATATATTTCAAATTATTAATACTCAACTTTTATTTTTTATTAACTTAAAATAACAACTTGACAAAAAAACCTAGGATTTTGAAATTAAAAAATTTGGGCGCGTGTAAAAACACTATTGGCTCTTAATCGACAAAATTGAATTAGCTAAATCATTAAAAATTTCATTTAGAACTAATTACCAATCTCAGCTGGTTTTAGATAAACAAAAATTCTAATATAAAATTCTTACCCGAGCACCCAATTTAAAATTTACTCTTTAAAATTAGAAAAAAAATTCTCCAAGACAATTATTATTACTTTGCTCTTTAATAGATGTCGTATCATTTGAACAAAAAAAATCCAGTTTTTTTCTTCATATTGTACTTGATTAAATTTAAAGCCAAATTAAGCCAACTTTACAATTTTAAGCTTTTTATTTCAACACTAATAATTTTTTTTAGATCAAAATAAAAAGAGAAAAAAACTGAGATGAGGTTGAAATTAATTTTTTTTGTTTGTTTTTCTATTTACTCTGTACTATGTGATGACGAAGCAACCGAGCAGTCTAAGGTAAGCTCCTCAAAACAAATGAAACCGTTTCCAGTACCATTTTTGTTGTTGATTAGCCCCAATATGTCAGAAGAGTCCCGGATGGTCCGCTTCATTTTATAGAGACCTTTGAAGCCAACATAATCGGCTCCACATGGATGAAGTCCAAAGCCAAAAAGGAGGATGTGGAAGAATCGCTGGCAAAGTATGACGGAGACTGGGCCATAGAGTCTAGTTTAGACACAGTTCTTGAAGGTGACAAAGGTCTGGTCCTCAAATCGAAGGCAAAACATCATGCAATCGCTGCCAAACTTGCCAAGCCTTTTAAATTCAATGAAAACAAGCCTTTGGTTGTTCAGTAAGGATTTTTTTATGTTAGCTCGGGATTTGATCCCTGAAGATATAAAAATTTTTTATTAAACAAGCAAAAGAATAGCAAAAAAATCACCAAAAAAAAAGTTCATTTTATTTAAAAAAAATTTTTTTAAAGATACGAGGTAAAATTCCAAAATGCATTAGAATGCGGCGGAGCCTATGTTAAATTAATCGAGGACAAATCTGGCTTTAATTTGGAAGATTTTTTTGACAAGACGAGTTTTTCCATCATGTTTGGGCCCGACAAATGTGGCTCGGAGACCAAGTTTCATTTTATAGTCAGGTTCAAAAATCCAATCAATGGCAAAGTGGAAGAGCATCATGCCAAGAAGTCAGAATTATTGGACACTGTGTTCAGCGATGGAAAAACGCATCTTTTCACTTTGAGTAAAAATAAATATTTGAAAAAAAAAATTTTTTTATTTTTTTTTCAAATTAATTTTAGTACTCAGACCGGATGGTACATTTAAAATGTTGATTGACCGAGTCGAGGTTAACTCGGGCAGTTTGCTGACAGACGTGAGCCCGTCAATAAATCCGCCAAAGGAAATAGTAGACCCGAACGATAGAAAACCAGAAAATTGGGATGACAAAGAGAAAATAGCGGACCCAGACGCAGTCAAACCAGAAGATTGGGATGAGAGTGAGCCAAAGACAATTGCAGATCCGAATGCAAGCATGCCAAGTGGATGGTTGGAAGACGAGCCAGAGACAGTTCCGGACTCGGAAGCAGTGATGCCAGAAGATTGGGACGAAAGTACTGATGGCGAGTGGGAAGCACCTCAAATCGACAATCCAAAATGCAAAAGTGCTCCTGGCTGCGGAAAATGGTCGCCGCCAAACATAAACAATCCCAAGTACAAAGGAAAATGGAAACCACCCATGATAGACAATCCCAATTACCAAGGTGTATGGGAGGCCAGAAAAATTGCCAATCCTGACTTCTTCGAAGATAGCGAGCCATTCAAATCGCTTTTACCATTTTCTTCGGTCGGATTGGAATTGTGGTCCATGACAGAAAATATTTATTTTGACAATTTCTTGGTAACTGATGACGAAAGTGTGGCAGAGATTTTTGCCCAAGAAAATTGGGTGCTTAAGAATAAACTTGAGATGGCCAATGTGCCTTCGTCAGACAGTGTTTTTGAAGGATTGGCCAGACGTGCCAATGCCAATCCATGGCTGTGGGCTGTGTACATATTGGTAGTTCTTATACCAATTGTGCTTATAGTTGTGTTCTGTTGCGGCAAGGATTCAAATAAAAAAAAGTTAGATAGCAAAAAAACTGATGCGGTCACCCCTGACGATGAGCCTGTTGACCAACCTATGGATGAGCCTGCTGCTGATGAGCCGGACCAACAAGAGGCCGAGGAGACCGAGGAAGCTGGTGAAGATGTTGGAAAAGATGATCTGGAAAGTGTAGAGAACAACGAAAATAAAGAAGCTACAGAAAGTTCCAATAAGTCCCCGGGACGTCGTAGAGTTCGAAAAGATTAAATTGTTAAGATTTTTGTTTTTTTTTTTTTTTTTCTCAAGCTAAAATTTGTTTCGCTTCAGACTATTTCAAGACTTTTTAATCAATGTTTCTAATTCGTTTTCCTTGGAAATCGTGGCAAATCAAATTATTTGAAACGATTTAAATTAAAATGATATTTAAATGTTAAAACAACCCTAGTTTCTTTTAAATAATACTCTTTGTTGATTTTAAATAAACTTTATAAATCAATTTTTAATTCTTTTGCTTACTTTGATTATTTACTTGTTAAACGATTACCCAAGTTAACAAAAGTCTTATCATGTATACCCTCCCAAATTAGCTGTGCTGAACTCTTCATGACAAATAGTGAACATTTTAAATATTTAAATAAAAGCTAAAATTATTTAACATTTTTTACTATACAAACAAAAGAATATTATCATTTTTTGTTCAAAGGCCAATGATATATTCAATAAAAATAGATTTTTTTCTATTGTTTTTTCTCTTGATTGCAATTATTAGAACTATTTTTTAATAAATTAAATTAGTAGTAGTAGTAGTAGTTTTTGCTGCGACACCTAACATGCAGAGTGTCTGAGCCCATCACCGCCGATTGGCCGTGTAGAGCTGTAGCAGCCGATTCCATTGAACTCATCTAAAGCCATTTTAAAATTAGCTGTTGACTTAGATTTCAACACATTTTCTGGCAACTTATTCCAATGCCGAACTACTCTGTTTCAGAAATATACATGTCTGGTGCTCACTGAAGCTGCAAAATCGTTTCTAATTTGAGCTGGGAAACTTTCTCTCTGGACTCTGATGCTATTTCCTCTTAAAGCCCCGACAGGACCCTTGTTTTATGATCTATTCACCAGATTCTTGGCCAGGCCTACCATTTCTATTCCATTCACTAATTTGTACATTTCAATCAAGTCCCCTCTCACACTTCTTTCACTGAGCTTTGTCAGTCCGAATTTCGTCAACAAGTCAGGTAAGTCATTTACGTACAGAACAAATAGCAGGGGTCCAAAATACAGACCCTTGCAGAACTCCACTCAGTACCTCTGACCATCTAGAAACTCCATCACCAAGTACATCTCGCTGAGTTCTCATACTGGAAAAGTCTTCAAACCACCTTACCATTTTCTCACCTAACCCATAACCACGTGGTCTATGAAGAAGTCGTTGATGCGGTACAGTCTCAAAAGCCTTTGAGAAGTCAAATAGTATTTCATCCACACTGTTTCTTTTTGCCAACTCAATCGAGATTATATCAAGCCTTTCAAGTAGGTTCGTGACACATCCTTTCTTTGGAACAAATCCATGTTGACTTCCGATTATAAGATTATTCTCTTGAAGGTAAAACATTTGTCAATTGTGAAAATTTGTTATGAGATTTACTTAAAAAAAATTTAATTTAAGTGAAAAAAATAACTTAAAATGATTAAGTTTGTTCAAAATATTCTCATTTAGTGAAAAAAAAATTGATTCGTGACAAATAATGAAACAAAATAAATGAGTCTTCTTTGTTTTTGTGAACAGTAGGTTTCTAATCTTGTGACCAAAGTGTATTATATTTTTGCTTTCTAAAACAATTTCACCACCTATCATGGATTCATCCAAAATGTGATCTACATCCAAATGGTTTGGCTTTGTCACTTATTAATTGAAATAATTGAATAAAAATAGACTCAAATTAGTGTTTGATGCAGTCAGATCAAACCGGTCCATTTCACGGACGGTTTTTTACAGTCATTTGGCCGGTCAGCTTAACGGTCTAAATTTTTGGGCGGCCAAAAGATACGGCCAACTTTTTGGTGGACGGCTACTTAAATCGTAAAATTTTTGGCGAAGAAATTTTTAAATTTTTTAAAAAATATTAATTTTTTTGAAAAAAAAGTTGATCGTATTTTTTGGCGGTCAAGCTGTCAAGCTGACCGGCCAAATGACCGCCCTTTTTTTTTTGGCCGGTCTGCTTGGCGGTTAAATAATCAGACCGCCCGCTTTAAAGTTGCCCCACTAATACGGACACGGTCACGGTTTCTGAAAATTTTGGCCGGTTTAGTGTCCGCTTGTACGGATCCCAACACTACTCCAAATAGATTAAACAATTTCAAAGGTAAATTGAAATAAAATTATTTTTCCTCAAATACATTTTTTGATTTTGAAAATGATGAATTTCGAATGTTTAATTTAAATTTTTTGTTATGAAAATAAATTTGAAATGAGATTGATTGTATGAAAAAGAAAAAAAAAATTTATTTAAAATTTAAAAAAAAATATTTCCTTCAAATGCGATTCATTGAATCATATTTGGATTCATATAAGTTTGACAAATATAGCTAGAAGGGCCAATGGAAAATTATCTGGAAGTCAGTAATTATTCAAAATTCAAAAAATTTATAATACATAATTCAGCTTATTAAGGAATTTTATTTTCAATTTTCAAGGTTAATCAACAGGCCAGTTTCTGTGTCTATAAAAGACAGAGAATAGGGACTGAGACTTTTTATCAAGAATTTTTTCACCGAAATCGTTGACTAAAAAATAAATTTTTAGCGTCGAAAATATTTTTATCGAAAATTATTCATCGAAATTTATTTATTTACTCATTTGTATATCTATACCGAGCTAATGCTCTTTTAGAAAATAAAAAAAAAATAAAATAAAGTTAAATAAGATAAATTTAAAAAAAAAAGGATAAAAAAAAAAAAACAACCCAAAACACCCTCATAACTTTCCAGATATACCCCAAAGCTGATTTTATTTTTGAATAAAGCATAAAAATATTTGCTAGAAACTGTAGTTTTTATAAATTAAATACAATACACCGTGTATTGTCGAAGGAAGTTTCCTTTTTTTTTTCCACAATATAAAATTGCAACAATAGGTTATCGATCCTGAAGAATCTATGTTTTCCAAAATTCTACTTTTTGATTAAATTTAAATCTTAAATTTCAAAATCATAATCATAATCAGACTTTGGCTTCGACTTTTAAGCAGCTCTTATATAGATTGAATTCGTTTTGAATTAAAAGATTTATTATGACAAAATTTTATTTCAAAACTGTTTTTTTGTGTCAGCAAACACATTTTGCAGAACAAATTTTAGACCTAAATATATAGATTTTTTTAAATTTAAAATTTTTGTTTTTGTCCTTTGTTCCAAAATCCACAATGCCAAAAATTCAACCAAATATAAATGGTTTTAAGTCAATCGAACCTGAAAAAAACTTTCAAAATTCAAAGTGATTTTTTAGGCAATGTTTTTTTGATATTTTTTTAATATTTTGAACCCTTTTCAGGAAAGAATTATAAAAATTTGGTCTTTTTTAGTTATATGACCTAATGAAAAAAATATTTTAGACACTTTTTTTATTAAATTAATTCATTCACAAAATAACTTTTTTGAAAATCATGTGATTAATATTTTTTAGAGAATTGGAAAACTAAAATGATTGTTCACATAAATTTATACTTCCATTATTTTGTCTTAGTTTAATAATCACTCTGTCTTGATTATTCTTTCTTTTTAAAAAAGATAAATTTAAAAAGGATAAATTTATTTTTTTTAGCAAATTTCGCTGGATATTTAAAAAATTTTTTTTGATTTACACTTGGTTTTTTTGCCGTATATTAAAGCGTAATTTATTTTGATTAAAAGTCGTTAGAGAAAATGTCAATTAAATTTATTAATAATTTTTTTGTTTTTTTTTTTAATTTAAAATAGCTTTAGATTAAGCATTTCCTCTGATCCAGTTGACCTGGTAATACCCTTTCAACAATCTAATATACCCAAATGCTCTCTCTACTTAAATCTTTGCCTTTAAAACATTAATAATAAAGATTAAAAATAAATAAAATGTATCACCTTTCAAGTGTTTGACTTTGGGAAATACAGATTCATCTATTTCGCAAATTTTATCTTCTCCGCCCAACTTTAAATTTTTTATCTAATTATTTTTTTTCTATCTTATTTTTTAATTTTGACTTTAGTGATAACTGACGTTCGTTTGATACATTTTAACAAAAACTCAATTTATAAAAAATGGAAAACAGAGCGTAGATAAACTACAAATATTATCTTAAGGAGCATCATATTACCAACACAAAGTCAAAATTTATAGAAAAAAAAAAAAATTTTTTCATTCTTGCAGTATTAATTTAAAATTATTCTTTCATTTGAAATTGAAAAAATTATCTGAAACATGGTACTTTTTCAATGTTATTTCAACATTGAATACATTTTGTAATTCAAACACAAAAAATTAAACCATATTTAAATATATATTTAAAATTAAAATTACATGAAATTTTACTGCTTTAAATCACAAAAATACAAACATCTCTATTTTTAATATATTGAAAAAGAAGTTAAATAACACAAAAATAATATTTTGAAAACTTTAAAGATCTCTTGAAATTGACTAATAATCATTGACAAATTCTAAGAATTAATGACGATTTATTTTGGATATAGAATAAGCTGTACTTTCTGTGCTTTTTTTTCCTCTGCTGCACGCTAAACTTCTGATCACATATCGACGAAATTTAATATTTGTGGCGATACAATTAATAAATAGAGTCGCATGAAACAAAAAGCCGAATGAATCCGCCATACTTAAATAAGACAGTCCATCTGGAAGGGAAAAAAATATATAGAAAAAAAAGCTAGTAATAATTGTCACCGGTAAAGTCATGATGATGTACCCAAATGTTATTGCTAATATTGAAATAGTCAGTCGCCTTTTTTTAATAATCGATTTTATATTTTCTTTGTTATTTGAAGACTTAATTGAGCTATTTAGCATCAAAGTTTTTTTTATCAATAACATATTGAAAATTAACATCACAGTAAATGGAAAAAAATTATACAGTCCTAAGTTCACATGATCCCATGTTGGATAAAGTCTAAAATCAGCATTATACCAGTAGCATACTTGATAATCAATCATAGTATCTATTTTTGTAACTTCTGTCCCATTAACTATTTCTGTTGTGGTCACATTATTTGTGTTTCTTACTTTTTTATAGTTGCCATTGAATATGAGAATATGAGAATTAATGAGAAAAAGAATCGCAATTATACCAAATGACCAAATATAAGAACTTTTTACTGTTGAAAATGGTAAACGACTGTAAATTGAGCCAGGAGTTGCCATGATAGTTACAAAGCGATCAATACACATTATACTAAGCAAATTTCCAATTGCTTGTAGTGAAAAATATTGAAAAAACATGAAAAATTTACACGTAAAATCACTGACATATTCGATTCGAAAGTTGAAGTTTGGTTGCAAGAAATGGTTTAAATTCCATATAAATTGTGAAGTTATACCAAATATTGCTACAAATGACAGAAATACCATCGAAGAAATATTCTTAAACTCTTTGGAGAATCTGAAAATGAAAAAACATGCTGTATTTCCTGTAATTGCTACAATAATAAGAATTAGAGGTAAAAATGAAACGATTTGGGCGAATAGAGTTGACGCTTGTGGGTCTATTTGGGTAGAATTCATTTTAATCTTTTTATCTAAATTTAACGTTTTTAGCTAATTTTAATTTGAACGTTTCAAAATATTTATTAAAATTTTTTTTGTTTAGAACAAATATTAGAATTCACAGAAATTAGAATTCACGAATATCAGAAATCACAGAAGATGAAAGATCAAAATTATAAAACTTTGATGTTCAGTTATTTCATTTAGATTATAAAAATTAAATATAATTTTTAATTTCCAAAAACAGCCATCTTTTTATTTAGCTATTTTCAATCGATAGACAAAACCAGATGCTTTTTCAAAGATGAAGCAGTATTTTTTTTATTAAAAGGAAATTTAATAATGAAAAAATGAAAAAATTCTAGAATTTTGGAACAATTTAATTGATCGCCTCCTTTTATCAATATTTTTTTATAAATTAGTCGTCATTTAAAAAAAAAATTAATCTTAAAATCTATAAAAAATAAAAATTTATTAGAATGTTTTATTTGTTTTCGAAATTATTGACTGATTTTAGCCTCTCTTGTTTAGTTAATTTTATTTCCGATATAACAATTGAAAATTTTCGTTCATCATAGTTCTTTCTGATTGAAATTAAAATTGTTTTGTTAGTTCTTTTATTGAAAGATAAAAATAATAAAATGAGAGTTTTTTGAAAAATATAACAAAACTTCTACCCAAATAACTAATATTAGCTAAAATAAAAGATAATACAAAATAGTGTTACGGTAACATGGCATATTTTTGATTTTATAATCAATTAGTCTATTCTCAAATTAAAAAAAAGTCTTTTAAAAAATTTTCATTATAAATTTCTAAATTTTTGATGTTCAGTATATTTTTGCTTAATAAAATTGATTTTTTCTTTCCTATTAACCTTGTACTTAACTAATAATTGACGAAAAATAATTTATTTTAACTAAAAACAAAAAAATTAATGGTTTGTTAAATCGATCTGTGAAAAATATTGACGGTAATAGTTCAATTTTAAGGGAGAGAGTTTCCCTGCTCAAATTAGAAACGATTTTTCAGCTGCGCTGTGCGCTAAACATGCCTTTTTTAGACAGAGTAGTGCCCCATTTGAATAAGTTACCAGAAAATGTGGTAAAATCTGATGAATGTTTTCCCCAAATTTTATTTGAATCTCGACAAATATTTTTCATCTGAAAAAGAAGAAATTTCAGATTATATTTTTTGTTCCACTAAGATTTTTTTGATCAACAATAACTCAAAAAATTAATTTTGATGAATTGCTAATGTAAATGGTTCTTAGTAGACCTGTATAATTTTTACAGAAACTTAATTTAATTGGGTTATACAAAGTTTGTGTCAGCAGAACAAATTTAGAACTATGCGAAAATTTTATTTCAATTTAAAATTTAGTTTTTGTTTTTGTTCCAAAAATCACAATGCCAAATTTTTCCTGATATTTGGTAAAATATCGTTAATTTTAATAATTTGAAAAAAAGGTCAATTCATTGCATTGTAGCACGACTATAGGTTGAATTAAACAAAATTGATTGTTCTTTAAAAAGATACATTTAAATCTAAATTTCTTTGATTTAAAAAATTTAAATAAAATGAAAACTTTTGGTTAATATTCTGAAATATTATTGCTGTTAATTCACTATTGAAAAAAATACCAAAACAATAATAATTAATAAATAATAAAAAGATTAATAATAAAAGCAGAAATCAGTGGTTGGATCCATATCAATCAGCTAAACCGATCGTTTAAAGAGAACGCTTAGAAAAACAGGTAACGTTGTTCGTCTGGTAGAAATTCCATCATTTTTCAATAAAAACATGAAAATTTAGTATCTACCCAGTAAAATACATTATAGAAAATTTTCTAGAATTTGCGTATTTATTTTATAATTTGCGAAAATTTTTTAAAAATTAAATTTATTTGCACATTAAATATTTTCAACAAAATAATTTTAAAGCAATTAGGGAATATTTTTAGCTTTTCTACTTAAACATCACTTTTTTTTGTCAAATTTTTTAGAATTTTACAAATGGAATCACTGTATTTTTTTATTTTTATTTTATCTGAATTTAATTTATTTATTTTTTATAAAATAAGAGCTGAATTTAGGCTAATTATATATTTTTAATTTATTATTATTAATTTATTTGTTCAACTTTACGGAACTTAGGTTCTCTCAAATAATTCATAAAGGTATGAAGTTTCAATAGCTATCTAATGATCAGTTCAATTTATATTAGTGGAAGGTCTCTATTATTTAGGTTTCAATTTTGTACTTTGCAAGTTTTTACGCAAAAATAGTATTTAACTGACTTTCGGAATTCAAAAGACGTTTTTCAATATGAAATAAAATTACAGAGTTTTTTTTTTAAACCTTTAAATTCAGATTTTGATGAAACAAATATCCTTACTAGATTCAATTGATTTCTATATTCATAATCTATTTTTCTTTATTTTAAAAATCTGAAATTCTTTCTGATTATAAATAATAATAAACTTAAAATCTGAATTTAATTAAAAAAAAATGAACTGAAATTAAAACAGAATAGGATGCATTAAAATTAACAATTTCAAATTTTCGTAAAATTTTCACTTTTATTTCATGAAAAATTTTCAATTTAGCTTTGCAAAAGATTTTCAACAAGTTTTTTCGTAAAATTTGCACAAATTATGACCTTATTGACCTTACTTACATCTTCGTTTTACGTTAGATTTTACATTTTTTTATCTGTTTTTAAATCTATTGGGTATGCCTAATTCATACTTCAACCTAGCAGAGTGCTTGACCCAGACCCGCTTTGGGATTTAGTTTAATTTTAAGAGAAGAAATGTCTTAATTAATTTAAATTTTAAAGAACATAATAGTTAGAGGATTGATCAGGTTCAAAATATGTAAAAAATTTACGAGGAAAACAGATACATTGAAACAAGCATAAAGTGAAAGTATGCAAAATATTTAAATATTTTTTATTTAAAAAAAAATTGTCAATATTCTGCCTTGTCAATATTCTGTGAGTAACGGGTGACAGAATAAATTCGAGACGAACTTTAAAAGGTCATAACTCCTTAAATATCTATCAAAATAAAACCAAATTTTGAGAGAATATAGCATTTTTATTCTAGTTTTTGTTTATACTTTAATCTTTTTTCAATAAGTCCATTTCTTCGAATATTATTGAGTCGTTTGGATGTAGAGGCCAAAAGGTCCTGTACGAGATTTTGGTCCATATTTCTTGTACAAAGTCGTATTTTATTCCTTAGTTCATCTAAGTTTTTTGCTCTCCAGCCATTCTCAAACACTTTCCCCTTTAAAAAGGGCCAGCAATCTTCAATTGGTCGTACTTCTGGCAAATTTGCAGGGTTTTCGCATTTTTGCACAAATTTGATATTTTGGTCAATCAAGTAGTTCACCACTCGCCAAGTCGGGCCAGAACTTATAGTTGCCGTCTGAATGATGCTTTTTAATTAACGGAATGACTCCACGCTTTATAAAATATATAATTTCCATTGATTTTACTATGACTGAGAGAGAAATAGGATTCATCGTCTAAAATCCAGGAAATATTTGGATTTTTTAAATACAAATTTCTTCATTTAACTCTAGCTCCTTTTTTTGCGTTTCGGTTCAGTCAGAGATTTTCATCTTTTTTCTAGGTGTTATTTTAAGCTTCTTCAACAATTTTGAGACCATTTAATGGCTTATATCAAACTTTTTGGCTGCTTGACGCTGACTGATGTTGTCTTTGTGATCAAAAGCCTTTTTTAGGTTGTTGAGTTTTACTTGTAGTCATTTTTTTCGGTGTTTGACCAGATCCTTGCTTCCTTTCTGGTGAAAAATATTCACTACGTTTTAAAATTCGGTAAACAGTACTCCTTGGAATTTTTCTGCCATAAAATGCCTCAAAGTGAATATCTTTCCAAGTGATCTTTTTAGGTTAAAAAAAGCGTATACGCGAATTCTTAAGGTCTCTTCTTTAGATGAATTTATTTAGGTCATTTTTAATTCAAATTGAATAAAATATTTTTTTATCGTATTTAAAATTAAATTTACTACAAGAATATGGAAAGATATTTTTAAAAAAAATTAAAAAAGCTTTGCAAATCATTCTTAAAGTTCGTCTCGATTTTAAGTTGTCACCCGTTATTATGCTTTTTCTGTGACAATTCTAACTCCTTTAATTTTTTATACCCGCAACTTACGTCTTTCGACGGTATTATTTATAGTCCCCTTGACTTGAGAGTTTCCTGATACGTTCCTTTAGGATCATTGTTCTAACTTCAAATTCTATTTTTTAGATGATTGGAAACAACCACCCAGAGTAATGATTTGGCGATTTACTCAAATCAGGTGACAAATTCAAACACAAACGCAACAGAACAAGCTCAAATACATATTTTGACTAGAATTCGAACCCGGTGCACTACACCGCCATCTTACATTTTACTGGTTTCATTTCATTGACAAAAGGTTGGAATTCCTGAGAGGAAATTCACTTTAAATATTTCACAGATGGTCGTGAAAGATGGCCAAAGACTATAATAATATTTTTTAGATACTTTCTGTTTTTTTTTTTTAATTAATAAACAAAAAGATATTTAAAAAAAATTTAATGACTGAGCCTAATATTTAAAACGAGAATAAAATGGTAAATAAGCTTTTATTTTTTTTTGCTAAACTTTAGATTTTAAAATGATTTTTTAAATAAATTAGTAGAATTTTAACTAATTTTTGATCTAAACTTCTTCAAATAAATAATGGCTACAAATTAATTTTGTATATAATCTAATTTATTTTATCAATATATTATTTAATTACTATAGTATCAAAAATAAATAAAATAAAATTAAAACACTTTCGCTCATTTTTTAAGTTTTTTAATTTTAAGTTATTTTCGCTTAAAAGATAATTATTTGTCAAAGAAGTAAATTCAGTTTTATAGTAATTGTAAATTGTTATTTTAAACGATGTTTAATTTAAGTATCTTAATTAATTGATCAAAAAATAATAATATTATTAATATACATATTATTAATAATATAATTGAGAAATTAGCAAAAAATTGATAAGTTTCTTTTAATATCAAAAAAAATCAAAAAAAATATGAATTATTTGAATAAGATACAAAATAATTTTAAGATATACATTAGATATTTTTATAATTATAATTAGATACTAAATTTTTTTTATATAGACATGGTATTAAATAGCAGCCAAAAATGATTGCCTAAATAATCAAAATTATTTGAAAAAAATCGCTTTTGTCTAGTACCTTGTAAATGAATAAAATTTTTATGAATTGATTGATTGTGTTTTTTTTTAAATAGAATCGTTGAAAAAAGATTATGTAATTCCGAAATCAGGATCGTGGTGCTTTGCTTCTGTCTAGTTTTAATCACACATAGACATTTATATTTGTTTTTTGTTTTAAAATTAAATAGTTAATTTTTTCTTTTAATGAATGAAAAAAAAAATTAAATTTAACTCTTGAGTTTACTTGTTGCTTTGATTTTAAATGAAACAAAATTATCCGCACCGGATTCTATTAATACAGGTAGAGTTTAATGACAGGCTTTAAATGACATACATTGTGACAACGCCAAGCTTGTGTAAGACTGTTGATATTTTTCTACCTTTTTAAAAGTGTTGCCAAGGACTGTTCAAGCCAAATTTAAGTTAATTGTCTTTTGTTATAAATTGAAAAAAGAATTGCCTCGAGAGTAATATGAGAGGAAAAAAAGCTTTGTCTAAAAAATCCAACATGGTTCAAATGGATGATTTTCAAATTGGCGTAATTTTTTTTTAAAACTTGGTTCCATTGGGTATATTTACAATTAATTAAATTAGTATAGGGACATAATTCGATGTATTGATTCGGGCGATTTGAAACGCTTTTATCAATCGACAATAAATGTAGACTTAAACTCGCTCCAAGAAGGGGTATCTTAGCAAATTTCTTTCTCCAAGCAATAAATAATTATTTTATATAGAATAAACCATTTATTTTCCATGCTATACAAAAAAATGACTTAAATTTTGTTCAGGCATTGTTGGATCGTGAAATTGACTTGATTAGCAAATACCAAGTATGTCAATTTGAAATTGTTTTTCCTTTAGGCGGATTGAGAATTGCTCTAAACAAAAGGTAAACAAAGACGCGGATACAAATGAAGAAGTTTTTGAAAAAATGACTCCATTAGAATATGCCGAATTTTTAAGTCAAGAAAAAATGGCCAAAATAATTGAGTCAAAACAAAATGGACCAAGCTTAGAGGAACGATGGCTCAAAACGGTTGAAACTTTGGACATCAATCATATTGAAGAATTTAGAACCAAATTCAACAATGCACCGAATAAAACCCACTTAGTAAACAAAATTAAATGATTTATTTATTTTTATTAGAATTTAATTTTTTTAGTTAAATTTAGGCTTGATAAAAGCAGCTGAAATTGGTTCCAACCGCTTGATTGACTTTTTTTTAACCAACAAAGAAGTGAATATAAATACCTTGTGCCGATTAGATGTGAAAATATGCCTAATTTAATCTTGTAATTAATAAAAATGTCTTTTTATTTTAGAAAATTTTAGTAACGCCACTGCTTCGATCGATTCAGTGTAAAAGAAATGAGACGACCAAATATTTAATTTTCCGTAAAGCAGATATAAATTTAGCTGGAGAGGTAATTTTTAAGGCTTTTTCATTTTTCGAAAATTTTTTCATTTTTTTAAATAATTTTTAAAGTTTGGAGATGGTTTGGTAACAGCTGTGCATTTTGAAAATTCTAATGATATGATAACACTTTTGTTAGAAAAAGGTGCTTCACTTGCATCAAGGCACAAATTATGGGTATTAATTAAAATAGCAAAATCTAAATTACGTTGTTAATTTTATCTTTAGCCAAATCTAAATTTAAGAGAATACTGCATTCAGACTAATAAAATTCAAGCCAAATTAGCTATTGATAATTTTGTATTCAAATTGATTGCCAATGGAGAGTATGACAAATTGAAATGTTTAACAGATAAAGGATACATAAATATAAATGTTACGAATCAATTTAAAAAAACTGGTCGAGATCTTGCAATGGAAAGATCTCATGTAAATATAGTACAATTGATTGACAAAATTGAAGAAAAACAAAGACGGCTTAGGACTAAGATGAATTACTAATCGATTTAAAATTTAACTTTCTTTTAGACATAAATTACTAAACATTTTTTAGACAAAAAATAAAAATTAATCTAAAGAAAATACGGATTAACTTTTTGCTAATCTAATTTGAAGATAGAATCAAATACTTGGTTTTGTTAAAAAAAATTTGTATGCATTTTTAACAAAAACTATTAAATTGTTAATTTGCAGAAATGATATCTGGTTATACTACAATGAAATCTCATAAAATCTATAGGCTAAAAAAATATCTATCCATAATTTTTGAAGTATTAGATGAATTGTAAAATATAGATTGTGTAGCGAATACTTGTTTGTAAAGTCCATTGTAAATTTTTTAGTCAAGAATATTTTAAAGAGATCAAAAAAATTAAATTGGTTTCAAATAGAATATAAATTAATAAAATATAAGATTTTAATGTCAAAATAAATTCTTTAAAATATAACTAAAAAAAAGTTAAATTTTTTTTGGTCCTAATTTTATTAAATTTAATGAAGCCATCGTTTTTAGCTTGACAGAGTTTTAATAAAGTTTAGTAAACTTTACACCTGAATTATAAATAAAATTTATTTACCATAATCAAAATAATTTTATGGTTAGTTGATTGTGAAATTTGAGAATTCTAAAGAATAAAATATTTTTAGCTAAGTTATTTCAAAGGCTTGTGCTCAAACATAGCATCCGGCTGACATTCTGTAGTTTCCAAAATAGCAGAAAACTACCATTTTGTAGAAAATCTGATGAACTTTAACACGAATGTATAGGTTGGACCATTGGAGAGTTTTTTTACAAATGACTTTAGGAAAAAAAATTTTTAAGTTCGTTATTCAAATGTTGAGTTTTTAACCTTAATTTGTATTTTTTAAGTGAGCCCTGAAATTCCATTTTACGTTTATGTTAAAGCAGTATTTTTTATTGTTACAGTCAAAAGGTTACAGTTCCTTTTATTCTAAAATGTTTAAATTTATTCTTCTTTTTGGTTTTGAAATTATGGAATTTGTTTGACTTTCTTAATTTCTATTATCGGGTTCTGTAGAAGATTCATGACGAATTTCCCGAAAGGTATCAACTAAAAATTTCTTAAAAAAAATTTTTGAGTCTTTTTTTCTATTTTGATAATAGCTATTTGGAGTAAAAACAAAGGGGTTACTATTACTCAGCAGAATTAGTCGTGTTGTCTTTTACTATTATTATAATAATAAATTTTATATAACATCAAAAAAGAAATATTTTTAATTTTTATATTGGCTTTTTTTTCTTTTAAATTTCTATTTAAAAAGATACAAAAATTGTTTTTTCAAAATTTTATCAATTAATTTTGTCAGATAAAATTTTGTCTAAAAAAACGATTTTGACTTTCTTGAAAATACAAAAACTTCTTTATTTGTTTTTAGTCTGTGACCTATCAACCTTTAAGGTGTTCGATGCTTTAGTCCACGCAGTTTGGAAAGTACTATTAAAAGGCACAAATTCTTTCAAATTTTCTTAAATTAATAAATATAAATAATAATTCTTTATGTAAAATTTTTCAAAAAAAAGTACTTTTAATTTGCAGTAATATTTTGATATCTTAAAATATTTAGTTAATATTGAGCAACCTTTTGAAAATTTACTTGCTTCAAGATCAGCTTCAGCATATTTAAATTTTTTTGAAACCTAAACAATCAATAATGAATACATAAATCTTACATGAAGATGATGTTTTGAAATATATTTTTGAATTTCAAAAAACTCTAACACCTGATAGATGCAGGAAATATATTAATCACTTAAAGAAAGTAAAATTCAAAATTTTATATTATAAAATATCATTTACATATTAATTAATATATAAAAAAAGGTAATTGAGATCATTATTTAAAAGGATGGTGATTGGTCAGGCTTTTAATTGCATTAAAAAAATTTCAAGAAATAAAAGTGTTATATATAATACAAAATACAAATTTTTTTTTTTAGTTTCAATTCTTTTTTTACCATATTTTACCAAAATTTACCTGAAAAAATTTGGATTTTACCAATTTTTACGTAGAAAATAGTAAAAAATTAAATCAAAAAAAATTCAGAAGTCAAAATCGTTTTTTTAGACAAAATTTTACGAAAAACAGCAAAATTTGAGATTTTTTTAGCATTTTTGGAGTTAACATAATTTAACGTAAAAATTGGTAATTTTACTTCTATTTACGTAAAATTTAGTTAATTTGACATTTTTTACAATTGTTGTTTTAGGCAAAAAATAGTAAAATTACAATTTTTACGTATTTTTACCTAAAATTACGTAAATTTACCATGAATCCTTATAACAAATCACTACTGTATCTGTATCAAAACTTTAACTTTCTAATAAACTTTAAATGTAGTACTTTACGTGGAAAAATTATGAAAACTTCGGTTTAAAATTGCATATCGCTAAGTACAGTACATCTTAAAACTAACTTCATCGCTTTCTTTTCCTTTCCTCTTCCTTTCCTCTTCCTCTCTTCTTCCTCACTTATTCCTTTCCTCTTTCTTTCCTCTTCCTCTCTTCTTCCTCACTTCTTCCTTTCCTCTTCCTCACTTCTTCCTTTCCTCTTCCTCTTCCTCTTCCTCTTCCTTTCCTCTTCCTTTCCTCTTCCTTTCCTCTTCCTCACTAGGATGAAGAGAAATTGAAGAAAATAATAAATTATGCTAATTCATATATTTAGATGAACCTATTGGCTATCACAGGCAAATAAAATTAAGTAAAATAAATTGATCAAAATAACGATTCAATTGTTAGTTGCTTGCCGTATGGAATAGTTTCATTTAAATATTGGAGATTATAAATTAGCATAATTTATTATATTCTTTATTTTTCTTTTTTTCAAGAGAGGAAGAGGAGAGGAAGAGGAAAGGAAGAGGAAAGGAAGAGGAAAGGAAGAGGAAAAGGAAGAGGAAGAGGAAGAGGAAGAGGAAAGGAAGAAGTGAGGAAGAGGAAAGGAAGAAGTGAGGAAGAGGAAAGGAAGAGGAAAGGAAGAGGAAAGGAATAAGTGAGGAAGAAGAGAGGAAGAGGAAAGGAAGAGGAGAGGAAAGAAATCGATGAAGTTAGTTTTAAGATGTACTGTAACATGTAATTAAAAAAAACGAATTGAGATTTATCTGATTTTTTTATTTGAATTTAAAATTAAACTTTTATTTTAAAATTAATATTCACTAATAAAACTATTGTTCCCAAAAAAAAATTTATTTTGTTCATTAAAAAATTTTAGTTACCAAATTTGTTAACATAGTATAAAATTTATTATTAATACCAGAAGAGGAAAATTAAATATAAATTAATAAATGGACAAGATGATGTAAATCTACTTTATAGTTTAACTGCTTTTAATAAAATAAAAAATATTTAATTTCAAAAAAATAAATCTAATTCTTTAATAAAAAAAATGAAATTTTAGTCTTTGGATTTCGGTGTTGAATAAAAATTTAAGGTAATTTCAGTTTAAAGACTTTCTTTTGGCAGTGAAATGGGCTATTTCATAATATTAATATACAGAAGAATATTGAGAACTTGACTGTCTTTTTTCTTTTTCCTTGAAATTGTCTTCCAATTCCCCATAATAAAGTCCAGACCAAATGTCTGATAAACAAACCGATGAGTGAAAACGGTAAAATATTGCGATCGGTGCACTGAATGCATTTATTATACTCCATTTCAAAGTACCATAATAATCTATCAAATAATCTTTTACCGTGTAGCGTTTTCCTGACAATGTGTCAATAATCCACAAACAAATATTTAAAATTAACAAAACTGTGATGAGTTCCCGACCTGGTTTTCTGGCATATGATGCGTTCTTCGATGCATACCGGCGTAAGCATTCTAAAATAAATAATGTTTGGACACTAGATTGTATTAGTTGCAACGATGCTGAAATCAATAAAGATATATTATTAGTAAGATCGTCATCTGGTTGAGCTTCTTTTGACAAATATGGCTCATTTGGTACTCTACCATGTGTCAAATCGTAAAAAACTGCAATAAGACTATTGATATTATAAGCAAATACTCCTCCAAGAGAAAAAATTTCCAACACCACATCAAACATGTTTGTTGGTAGGCAAATTTTTTCATAGTGCTTTTTGATTCTTCTATAGGCATGGGCAGTAATGATAAAAGCAATAACCAGAAGTATTATTTCGGATATTTCTGTGATTAGTTTTGCCAAAGGTGGGTTTTCTGAGCGATAAACAAAAAAAAATATGCTGCCCAGAATGGTTAGAACGAAAATTAATATTCCAAACAATAAGCCCTTTATTGTTTTTGTGCAATCAAGCATTATAAATAAATTGGAAAAAGGAGTTTCCACTACACCGACCTCCTGGTAATTTCTTTTCTTGGGTGGCAGAGACAACCAGTTTAAATCTCGCTTGCTTGTTTTATACCAAATTATCAAATAGATGGTTGCACATGAAACACTAAATTCTATTGTGAGCGGATATAAATAAGGTTTTAGTTTTAGTACATTTTTTTTTATTCTAACTGTATCGAAGCAATCAGTCAGGTTTAAATTGTCAATTGGATCTAAAAAAAAATAAATTTAGGCACAATTAAAATCTATCTGTAAATTAAATTAATCAAGGTATATGGCCCAATTGTCTTAAAATTTTAGACTTAATACCATTTTTTCAATATAAATGAACTTGGTATTTTAAACTGAAAAAAAAAAAAATCTCAACTAGTTAAAAAGTTTTTGTTCTGATGTTGCTCATGACTTAGATGATCTTCATTTCAATTTGAATATGGAATTGTGAATATTGTTACAAAAATCAAAAACAAAATATTAAAAATTCCAAAGCTTAAGTTCTGAAGGACCATTAGTGATACATAGGATGTATCAGTTGCTACAATTTACAGAACATGTTTTGGTCCATCATAACTTAAACTTTGGCATTTTTAATATTTTGTTTTTGTTTTTAGTACCAAAAGCATACAATTAGACTCGAAAAAAACTCGTACTCGCCTAACTCGGAAAATTCGAGTTTATACTCGTACCCGTACTCGACAAACTCGTAAAACTCGAGTATTTACTCGTGTAAAAACTCGAAAAAGTCTAAAAACTCGAGTTAAAAATTATGAATTTCACTAGTCAAAATTTTTTTTGTTATATTTTTTAATAATTTTTATTAAAGTTTATTAGTAAATCAAAATTTAATATCAAATCTATTTGAAGTATCCAGACTTGTTTCTAAGTCACAGTTTTAAGTCTAAGTCACAAAAATTAAAGTCAAAGTTATGACTTAAATTTTTTTTTTTTGAAAAAGGCTAAGTAAAGCCGGTCAGCTTGATGGTCAAAATTTTGGACTGCCGCGCTGAAAAAAAAAGAGGTTAAAGTATCATAAAAAATTAAAAATTTAAGATAATTAAATATGTTTATTAATTAAAAAAAAAAATTAAGTCATAACTTTGACTTGAATTTTTGTGACTTAGACTTAAAACTGTGACTTAGAAACAAGTCTGGATATTTCAAATAGATTTGATATTAAATTTTGATTTACTAATAAACTTTAATAAAAATTATTAAAAAATATAACAAAAAAAATTTTGACTAGTGAAATTCATAATTTTTAACTCGAGTTTTTAGACTTTTTCGAGTTTTTACACGAGTAAATACTCGAGTTTTACGAGTTTGTCGAGTACGGGTACGAGTATAAACTCGAATTTTCCGAGTTAGGCGAGTACGAGTTTTTTTCGAGTCTAATTGTATGACCAAAAGTCACAATGCCTTTAAGTATTTCAGTGTTTCCGATAGCAAATTGAAAGTTAATTTTCAGCTTCTAAGTTTAATATATCTTATTTTTATAATGATAATAATGATCCCAAGCTTTAATATATTCCAGTTCTCTGAATTACATGGAATATGGGATACACATTATATTAAAGCTTTTTAGAATTCAAATTTGAATTGCAATTATTTAACAAAGATAAAAAAAAATTAAAACAACGATTTTAAGAAAATATATGGAGCCTCCAACAAGTGACCAAGACCCGATAAACATAAAAAAATTAATATAAAAAAGTCCCAAAATTAGCTTACTAAAAAATGATAAAAATCCAATCGTCTTTATTTTGCATTTTTTGAATTTTATTTAATTATTTTTTGAATCAAAATTAACCAAATAAAATTTAATCTATTTTTGTTTTTTTATAGTAAACAAAATTCTATTTTACCAATTATTTAATACTTTTAATTTTTTCTATCAAAGAGAAATTCATTTCTGATATTAAATTAATTATTTGTCTGCTCCTAAATAAACTTTATAATGTAATTAGTGAAATTAAATAAAAAAATACTAGAAATTAAAGGACTTAAATAATTATTTAAGAGATATTAATGGAAAACAATTTTTGTTCAATTTCCTTTCAATTTCCAACCATCTTCAGCATTTTTTTCACTTCTCTAATTCAAATTTCACTCAGGTAATTTTTATGAAAAAAATTGATTCATTTTCGATCTGAGGAGATTTATTTATCACAATTTAATTCAGACGATGAAATAAGTGACGATAAATTTGCTGAAGAGTCACGTCATATAGTGTTAAAAAAATTAAAAAAAGATTGATCTAAGTCTTAAATCTATGGGAAAAGCTCAGTAATTGTGAGACTCAAGAAATATTGTTTGTATTTTGTAAAATCTAAGTATGAGTTAAGAGTTTTTTGTTGATTAAAAACAGGAAGTTTTCCGGTAACATAAATGCTTATTTTAAAAAGACGATCTAAAATAAATCTAAAATAAAAATAATCAAGGAACCTTTTATTAAACCCTTAAATATTTATATTTTAGTTCTTATTCGTTTTGGTACACTACAAACCAAAAGCGCTCTCATTTTGGCTTTGAGATGAATAAGATATATGACCAAGTAATTCTCTTACTCTTGTTGTGAAATTTTTTTTCCTTAATCTAAATCAGCTACAACTCAGTAAAATTTAGAATTAAAATGATTTTTTTTCTGATGCATTTTAAGTATTACATCGTTTTACTTAATATGCTTGAAAAGGTCTGCAAAACTTAAAATTACCAAAAAAAGACAGATTTTAATTATTGGTAATTTTTACAGGCTTTTTCAAGCATTTAAATAAATTGTAATTTTACGTAAAATGGTATAAAAAATAATCCTATTTTTTACTCATTTGTTCGATAATTCGTATAAAATAAATATACAAATTTTTGGAAAATTATCCGGGGAATTCTTGTGTTTTGGAGATAAAGAAAAATTTACCAGAAACTTGAAATGAATTTACTGAACTTCTATGGGAACTGAAAAATAAAACAAAATTAAAAACGCAATTCAATTTAATCAAATTACTCTCCAGCCAGAGCGTCATGCAAAATGTTTTCATAATATTCATCAATTGTTTCTATTAAGATATATCTAAACCACACAATTAAATTTGTCATAGCCAAATGCATAGAAAATAGATGCGACCAATAACTATTTCTGCATATCACAATCTTTGAAAAGGTATTAAAATTATTTTATTTTTTATTTTATTTTTTAAAGTACGTTCAGTCGTAGAATAATGTACGAAAATTGAAAACAGATAAAAAAAAACTGTAAGAATGAGATAATTCCTTCGTATGTTTCTACATTGCAGTTTGTTTTGCCAAAAACAAAATTTTCAATGGCCTCTGCCATTCCAATGCAACACTGCAGTAGTGTAGCAATACAAAAAGCTTTTAGAAAAGGTAATAATCTTTTTTAATAAAATAAATGCCATTTTTTATTTTCTTACCTCCAATTCCTACAGTAAGATACAAATTAAATGGTTGATTTCTATCCACTAGATAACCACTGAATCCTTTTTGACTGAAATCTACGAGATTTCTCTCACCTAAATTTTTCATTTCAAAAATTTTTATCTTACAATTTAAAAAAAAATACCCTCGTTCTCAATATGCATATTTTGAAAATCAGTAGATCCTTCTCTTTGGCTTAGATCACCCAGAGTGCTTGCATTTGCGTATATATCTTCATTTTTGTTTGTGTGACTTTTTTTTCTTTTGAATTCGGCAGGCTTATTCATGTTTTTTGACTCGAACAATTCATACAGATTATTTATATATTTGTTGTAATCGAAATAAACAATTATTACCCCAATTATACCAGTTATGTATAAAAAAGAATAGAACAGCTGAAGAAAAAAAATATCAAAATTATAAAAAATAAAATTCAGAATATTACAGTATTAATCAATCTGTAATTACCAAGATTGCCAGCATTTGAATCTAGAGAAACGAAAATGCCTGTTATGCAAAGTATTAGGCCATAGATAATGCTTAAACCAATGGCCATCTTAATAGGTTCTTTTTCCCTCAAAGAAAACAATAAATATTTTAAAATTTTGGAATTTAATTTAAAAAAATACTCTTCTTCATTTTTCAAATTTTCTTCCATTTGCTTCTTTTGAAACTCCTGAATTCCTTTGGCCAAGTCACTCTGATCATTTGTCTGTACACTTGATATTGATTCATTTTCTTCTTTGACATAAACTGACAATCTACGCTGCTTGTCATCTTTGAAAAAAACTGACGATCTACGCTCAATGTCTTCTTTTACGAAGACTGATGATCTTCTTTCTTTCAGTTGATTTGGCGTTTCTAATACTCAAATTCTAATTTTATTCTAAAATAATAATTTTTAAAATTACCCAAGTTTTTAGTGATGGCATCGAGAATTCCTCTTCTTTTAGGGTGATGCTAATTGAATTATTTTAAAAATATTCAAACAAATAAGGAAAAAATTTTACAGCTTCACTTGAAATTGTTCTGATTACATTCGGAACAAAAGCAGATTTGCTTCTACCTCTGGCTTTTAGTTTTATGTCTTCTAAACTAGATGATTTTATTGGATCTAAATTTGTTTTAAACTCAGCACTTGGTATTTCCTTGATGTCGAAATTAACTCTAGATGTAGTGGTTTTTAATTCAGTCTTGAATGCATCCATGTCCATATTTTCCAAAGTGTCATATTCATTTATTTCTTCAACTTTTTCTACAATGAACCTTTTCTTTCCACTCTGAATCGAATTATTTAAAGAATTTGAATTTTCCTATTTGAAAAAATTAATGAAAAATTAACATTTTACTGCTGACATTTTACTGGCATTATTTCGGACATATTTTCAAAGCTATCATCTAAACTCGCAATTTCATCATAAATATTTTCTCTAGGAGTTTTTTTTTCTTTTATTCTTCGTAATGGCAGGTTTCTTACTGGGCCTGTATCAGAATCTTTTTTTCTGTATTTTCCCTTTGTGCCGTGATCGATCGAACTTTCTCTTGCGAAAAAATTAAAAATTTTTTTTTTCTTATTTTCCTTTTCCATAATGTTCAATTTGAATTTCATTTATAGCAATTAAATCAAAATCTAGAAGGCCATAAAATTAAGCGACTTTTATTTGTATATTAATTAAACTCTGAATATTTTTGAAATCTTTTTTGACTTAAATTTATCTTTTTTTGGATAAGATATTTAATAAAACTGAATTTATTAGAAAAAAAATGCTTTGTTTAAATATATTATCAACTGTTTTGATTAAAAAGCAATAAACTTGATCAAAAAATAAAATTATATTTCAAACAGTCAGATATTCGGGGAGAAAAATTTATTAATAATTAAAATAGTCTGATAAATTTAAAATTGAATTTTTCTTTTGTCTAAAACATTTATGTTGATCGGGCTGTTAGGTTGTGTTCTTCAGGTTTATAGAATTCTTTGATCATGCTCTCAACAAGCTCATTCAGCTCATTTTTTAATTCATCTCGTGATCTAAAACCAAATTTAGTAAAGAAGATTTTGAAATATTGCTCAGTTTACTTTGATTTATCTGTTTGTTTTATTTCCGAGTACCATTTTATCTTTGGTTCAGTTCCACTTGTTCTAATTGTTAATACGCATCCATTTTCGAAATAAAATGTTATCATTTGACTTGATTTTGAAATAGGAAATGTCTAAAATAAAATGGACTCATTGAGTATAATTTTTTTATTACAAAAATAAATTATAATACTGGTTTTGAGCGTTCGTTTCGCGTGAAATCAATAACGACATCTGAAGTTAAGTCTCTGATTTTGTTAATTTTAAATCTGCCGCAATATTTTGGATACTGAAAAAATAATTGAACAGTTAAATTATATAGATAAAATAAGAATTATTCAAATAAGAGATTGAAAATTCCATTATTTTTTTAAGTCCTGCAATTTTTTTAAAATAAATCGTTTACAAATTTTTTAGCAATATTTGAAGAGTTTTAATTTTTAGTTTTCACATAATTAGCTTTAGCAAAACAGTTAATTTTATAAAATTATTTTAATATTGAAATAGACATTAGATTAAAAAGAACAAAAAACTTTAAAATTTTTTTGCATCTTTATATTTCATAGAAAGAATTTAATTAGTTTCAAAATTTTTAATTAAATCTTTATTCTTTTTTCAAATCTAAATCTTGATTAAAAAACAACATGTAAAGTTTAGCTAAATTATCTTTAATTTTTGGCGAAATAAAGACAATAAAATATTCTAAAAATCAAATTAGATCTAATGATTCCAAGATTAAAAAATAAATTAGCTAAATATTTTTTCAAAGTTAAATAATGCTGGAAGATACCTTTTTTATTTTACATATACTGGTCACAGAAAATAGTTTAAAAAATAAATTTGAAAATTAAAACAAATTTATTTCAGTTGGCTATAATTCAGCTGACTAAAAATTATTTATCTAAAAATTAGTCAGCTAAATTTATCCGAATAAATTAAACTAAATTTTTTTTAAAGTTAAATAATTTTTAGACAGCTAAAATTTATTAAATAATTATTAATCGGCTAAATTTTAGTTTACTAAACTAAAGTCTAAATTCCGATTACTTAATTAGAATCAGCGATAAATTTAAAAATAAATGCAAAAGCTTTTGTCCGAATGGGAAAGATTGATTTTTTTTTCGAATCAAAAAATAAGTAAATTCTTTTTCAATGAAATAAAATGAAAAACAAAAATTTAAATTCAAAATTAAATAAATTAATTGTTTTTGTTTAAATTTTCTAAGATACTTTTTAATTTAATACTTAGACACTTTTCAAAATTTTTTTTTAATATTTTAAAATTTAAAAAGCTCGTTCACTGTTTTCATTAAAACTTTTTTGCAAAAAAATTAGCTCCTCGTTCACATAAAGCAGTATCAAAATGGAATTATTAAATCAAAAAGTACACTCTGCAAATTCTATCAAGGTTTTAGACATCTAAAGTATGAAAAGAAATTGACTTAGCTGAGCTTAAAGATTTAGAAAAGAGGAGATTGAAGAGAGACCTTAGTTTATGATACAGCCATAGAACAAATCTTAAATTATTAAAAAACATTAACATTTTTTTCATCATTTTTTAAAGTCACAAATTTAAATAACTTTACTTTGACTTAAACAATCAAGTTAGTTTTAAGTCAAAATTAGTATAGCAGTTCTCGGTCGTATTGTTCACATCAATTTGAATTTATATCGTTCCATAAACTTATGGCTAAATTTTTTACCGACAGAAAGAAAAAAATAAAATTGAGAATTTTGGCTTTAAAACAACTCAGATTTTTTCTAAAAATTATTTAAAAATTTTAAAATAACTTCATAAAATTACTCACTGTCAAGTCTTTTGAATTTTGATCAAAATGACGTATTTTTTCAAACATTTTGACAATATTCTCTTGCTCATAGCACAAGTAATAAGAATTATTCGATACATGATAACCGTACCTAAAAAAATTAGTATTTTTTTAATAAAAATTTTATCAAAACCGACTTTTCGTAAATCCAATCTAATTGCTGATTTAGAGTTTTGTTCTCTTTTTCTTTTAAATAAACAGCCATTTCAGAAGCAACAGCTTCAGCTGAAATACCATCCTTGTCCAAAACATTGGTGCCACACATAAAACCGATTGCTTCCTCGAAAGAAAATATAACCTTTTTATTTTGGCTCAGCAAATCATGGGCCCTGTTGCCCATCCATTTAAAACCAGTCAATGTGTCCTCACAACTAAAGCCCTCTACTGCAGCTATTGACTTTAAAATGTGTGACGAAACTGTGCTATAAAGCATGTAAACATTGCTGAAATCATTCTCATCTGGATTTGTTGCCTTGTAGTTGTGCCACAACCACCAGCCTAACAAAGACGCGGTCTCGTTACCATTGAAAATTTTCCATTCTCCTCCTGGTAACTTTTCAGCTATAGCTAGTCGATCCGCATCAGGATCATTCGCAATAATTAATGTACTCTCATTTTCATTTGCAGTTTTAATAGCTAAATTAAGAGATGACTTTCCTTCCTCCGGATTGGGAAACTTAACTGTGGGAAATTCCGGATCAGGATAAATTTGTTCAATCACAGGTATAAATGGGTTGAGATTAAAAGATTTGAATGATTCCTTAGAAAATTCGTGTCCAACACCGTGCATGGCAGTGTATGTTATTTTTAATGATGTATTCGAGTTATTTGCTCGGTTAAAAGACAATTGTTTTAAATCATCAAAATAAGCTTTGTAAACTTGGTCAAACGGGTCTATTTTTAGTGGATGGGTATCTACCAGGCTTATGTCCCAAGAATCCTCTTTGGGCTCTAAGTTGTCCAAAATTGATTTAGCAATTTTTTCATCATGTGGAGGAATAATCTGAAAAAAAAATTTATTTCCTTTTTTTTGAGCTTTTAACTCTGGAATACTTGGGATCCATTATTAAAGTAAACTTTATATCCATTGTCTTCTTTGGGATTATGCGAAGCGGTGACCATCACTCCAGCACAGCATTTGTATTTCAAAATTCCATAAGGCTAAATAAAATAGAGAGCTAAATTAATTCATTTTTTTGTATTTTCTTACGACAAATGGAGTTGGAGTTATCTGTCCGAAAAGATAAACAGGAATGTTGTCTCTCAAGAAGATATTAGCTGTTAATTTAGCGAACGTATTGCTGTTGTACCTGGCATCAAAACCAATTATTATACCATGTTTATTGAGTTCTTGGCCGAATTTTTCTTTTAAATAAGCTAGAAAACCTTGAGCAGTTTGAATAATGGTTAAGTTGTTCATCATTGTGTAGCCGGCGCCCATTTTTGACCGAAGACCGGCAGTACCAAATTCCATACGATGTAATAAACGAGATCTGAGTTCTGAAAATTCTTCATTTTTGACCAGAGTTTCGATTTCTGACTTGGTATTGGCATTCTAGAGAAAGTAAAGCTAGATTTTAATTTTTTTCTGAATTCTAATTTACTTTATCCCAATTTAACCATTCATTAATTTTCGATTGAAGCGTTGAATCAGCCATTTTTGAGATTTTTTCTGATCAAAGAGATTGATTATTCTAAAATAAATTATTATTTTTAATTAGTGTTAAGCAAGATTGATCTGTATGTATGTTTCCATGAGCTTTTGCTAAAAAAATTGAACAAAATCTCATAATTTTTTTTTTTTTTTAATTGAAGAATTTTTTGAAAAATTTTAGATCCTAGATTTGAATTTTTTTGATATGATATGATACTTATTTGATGGTGGAAAAATCAAAACGTATAAGAGTTTTTTCAAAACAAAAATTAAAAAAAATTTTTTTCTGTGTTTAGCTAGTTAATATTTGTTAAAATTATTGGAACATTTTTCCTCAAAGCGGTATAAAATAAATTTAAAACTCTTCTAACAAAATTATGTTCTCTCAATTCATTGTATTAACCATATGTATGATAAGAATTTTTACAGAATTTTTTTTATTTAATTTTGTTTAAAAATAAAATCGTAGTATTTAATAGTAAATGGTAAATTGAATTTTCAGATCAAAATTTAAGATCAAAACCTCAAACAAAATATAAGATCATTTAAAATTTTAAAACTTTATTAATCTAATGATTTTGATTATTTTTAAAAAATAAAATACTAAATATTAGTGGACATATTACGTTTAATAATGGTTCATTATCAAATTAACATCAAAATGATTAACTTCTAATTTATTTAACAAAAACAATCAAAAATTTTAATAATTCAGGTTAAGTTAATTGAGAAATTCAAATTCATAGCTGTTTATATTCGTTCATTCATTCAAACTAAAATAATTAAACAAATTATGAAATTTTAACACTAAATTTTTTTGTCTTCAATTTATAAGTTTTTATTGAAATAATTAAAATTTAAACCTATAATTTACATAAAATTAAAATACAAACATATGTTTTTAATTTTAATTTCAGCTTCATAAAATCACATGCGCTTTTAAGATAATAAAGTTCATATAAAAAATGTCAAACTGAAAGTTTAAAAAATATGAAACAGCAAAAATACCACAAATTCTAATTCTAATTAGTTTTTTAAAAATTATTTTGTTCCTTAAAAATTTCAATTGAAATATATGTTTTTATCGGTTGAATTATTGATAAAATGTTGATGCGTTTTAAAACATATTTTTGTCAATAAATTTTGCATAAAAAAGTTATTTTTTATTATATCCCAATTCATTTATGTTCCCATTTTTTGTTGAATACATGGGGGGACATAATTGCGAGATGACTGTATTTTTAATCAAATTGTATGTTAATTTATAATTAAAATTTTTTGATTTTTTAAGATTTTTTGTTAATTTTCAATTATTTAATATTTTTAATTATTTAATTAAAGTTTAAGTTCCATGGACAAATTGAGATAAGAAATTAAAAGAAGATAAAATATCTGTTTTACAATTAAGTAATAAATTATTTATATAGAAATGATTAAAATTATTTAACATGCAAATTTCTATTAAATAAAAATAGTATTTTATTGATTCAGTTAGTCCAGGATTATTACATTTAAAGAACCATTATTGAAATTTAAACCTATTTTAAAATTTACTTTATCAATTACTATAAAAATTAACCAGTCTAAGCATGTAAATTGTATTTCTTTACAATTATTCATCAAGTTTTAAAAAGCTCAATTTTGTCAATTTAAATAAATGAAAGAGAATTTTATTTTTGTAATTTTTGAAAGGTTTGTATGAAAATTTACAATGCCCTTTTCTACTTAATTTAAAAAAAATTGTAGTAATTAAAACTGCATCCAAACATTTAGATTTTAGCCGTAAGGCTGTGAAATTAAAAAATTTGCAATCACTCCAATTAGATACAAATTTACACCATGAACTAGCTTTGTCACGATTGAAACAATTTGAAAGCAAGACTTGGGGTTTTAAATATATAAAATAACAAATTTTGAAACAAAAGAAAATATAACTTGGAATATTTTTATTTACAAGAGTTTTTTTGTTTAAAATAAAAAAAAATTCTATTACTGGCCAGCATCAAATTTTAAAATATTCGAAAATAAAAATAGAAGTCAAAAGGAAATGAAAATCTAGGAGAGATGTAGCACTTTACTTATTTATTTGCTAGCAAGCCATGAAAAAGTTTTTATCAAAACATATCCACATAAAATTGCGTAGAACAATCTACAACTTCTAGTATTGATTTGGCACTCATTTTCCAGATAACTAATTTTGTCTCTTAACATTCTTATTTCTTCATGCAAATCAACTTCAATGCTGGATCTTCTCGGTCGAATTCTAAATTAATTAAAAATTGTTCAAACAAACAACGAACATAATCTTACTTTTTGATAAAATCGGAAGAAATTTGCGGAGTTTTTAATTGTGTTTCATTTTCATTCAATTCTTTGGTGGGAGTTGACGGTGGTGTTGCCGTTACATTATGAACATCTTCATTAGCTTCACCATCTTGAGACGAACTATCATATCTTACATTCAAATTTTCATCAGCTTAAAAATTAATTTTAAAAAATTGACCAAAAAATCAAAGCTTAAAATTTGATCGCCCAAATATTCGTAAAAATTTAATCCACTCACCATACACTTAAATTAGATAAAATTAAAGCAATTAAAAATAAATTTGAGTTTCAACCTCGGTAATATTAGTAATATTATTAAAAAATGATCATATTTATTAAGATTGAAACTAATACCAGATTTACTCTCTACCTGTTAGTTTATCCGGAACTTCCATCGAAAAATGTCTATTAGCTGTGAAAGTATGGCCATGTTTTGATCGTTGAGTAGAATCATTTTTTAGAGATATTGTTGGCGGAACCTGCATCATATTTGCTTCATAAATTTAATATTTAAAATGATAGTTAAAAATAGCTTATTCTTATTTGTACGTACTTATTTGGGCTATAAATTTTGGATCATGACGATTTTTAAAAGCCAAGTCGTCAACATCTGATATCGGGATGTGAAATCCTTTGCGATGCTCATTTTTGTTTATCATGAGAATGTCATAATCATCCAAGTTGGCCATTTTAAATGAATAATTTGGCTAAAACAATGCGTTATTTCTATTGTAAACTAAATTAAATTTAAAAAAAACAAAAAGAAAAATTTCATCAATTTCAAAAATTAGAAAGCAATGGCATTATATTTTTTTAGCAAAGTATAACTCTTTATGTGCAAAATATTTTTTATTTTAATTATTTAGCATTTGTTATTTTAAATTTGCCTCATTTTTTCTTTGTCAATCCAAAAATTTAAAGTTAATTTTAATTGTGAATAAAAGCAAAAATATTATTAAATTGGATGGATTAGGAGAAATAAAACAAAAACGAATGAATTTTTTTGCTTCAGTTGATTCAATATGAGCAAAATTAAAATTATAAATTTTGAGTCATTCATAGCCACTTAATGAATTAAGATTAGACTAAAATTTAATTGAAAATAAACCTTTTTAAAAAATAAAGAAAATACGTAAAATTAATATCGGATCGATCGAACACATGACATTGTTTGATGACCAACTAAACGGCATATTTCCAATATGATTTTAATTACTTTAATATTTTCATCTAAAATAAAGTGAAATTTTGATTGCGGTGCGGACATGTACTTTGAATGAAAAGACTCAGATACCAAAAAGAGTCCTTCAATAGACAGCTATAAGGCGACTTAAGATGGAACCAGAGTTGTTTAAAAGTCAAAAGTCTCAAGTCAAGTCCAAGTCCGAACTTTTTTTTTTTTTTTCAAAAGTCCGACCAAAGACTTCAATTTCTTTTTTAAATTTTCATTCATAAGTCGAAGTCCAGGCTTTAAAATTTTGAATACTGAAGAAGTAATTTATGCTAAAATTGCAACAAAATTCTGATATATGGCAAATCTATTGCATTAGACAACCCAAGAGTATATAAATTTTTTGATATGAAGCCTGATCTAGCAAATTCAAAAAAAAATTCTCGACTTAGACTTTTTTTTGGGGCTTTTAGACAACTCTGGATAGAACAACCATCAGCAATTAGGAGGTCAACAATCACGAAAGAGCTGGCCAAAATGGGAAAGACATGGGAAGAAGCAAGGGTAAAGACAAAAGATCGATTTGAGGAGAATCAAAAGTAATGACTCTATTCTTCCCAAAGAGTGGATAAGGAAAAAATAATTAAATTTATTTTGCTAGTAATTGTTAAAAATAAATATAGAAAGGTAGTTTTCGAAAAGAAAAAATTTTGGATGAATTTTAATGAAGTCATGTGAATAAGATTTAATTCATATTTCGTTTTTTTTAGTTTTAAAAAATTGATGATAAAAATTTAGAATAAAAATTTTATTCAAAAAATTTGATAAAAACTTGTCAAATATTATAATATTAAAATTTTAAAACGATTGAATAAAAAACAATAAGTTTAATGTTATGTAAAGTTCAAGAAATTCAAAATTTAAGTGATATCTGAATTTCTAATTTTTGACTCGAAATTCTGATACTACGTCCTTTGAAGCCCTAAATTTAATTTTTTTTGGGGGGAAATTAAAAAAAAATTTTGTACCCAGGGCTCCTAAAATAACTAACCCTTTAAAAAGTAATAGTTCTTCCAGAAACAGAAATTCAATGATAAAATTAAAATATTTATATTCTGAAAGAACATAAAATTTTCTACACTCTGGTGTATATTTTTATTCAAAAAAAAGGTATGTCGATTTAATTTATTTAATAACAGCCAAAATAACGCTTTTTTTCACTTGAATCGTGTGTTGTCCCAGGCATCACTTGAGATCAAATTTTTTTTTTTTAATAAACTAGACAAAATTCTGAACAAATCTGTGGTTTACTTTTTTGAATTTTGGCTTTATTTTTTACAGATAAAGTCTCAAAAACAAATGATATTTTTTTAAATTTTTATATTTTTCAAATAAATAAATCTTTAAAGTAAAGAATTCGAAATACTTAAGTGTTAGGCTACTGTTTATTTTGATTAAAAAATGAAATTTAGGGTTTCAAAGGACGTAGTTTACGAATTTCGAGTCAAAATTTAGAAATTCAGATATCACTTAAGTTTTGAATTTCTTGAGCTTTAATTACTTTTTTTTAATGTTTAAATTTTCAATTATCAATTCACTTGAGGAAATTTTATTTTTATTGATTTAGAAAAAAAAATTTGTTTAAATTTTTATCCTAGAATAGAAAAAGGTTCATCAAATGTTGTATCGTTTGGACCAATTAGAAAATATTTTTATCTTTTAATTTAATAAATTAATAATTCAAATCTAAAATAAAAGTTTTAATATTTGTTTCTTTATAACGAATTTCAAACACCTATTTTGTTTCAAACAGTTAAATGAATAAACGAATGGAACATATTTACTAAATTTTAATCAGCGTCTTTTCAAAATTAATCTCTTTCTTAACTTTCTTGCCTTGGTACTTTTATTTTTTAGTATAGTAAATGAGAGCCTATTTCAAAAAACATAAACATGCTTTTTCATTTTTTTTTAAATTGAAATTATTTATCTTTCGATCAAGTAATAATAAAGTAATTTTTTTGGTCACCTCTACGAATTTTCTAAAGAATTAGAGAAAAAATACAAAGTTTATATATACCTGATGATTATCAATTTTATATTATCAAATTATTGTTTTAAAAGTATTAGGCAGAAAAAATTCAATTGCGAAAACATTAAACTTGTAAAATGGATTTTATAAAAACACATTAAAATTGACCTAAAAGTTAATTTCCAATCAAGTAAATTTGGTTTTTCAAAGAGTAGCTTGAGCATCATCTATAATGATGATGTTCGGGATACCAAAATTTATGAATTAAAAAAAAAAAAGATTTAAGATGTCTTAGTCCAAGGCAAAAAAAAATCAGATTAGATTTTTAAGTACAAAATTTTGTTTGTAATTACAAGGTTATCAAAAATAAAAAAGTAATTGTGGTTGTGGGAAATTTAGTTTATTAGCCTTTTATAAACCGAGTTCATCCATTTAACTTTTAATTGACCCATTTCAAAATTTAAAAAAATTAAATGAGTTCATCAAAATAAATTTTTGACATTTCTTCTAAATGATTTTAGTCCTTAAGAACAAATGCTCTCTGCTAACTATCAAATAAATTAATGATTTGGTTCGCCCTAAGACAATCTAAAAAAATAATAGTGTCACAACAAGGCCTTTAATTCAAATCATGCAAAGTACTACTTGTAATTTTAATCTAAAAAAAAAAACATTGTACATTTAAATAATCAACTAAATCTTATAAAAATCAATACACCTATGCTTGTTTGTGATATTCGATTTTCTTTTGCCCTTGATCGAACTCAAGCTGTTTTCAAGAATGACCATCGCTGTGATACGAAAAGTAATTATAGACCTACGGTTAATATCAAGTATTTCAAGAGTATTTTAGTTACTTCGAATAGCAACAAATTTTTAGAATAGTCAAAAATGTTCAGATTTTAATTATTTAGTTTTTTTTTCCAGTCTAAATCGTTCTAAAACCCCTTTTTAATTCATGGTTCAGAAAATTCTTTTAAAAATTAAGCCTTATAAAATTCTTTAAACAAAACAAGTTTTTGTACAAACAGAAAACTTTTATTTTTAGTAAGCACAAGAGATTTTGAATTAAAGGCAGTTCCAAAAATTTTAAATAAAATTTAGAGATGAAAATTAAGAAAAAAGTTTTTGGTCTATTTTTTTTATTAGTAAATCTACGCTGCTGTTTGGCAACCTTTAAAAAAGTTTGGTAAACATTTTTAAATTTTATTTGGCAAAACGATCTATATTATAATTTTAGCTATTTCACAAATTGGGCCCAGTCAAGACCAAGTGGTGCAGAATTTTATCCAGAAGACATTCATCCTGAATTGTGCACACATATTATTTATGCTTTTGCGAAAATTGAAAATTATACTATTGCGCCGACTGAAGCAATTGATATTGAAATCGATGATGGTTTTGGCTTATATGAGCGAATAATGGTTCTGAGAATAATAAATCCTGCATTAAAAATTTTACTAGCTGTAGGAGGGTGGGCCCAAGGATCAGCCGGTTTTGATACTGGTAAAAAATTCAATTAATTCTAATTGAGTAATTATACAATTAAAATTTCTTTAAGTTGTCGAAAATGATGGAACAATGAAAACGTTTGCCAAGAATTCAATTAATTTTCTAAGAAAATGGGAATTCGACGGACTCGGTATACTTAAAAATTTTAAATCCTTAATATCTAAAATTTTTAATTTTTTAATAAATAAAGATGTTGATTGGGAGTTCCCTGTTGTTAAAAAAAAACAATTTACAAGACTTTTAGAAGTAAAGCGAATCGATTTAATTTAAATTTAACTTAAAATAATTAATTAGATATTGAGAACTGAATTTGACAATGAAACTCCAAAAAATAAAACTCTTGAGCTATCTATTGCAGTATCCGGTGGCCAAGCAACCATTGATACTTCTTATGAAGTAGATAAAATTAGTCGATATGTTGATTTTGTGAATTTGATGGCCTATGACGTAAAAACTTAATAACCCTAAAAAATATGGAATTTAGTTTGAATTTAGTTTCACGGTTCTTGGAGCATAAAAACGGGCTTTCATTCAGCTTTGTATTCAAAAACAGGAGATTTGTCATGGGAAAATACCTTAAATGTGGTAAGATTATATGTACAAATTTGATTTGTTTGTGTTAAAGTTTTTTTTGTAAGGATTGGTCGGTAAATTACTGGCTTAAAAAAGGTTGTCCAAGAGAAAAGCTAATTTTGGGCATAGCTTTTTATGGAAGAGGTTTTAAACTGGCTAATTCTCAATCAAACAAAGTTGGTTCACCTTCTAGAGGATCATCTAGAGCTGGAAAATTTACTCAAGAAGCCGGTTTTTTGTCTTTTTATGAAGTAAATTTTTAAAACTAAGTCAAAAAATATTTTTTTTTACTTATTTTAAAGATATGTCAAATAAAAAAAGAGAAAAATCTAGCTGAAGAATTTGACAATGAACTTGGGGTGCCTGGTCTCACTTTTGATAATCAATGGATCGGATATGAAAATCAAGAATCAGTAATTTTAAAAGCAAGTTACATAAAAGATATGTGCCTTGGAGGAGCTATGATTTGGACTGTAAGAAAACTACTCCACTAGAAAATAGAAAATTCAATTTGGAATGTGTTTTTAAGATTGATTTTGATGATTTCAAAGGAACTTTTTGTGATGAAGGAACATATCCACTAATGACCATTCTAAATGAAGTCCTAAAAGACTCAGAATGCTATGAGTCAATTATTAAACAGGAAATCGCTTCATCAAGTATTTACATCTAATTTTAAAGTTTTCATTTTAAAATTTAATTTTAGCAGAACCAGTTACCACAGTAGCTCCAGTTAGAATGCCTGGTAAATTTAATTTAATTTTCTATTAAAATAATTGTTACATTTAAAAAAAGTAACAGAAGAGACTTTGACTTCGGAAACAATTCAATTTGAGACAAGTATTATTTTTTGTAAAATTAAATAAAAAAGTTAATTTTTATTTTGTTTAAGCTACACAATTCGTTGAAACTAAAGCTTCAACACAGAAATCAGGTAAGTGTAATAAAGCATTAAATTTGATTTTTATTAATTAAACATTTCTAGTGACTAACGATTCTAGTGAGAATTCGCTGGATTTTGAACTGCTCTCGTCATGTATGCATTTTTTATTCATTAAAACTAAAAATTAAAGCAGATTATCTTAGACAAATGCAATGGAACTACTTTGATACCAAGCTTTATTGGATGCGAATTTTACCAAGTTTGTTTAAAAGGCTTTGAAAACCCAGCTGCGATTTTAAAGTGTCCTGCAAACTTATGGTTTGATAAAACTCAACAAACTTGTACAAAAAATAAACCTGTAGAAAACAACTGATTTTAATGTAAAATATTTATAAATTTTTTACAAAAGGCCACGTGTGAAACCGAAATTGAATCGGCCACCTTGATTCCGATGATTTCGCCTGATACTTCAGTGTTTGCTAACACAACCAAATCAGTAGCTGAACTGCCAAATACAACAGAACATTTTATAACCCAAGACAATGATGACACCACTCAAATAGTTTTTGCTACACTTGCACCTTTTTTATCAACAGATAAACAACAAAAAGATATAAAATACCCGGCTAATAATACAACAGCTTTAGTCTTTATTACTTCAGAACAAAAATCTACATCCATTGACCAAGAAAATGAAGATAATACTTTGGAAAACACTACTGTTATGGCTTATGCTACTTCAGAACAAAAATCTACATCCATTGACCAAGAAAATGAAGATAATACTTTGGAAAACACTACTGTTATGGCTTATGCTACTTCAGAAACCAAGACAGAAAACAATCAATCAGATGATAGTTTACCTAAAACATCCATAATAGCTTATGCAACACCACAAAGTACTAAATCTTCTAATGAAGCCACATTAAACACTACAGTAATAGTTTACGCTACTCCTGAAACCACTAAGTCCTCAGAATCTGGTGATACAATTTATTCTGAAACCACAATATTTGCTTATGCAAGCCCAGGGAAAACCCAGGAATTGACTGTAACTCAGTCATCTACTTTAAAAACAACTTTGATTGAGAATGATGACTCAGAATTTAAATGCCCTCATGCGTCTGGTCTATACCCGAATCGGGAAAGCTGTGTTCGATTTTGGCACTGCTCGAATTTTATTCCGTTTGATAAAAAATGTCCCGGAAATCTAGTTTTTGATAATAAACTCAAGGTTTGTGCATGGACAAGTGATTCATGCAAGCAAACTTTAAAAAAATTGTTAAGCTATGATCTAATGAGATTAGACTCACCATATTTTAAACTTACACTTCCTGTTAATAATGAATCGGACGATGGTAAATTAAAAATTGATTTAAAAAAAAATACTTGATGATATTTTTTTGTTTAGTTTTTGTTTGTCCTGAAGTGGATGGTTTGTTTGAAAATAAGAAAAACTGTAAAAGTTTTTGGCAATGCTATAGAGGAGTGCCATATCTTAAGATGTGTGCTGGAGATTTAGTATTCAACAAGAAAATTGGAGTTTGTGATTACCACTCGAGTTGTAATGAAAATAGATTTGAACATTAGTTTTGTTATATTTAAATTTTTTTAAAAGTTTTTTCAAGTTAGATTTGTTTATTAAAATAATAAAATAAAAAAGTTTAATTACAATGTTTTAAAGAATATCAACTTTTTTTTGAGCCACCAAATCCCGAGAATCCCATCATAGAAGCTATATCTAAGGTCTCGCTAGAGCCTTCCTCTTCATCATTTTCTGTCCCATTTTTATTCTTTCTTTGTTTTTTCTTTTCTTTACGATATGCTTTAATCTTTTCCTCTTCTTCCTTCAATTCTTTGATCCTCTCATCCAAGTCGTATTGTTTTTTCTTCTCTTCTTTTTTTTTTTTATTGAACTCAAACCGCTGTTTGACTTGATCCAAAGTACTTCGCTCAATTCTCATTGACATGCCCAAATTTTTAATATCTAAAATGATTTAATTTAAAAATTAAGAAAAAATTGTCAATTTTTTAAATACGTTTTTTTCCATTTATGTGATCCAGAAAATTCATGGAGTCCTTTACCACACAATCACAAATATTACAATAGTATCCTCCTGCTAAATTTGCTGGTGTCGCCTTTGAAATGATTACGGTTTTACCAAGTTTTGATTCTAAATCGATTTTGTAGTCTCGAGCTTTTAGCATTTCCGGCTTTGCCTTTGATTCTTCATCTTCTTCTTCATCGCTCAAAGGACGCTTTGCATTTTGATTTGCATATTGATTCACGTCCCACTTTCGTCTATGATCTTCGGGTGCCTATAAACAAAACATTTTACGAATAAAGAGATTTGAGAAAAAGTTGTCATAATTTTGAAAACCCCACTTACTGGTAAACTCATTCCTGTTTTTATCCTAGAAAAAAAATAAATTTTTTCAATTGTTAATTTTAGAATTTATACGATTGTTACATCGTTTAAGATTTTTGAAAATTAAAAAAGTTTTAAAGTTTATTTTCAGGTTAAAATAATGGAATGGTTAATTTCATAATATCAAGAAATAAGAATGTTTAAAAAGTTAATGTATAAATATTTTGTCATTTCGATTTGAATTTTGTTAATGTTTAAAGACTTGATTTATTTCTTTTGGAAATTTTTGAAAAACCACTTAAAAATTTAAAAAATACTGAAAAATAATTTTAGTCGAGATTCAAATAAATTACTTTTCATCTTTGTGAACTCTGTAAAATTGATCCATATACTCCGAGCGACCAAGCATATCTAGAAAATCTTCATCATGCGTAATAATTATCAGCTGGAAATTTTTTTGCACAGATCGTGTTTTTATTATTCTTTAAAAGTAAAAACTTAAATGTTTTAAAATTTAATATTTTCAATAAAACCAAAACTTAATTAATTCTATAAAATTAAATATAATTTTTTTTTTTAATTATTAATTTTATTTATTTTAGAGTAATTTTTTAGATAAAAAATTTTATTGATATTTTTTAATTAAAGATTCAAAATAAACTTAAAAGTAACTTGCCAACAGTATGTCCTTGCAAAGAAGTCTTCCCCAAATTCGAGTTTTGCCCCCAAGAATCGATGGTTATCGATCCTGTGTTATAAATATATCAAAATTAATCAAAATTAATCAATTATAATAACATTTATAAATCTCGAATTGTTTTTGACTAAATCTTTTAAGTTTTTTTTATATTTACTAAATATATAGATTTAAATTTAAATAATTTCTTAAATTTGATTTTTTGAATTTCTAATTCAAGTTTCTTCTTGGTTCAAACTAGTGTTGGATGCGGTCAGAGCTAATCGGTCCAATAGACGGATAGAATTCTGGCGGGTGTGTTTAAAATTGAATAAAAAAATTTTTTCTTATCTTGTTTATTAAAAAACAAATTTTTAAATATTCTTCAAAATACGGACTTGAAAATAATTTTTATTTTTAAGACAAATTTATTATTTGAATATTTTCCGTTCCAGGTAGTTGTTATTATGTTATTTAGTAGTAGCGACCAAGTTAAAGTCAAAGTCACTAAAATTAATTTTTTTGAAGAATTTTTAAAAATTTATTTTTAATAAATTAAATAAAAAAAAAACTGCTTTTCTATCTCGCAAAAATTCTGACCGTATAGCCCGCCCGTATCTGTGTCATTTGTCTTGACTTGAATTTTTTTTTCTGTAGTCATGTCAATACTAGAAATTACTTTATTTTGGTAAGTGAAAAAACACATCTCTTTATTAATTTTTATGAATTATCTACAAATTTCTATCTACAAATGTATTGAATTTGAACAAAATTAAAAACCCGATTGTAGGCCAACAAAATTTAGAAATAGTTCAGTATGTGGAATTCCAGCTATCTCCGCCACTAGCTTCTATAACACCATCCACGTCAAATAAGAGGAGCACTCCAGAAACCGAGCCAGAAATCACAATTCCTAAAAAGAGGGGTAGAAAACCTGGAAGTAAGAACAAAAAGACAATTGAAATAGAGTCAGCCATGAGTTCTAAATAAATTAACCAGTATTAAATTAACCAATTAACCTTTTTTTTTAGTATTTTTTACATTTTGAATTTTTTTTAAATCGAATTTTCACTTTTAATGCACGCACTAAATCCAAAATGTAATATTTTCGAATAAAAATTTAAATTAATTTTTTTTGTAAAAAAAAATTATTTTTGCGCATTTAATGAGACATTAAAATTAAAATTTCAGTTTTAGACCGGCCTTAAAACTATTTTCGAAAAAAATTCAAAACACATGTTTAATGCCGGGATTAAACCCGAATTTTCGTTTTTTAACCCCGCATTATGAAACCCGAGATTACGGTATTAAAGTTAATCTTTACAAATTATTTTTTTAATGTATTAAAAATAATAGCTTTTTTATTTATGTTTAGTTTTAACTAATGCTTTTAAAATTAAATCTTTTTTAAACAATTTATTTCTAAAAAAAAAAACTTACTCAACAAGAGCACTAGCCAAGCTTTCAATATTGTCTCTATCCAAATTTGTAGTAGGTTCATCCAGTGCCAAAATTCCTGAGTTGAGACAAAACGTTTCGGCCAAAGCCAACCTTATAATAATACTAGCCAACACTTTTTGGCCAGCACTACATCTACCTCTCATGTCCAAACAAGTGTCACCTTTAATAAGCACAACCCTATAGTTATAGGTTTTTCTTGTTTTAATTTGTTCCTCAGCACCATTCTCTTCCTCGCTTCTAATTTCAATATAATCTATGTCAACCCCACGGTAAACTTGTCTCCACAATTGTTTGATAATCTTGTTAATTTCATTCATTTTAATTTGATGATAGTTCATTATAGCCCTATCCAAAGCCTTGTAGTACTTTTCTATATCCATAACACTGTACTCAAGCACTTTAAGGTCACTGGTGCATACCATATACTTTTCGATAGCGTTCTTAATTGTGTCCAAACTGAGCTCTTCATTGATCGCCTGGAGTCTACCTTCTAAAATGTTGATATTCGAAACTACCTCGTTTATCTCTTTGTGTAAATCATCACGTTTTTTCTCCAATTTTTCCTGCTCCACTTTAAAGTCCTTTAAATTGATGTTGTCATTTAGCTGAAGTTCTTCTTTTTTCTTGGCAAACTGTTTCTCTTTGGTGTCAAAGAGCCTTCTCTTTTGTCTCAACATTAAATTGTCGTTCAGCTCTCTCTGCTTTATCTCTTGTCTAGCTATTTCCAGTTTTATGTTTTCCGCGTCCTGGTACAATTTATCCACTCTGCCATTCAAATCTTTTTCGTTTGCATCCAACAGCTTAAATTCTTTTTTGTACTCAGTCATCTTTGACTCGTCATTTTGCTCAAAATTGTTCACATGCTTGACCAAATCATTTATCTGGTTGAACATAGCGTTTATTTCTTGATAAAAATTGTTTTTAGTTGTCAATTCTTTGTGAGTTTTTTTAGAAACAACCTCTTTTTGATTGACCAAATTTTCCACCAATTTGCTACAAGTCCCAAAACTAGCTTCCAAAGTGAGTATTTCTTTTTTCAAGCTGGCCATTTCGCTCCTTAGCTCCTCTTTTTTGTCAATGAGCTGCGATTTTTTTTGGTTCTTTGACTCAATTTCGTTGCGTCTAGTCTTGAATTCATTTAATTTCTCTCTTATTTTGTGAATTTGATCACTGCGAGCATAGTAAGTGGAAATTTCTTGCTGGCCAGATTCAATACTGCGGCCAATTTGCTCCAATTCGGCTTGGATAGCCATTTTCTGCTCGGACAGAGTGTCCAAATCGGTGCCATCCGCCGCCTCCAAATCACCATTGCTGACCAAGCTCTCAATTTTTCTCTCCACATCCCTAATTTCACTTGTGCATTTATCTATCATGATCACCTCGCTTTGCAACGAAATAGCGTAAGATTTTCGCTTGGTCAAGTGTGCAATTTTGGCATCAATTTCGACCAGTTCTTTTCTCAACTTTGGCAAAACATTTTTGTCATATTCTTCTATTTTTTGTTTCAACTGAGCCAATTCGTTGTTTCTAATCTTGTCATATGATTCCTTGACAGACTTGGCATTGAACATTTTCTCCAATTTTTGCTCGTTTGACTTCAATTTTTGGTCCAAGTCTTGGACTTTTTGCGGAATTTTGCGCGTGTACTTGTTTAGTTCATTGACAGTGTCGTTCATTTCATCGATGTCCTTGAACATGCGCATACAAACCGGACACGAATGCTTGTCGTCCGCGTTCAACTGCAACTGCTGCACAAATCTCTTGTAAGTTTTGTCCACTCCGCTCAAAAAGCCCTTTTCATCTAGCAAATTTTTTTGCTCGTCCTGAAGCTTATCCAGAATGGAATCAAATCGGTCAATGTCCGATTCATTGGTAATGAGATCATTTAAATTCAAGAGGATTTCCTCGCAATTTCTGAGCTGGTTTTCTTTGGAGCGAAAGTCGTCATTGAACATTTTTCGCTTGAATTCATTGGAACTTAAATTTTTGTCCAAGTCTTTTCGGGTTGACTCAAGCGAGCCCAGCTGAGAGTCCAAATCTTTGCATTCCACATCAAATATTGCCTTGAGCATGGAGTCATTTGACTTGGCAGTCATCAAATTGTCGCTCTCGCCAAAAAAACTTTCCATGTCCTCCTCAATGTGCATTTTAATTTTCCTAATTTGTTCCTGTTTGGCTCTTTTTTCGCTCCTAACCATGCTCAACTCTGTCTGTAGCTTGGAATTCTGGTGCCATTTATTAATTTTGGCATCAAAGTCCTGTTCTTTTTGTTTTAAATTTTGTTTAGAATTGTCTAATTTTTTTATTTTTGATTTTATCTCGTCCACATTGATCAACTGTGAGCTTTTTTTTTCTAATTCAGCTTCGCAGTGATCTATTTTGACGCAAAGCTCGGCGTGCACCTTGTCATCTTCGATTAGATTCAGTTCTTCTTCGATCTGATTGTACTGATTTTGATACTTTGCTATGGATTCTTTTTTATTCTGAATACTTTGCTCAATTCTGGACCTTTTGTCTCGCTCAGCGTCAATTTCGCTTTGAAGCCGAATGTCCTGTTTTTTGGCATTTTCTTGATCTATACCAATTTGATATTCACAGTCAGTGATAAAGTCAGATAGCTTTGTGGTGGTTACTTCGAGGCTAGAGCATTCGATGCCGATTAAATCACATGCTTTGGTGACAATGGCATCAAGCTTTTTTTTGCACTGGACATAATCTTTAAATTTATTTTCCAAGGCTCCCATTTCCAAGCTAATTTTTGATTTAGAGCCACCAATCTGTTTTATTTGAAGCTTGGCACTCTCAATTTTTTCATACACTTCTCTTTCTTCTTCGCGTCGCATTTTGTCAGTGGTTGCCTTGAATTGGTCAACATACTCTTCCAATTCGGCATCGGTTCCAGTGAACAGACAGTCTTTGGTTGCAGCCAAATATTCTTTGATTTGCTTTTGAATGAGATCTTTTTCGTTTTCGATTTTGTCCAGTTCGATTTTGATTTCAAAAATCCGTCCTGATTCCTGAAAATAGAAGTCCAATTGTTTTTTGATGGGCTTTAATTTTTCGCCCAGATCTTTTTTTTTGTTCATCAAAAGCTCTAGTTTTTTGGTGTTGTCCTCCGAGTCGCGCTTAAGCTGCTCGGATCGACTCTTGTATGTTTCCAAGTGTTTTCGCTCTATGCCCATCTGTTTTATTAGTTGATTTTTTTCCAGACGAATTTTTTTCAAAGCATCCAAAGCCTTGATGTACTTGGTGGCGGCAAAAATTTCGTCAAAGCGAGTTTTCAACAGTTTTCCGTCACCTGTTGAAAAAATGGTTCATACAAGGAATGAAAAAGTGTTGAAAAAAAAGTACTCAATGGCCAGTTGGAGTCTTCCTGATGGCAAAAGATGACGTGTTCCATTACTGCTTTGGACACGCCAAAGGCATTTACAACCTCTGCGTCAGCATTGATGCACTTGCTGGTGATTGTGCTGGCTAATTTTCCCTGGCTGTCATACCTGCTAATTATGGTCTCCAAAGTTCTGAACTCTAATTTTTTGGCCTTTTGTGTACAGCATAGATTTTTTTGGACTTGGACAGTTAGTCCGCTGGTATCTTTAAAAAAAAGCTTGATTTTTCCTTTTGTTTCGATTTCGTCGATTAGCTTTGGATCGAACAAAAACGAGGATCCTTTGGTATTTGGAGGCATGTCGCTCGTTGTAGCGTATTTAAGAGACTCGATAACAGTTGTTTTACCTTAATGCATTTTTTGGGAGATGTTTTTTCCAAATTTTGAGAAATTAAAGCATACCACAACCGTTTTGACCACATATTAAAGTAACTGGCGTGAAAAATTCGATCATTTGAGTATCCTTTTCCTTGGGACCGTAACTTCGGATGCCCTGAATTGTCATTTTTTCAATGCTAGACATTTCTTTTGATCATTTAAATTTACACTGAAGAAAAAAAATTAAAATTTTATTCAATATTTGATTAATTTTATATGTTGAAAAGACTTCAAAACTTAATTAACTTTAAGTCTTGAAATCTAAATTAGATTTTTGTGTTAAACATCACTATTAATTTACTTATTAGTCAAAATTGAACAAATATTTTTTATTAAATTTTTTAAAATATTGTAAGATGAGGATATTTTTTTATGTGTAAACCGGGTGACAACTTTTGATAAGTGTTTTTTTTTTTCTAAATAACATTATACAGTATGTTGCAAAAGTTTAGAAATTGATTATTTTATTTATCTTTAGTTGTTTATTTGTTGTATTTTATTTTTTATTTTTTAGAGGAAGTTTTTTCATTATAAAAATTTAAAAGTTGATTATATTTTTATGCCGAGTGTTATATATCAAATTGTAGAGAAAAAAAATTCTACAAATTAGTGCTTTTATTTTTTTTTTTCACTCAATTTTTAGTTAAATACAACAAATAAACAATTAAAGATAAATAAAATAATCAATTTCTAAACTTTTGCAACATACTGTATGTCTTTAGCTCTTTTTAAATACTTCTATAATTGAGGGTCCGTAGAATAAACAGCTTAATATGTGCTTATCTTTTTGAAGCTGGAAATTCAAAAAAAATCCAAGGGCAATTAGTGAGATTTGGTCAAATTTGAAATTTCATTTTGATCGATTTTTACCATCAAAAAATTTGATACAAACAAGCCTAATTAGATTGCTAACTTATCTTGAGCTAAAGCATCTAAATAAAAAAAACATAACAGCTGTCAATAATCAAGGTGCTGATCTTTAACCCGGTGAATTCTTGGGGTTAAGGGGTAAATAGGTCTTCACCCCTTTATTCCGAAAATTTACCCCATTAACGCCAAAAATAATCTATTTAACCGATTTGCACCGATTTTAACCCCTTTGCCCCGAAATATCGTATTAATTTTGTTAAATCTGGGATTTAAGTAAATTTTATTTTTTCAAAAATCATTCCCAGCATTTTTAATTTTAAATTTTCATAATTGAAATTAAACTCTTAAGTGAATCTTGAATGAGTTTAATTTTTATTTGGAAATTTGAAAAAAAATTTGAAAATTCTTTTTTTAACTTATTAATAATTTTTTTTTTATTTGCCAACGTTAAACGGTTTATCTGTACCGAGCTAATACTCATTCAGAATTAAAATATATGAAAAAAAAATTAAAAAAAAAAGATAATTCATTTAAATTTTTTAATTTAATTAGGGAAATTAGGTTAACCCTTTAAGCCCAATCGCCCCTCACCCGGTTAACCGATAGGTCTACATGGGTGAGTCAAAATCTTAGGGCAAATTTGGTGATCAGATTTCGAATTTTATCACCTTAGTTTGCTCAAATTTGAATTATTTTAAAAATAGGTACCCAGTTAGGCCTACTATATAATTTTATTAAAGGAGAAAAAAAAGCTGATAAATCGGTCTATTGCGTCACTATTTATTTATAATAATAATAATAATAATAATAATAATAATAATAATAATATTAATAATAATAATAATAATAATAATAATAATAATAATAATAATAATAATAATAATAATAATAATAACAGGTTTGCAGAGACTTACTAAGGAAATAGGTTGGCGTGTGGCTGTCTTGGAAACTTGGAGTGGACACAGTGCTGCTGTCCAGATGGCCGTTGAGAAAGAATGGCCTCGATGCATCGGGGCTCTGGGACCCCAGGTCCACTGTGATCCTTTCATACGTCGATCCTTTCTTGAACTGGTTTACAGTTGAGGCACCGATTACTGTCTCAGTCAGACTGTTCCACTCTCTGATGACACGATACGTGAAAAAGCTTTCACTCTGAGCATTGTTGGTAGGTGCTTGGACTGAGAGGTGCCTCTTATTAAATCATTTAAAAAGCCTGGATATTGTTAGATATTTCTCAAGCTTTCGATAAGATTTTGCCCTTTTTTAACTAACTAACTTAACTAACTTTAAAAACAGTAGCAATTTAGAAAAAAAAATAAGCTCTATTTGTAATGGTCTTTCGACGGTTTTTAACCATATAATTTGACAGTCAAAAATTTTGATCGCCTTGTGTACCGGCCATTTGTTAGTAAAAGCTCTTTCACTTTGACTGGTTGGCAAAGTGAATACAGATTATTAAATTAAAAAAAAATCAAAAATTTAAATCGAAAAAAAGAAATACTGTATGGGATATTTTTTAATATTTTAAATTAGTACATCGAAATGCAACAACAACAAAAAATTTCAGTTACAAGAATGTCTATTTGAATTTTTTATTTTTGTATCAATTTTTCACATTCCAAATAATAATATGTATTTTTGAATGAAAAATTATTTCTTTAAAATTTTTTTTCCAAGTTTTCTTTATTTGTGAAACTGATCACTCGATAAAAAAATAGTTTTATAAACTTTATTCAAAAATGTGTCCATCATTCAAAAAAAAAAAAAGCTATATAATTTGAAAGTAAATTCAATTCCAAAAGTCAAATGATTTAACTGATTTAGTCAAAATTTTCCTTTTAAAACGAAGTACAAGTGACTGAATTTTCTGCCGCTGTCAAATCATTCAAACTGCGGTATTTCTCAAACTTAAGCTCATACTCATTCTGACAATTTAAATTCTGATTCAATGATCTGTTAGCTTCACTATCCGAATTCTCGGAATTAAACTCTATTTCCTGTTCCCCTTCGGTCTCAATGTTGACCACATTGTTCTGTGCATCCAACTCTTCAATTTGCGCTCGTTCCTCCTTTTTTTCAATTCCACTTTTAACTTGCTGCACTAATTCATGGCCACTAATTGTTATTTCATTCAAGTCCAAGTAGGTTTCGTCATCAATCAGCTTGAAATAATTAATACCGATTTTTTTCTCCTCGTCAACTTGATCATTCCTGCACCCAGCAGCCAAATCGTCCTCACACGAATCAACAGCATCATACTCATTTTCAACAGACTTCCTCTCATTGGCATTCTTCAGCACGTAGCTTTCCACTTCACTGCCTGTTTCATGCCGCTCTTCATACTCATATTCGTAGACATATTCTTTTTGGTAATCATCTTTGGAAAAGTCGCATTCTTTTTGACAATCTTGGCAACTAATCTGGTTATTTTGATCCTGATAGTCATAGTCCTCACTGTTGTTCTGGCTGGTGTTGTCTATGTACTCGTCGTAGACTTCTTGGTGATTAGGCACAATGTGGTCATCTCCGTAAACTAGATTTTCGTCTGATTTTGATTCAGTTGAGGTGCTTTTTTGACTAACTGCATAATTGTATTCATCCTGTTTGATTTCCTGAATTTTTCCATTTTTTTCCGCGTTCTCTCTGGTCGATTCGATCAAAGACACAATGCTTGAGTCTTGGCATTTTTGTTTTATTAATTTGGAAAATTTTGGCGTCTGAATTATTTTTTCGTCTATTTTGCCACAATTACTAAAATCAAGAGGACAATACAAATGGTCAATTAGCTTTCCGTTCAAGTTTATTTTCTCATACACCTCTTGTTTGGTGATTTTTTCTTTTTTTTTTTTTTCTTTCTGGTACTTGGCATCCTTTAACTTTTCCAATCGTTCCATTTTGGAATCGACTTTGGTTCTGGGGTCGGAAATAGCGCTGCTATTTGACCTGGAAGACTTGTGTTTCATCAATAGAGCGGAAGAATTGGCCGAATAGGAAGAGGTGCCAGTGGTAAGCAGAGAATTGGAGGTAATGACTGATGGCGCCAGAAACGAGCTCGGCAAAGACGGCATGGAATCTATGGATGGCGGGTTGGGCGGAGGCTGCAAGGACTGGGCAATAAGGTGAGCTTTGTTTTTTTTCGATTCCTTTTTATCTTTTTTGGAGCGTCTGCCGGTCTTGGGCAAATTTTTCCGCGCTATTTCTTTTGGCTTGTCGGCTTTTTTGCTGCTGTCGCTCTTAATGGCACTTTTGGATCCGGTCTGAGCCTTGGCATTTTTGCACAGACCAGTTTTTGAGCTGTTCAGCTCGATGTTGGAGTGGTTCGAATAGGATTTGTACGAGGAGCTGGCCGAAGAAGAACGGGAAGTGGTCGACGGATTGGGCTCTTTGATAGCGCCGTCGTTGGTCGAAGTGGACGAAGCGTTAGCGCAGCCACTCGACAAGTTGAACTTCATTTTGAATTTTTTTTTAAATTTTATACAACTAAAGGTCATTTTAGGCTATGGTCACTGATTTAACCACTGATTTAACCACTGATTTTCTACAAATTTTCCATTTTGCTATCAAAACTTGGCCAAATTTTGCTATTATTTAAAGATTTTGCAACTACAATTAAATATTTTCCATTGTCTAAAACTAGAGCTAAGTGATTAGGAGAGAATTGCGTGAGGTTGTTTTAATTAGGGGACCTCATGACATAATCAAAGATAAGGAAATATTTTGAAAATTTATCTAAAACATCACAATTAGGAGCAAAAAAATTCGCTTGAAAACATAGACACCAAGGATTAAAAGAGTGAAAGTTTTCTTTTTTTTTTTTTTTTGTTCATAATTTTAATTTAAATAATGAAAAAAATTGAAAATTAAAAAAATATATATATCTTAGATAATACACAAATAAATACGGATTGAATAATTGATAAAGTCAATCCAACAATGAGCAATCACGTATCTGGTTTAGCGTTGGAGTAAAATGCAAAATTAGAACAAAAATTTGACTTTTAATTTTAAGTTCTTTGTTGATTAGGAGTTTGGGAATACCAAAATCTTACTTTCTAGTTTATGATCATTATTAAGTTGTTGTCGTGAATATTAATTAAAACTTAAGTAACGTAAATAAAATTTCTCTTTTTTATTTGTATTGAAAAGTATTCGTCATTTAAATGATATGATCCCATTAAATTTTTACGATTTAAACTTAATTCTTAACTTTACTAATTAAATGCCTAGGTTTCATAACTTAAATGTTTCTCTATTGTTTCATTAAGGTATTATTGTGTGTTTTCTTTGATTCTCGATTTTTTTTTTCTTGCTTAAATCCAATCTATCTTTTACTAAGTCCTAATTAAATGTGTTTTTCTTTTCATTATGAGTACGCTATTGCGACGTTTCTTTAATAAATATTTATAATTTTTCTAATCTATCCGACAAATATACAAAAATATTTCAACCACTAATGCAAATAATATTACTTATACGAAAAAAATACTTTTATTAATTAATTTTTTTTGCTACTTAAAAATAAAATTAATCTAATAAATTTATTAGTTCAATGGAATAAAAAAAAGGTTTTGATGCAAAAAAATTAATTGTTTTCTGTTTTGAAAAGATTTGACAAACCACAAAGTATAGTGAACCAATCATTAATTCATTAATATTTATAAGCAGACTTTTGAAAAATTTCTTAAACTAATGATGTGTCAAACAAAATTAATTAGTTTAATTTCTAATCAATGCAATTTTTTATAAAAATAAAAATTTTTTGTCCGATAAATGAAAATAATTTTAACTACGATTCTTGTTTAGTTTATCAACTCCAAAGGACCTTATGCTAACGATTTCTTGATTCTTATCTTCTTGGATTGGCGATTGATTCTATCTATCAAAAAAAAAGTAAAGAATCAAAATAGTTGTCTTAGCTTTAAATTAATATATTTGAATTTGAGTAAAAAGAGTAGAACTCAATTGTTTTTAAAAATTAAAATTTAATAATTGTTAATTTTTTTCCAAAGTAATATATGTCATTTTACAGCTAAAAAGAGTTAAATGAATTACTGAAAATCACAGAAAAATATGGACTTGAACATGAGATTAAATTTAATCCAAGCAAGACCAATTTAATGATAATGTTTCCAACAAAATATATATTTATTTATTTATTGAATTGAATTAACCTCCTTTAAGGAGAAGTAAAAGAAAATAAAAATAAAATATATAGAAAATTCGAGGGACGAAATATTATTTCAGGGAACCACAGTAAAAAGAATAAATTCAATTAAATATCTAGGTGTTTGGATAGACGAAAAAATTAACTCTAATACGTCACTCAAAAGAAGAATTAGAGCTTTTTCATGTGGATTCAATCAGATGAAGACAGCTGGTATAATTTGTGATCTTGTAGACACTAATGTTAAATTGTGCTATTATAAAACGTATATTAGGCCTCTACTATACTTTGGTCTTGACAATTTGGTAATGAACTTGAAACAAAAGAAATCATTACAAACACTTGAATCATCGATAATTAAATCCATGTTTTTGTTACAAAAACGTACTAGAAGTACCAATCTTCTCAGGGCATGTAACATAGAAAAAGTAGATGAATTGAACACAAAAACAATAATTTAATTTTTTAAACGCTTGACAGATTTTGAAACCACTCATGAAATACTTAGAGAACTGATTTTGTGTGACAAAAAGGTAAAAAATGATAAAAAGAGCTTGTTACATGAGTTATTTCAGATGGTGGATATTGAGAAAGAAGATCTCGGGTCCATGAATAAGAAAAGCAGTGAGATACTCAGTGGTATGGAACTGAATGTTAAGTTAGATCGAAAAAAAGTGGAAGTAATGAAAGTGAGTAATGCGTTATCGCTTGTTGGCTGTGAAAGAAGAAACACTTTAAATAAACTATTAGAAGTTAAGATGTTAAAAAAATAATTAATAATTGTGTAAAAAAAAGAGTTAAATCTAGTAATAATTAATTTAATTTTTACTTTTTATTTTTTTTTAATTTTTATTTTTGTAAAACGCTAAAAAGGGATGGATGTCCATGATGATTATCCAAACCCTTAATCGCCTTAGTTGCGGCTTTTTTTATATAAATAAATAAATAAATATGTCATTTTCTTATTTGTTTTAACATCAATGTTTTATTTTTCATAGTGATTATTAGAATAAATCAATTGTGATAAGTTCAAATTTTTTTATATCGTTTTTGGAAAAATAATTGTTATAAAAAAACCATCTTTTCTTAATGATTAAATACTATAATGAATTTTAGAACTGGTTCTACAAAAATTTTTGCAAATTAAGAATTTAAGTAAATTTACTTATATTCACAAAAGCAATTGACAAAAATACTAAATTTTCAGTAAATCACTTTTTATGTAAACCAAAAATTGGCATATTTACTAAATATTATATTCAGCTTCCCTAATACCTTTAGCATAGTACAGTAATAATTTTTTTTTTGTTGTAGAAAATTCACATAAATTCTGGTAGATATTTTTCACTTCTATTTTACGTAAAATCTGAAATCTGTGTAATTAATTTACTCATGTTTTGATAAAATTAATTCTAAAAATCACTTCTGTAATATACACAATCATTTATTTAAATTATGTATTCTTTAGCATCAAAATACGATAATTTTTAAATAAGGACGATTTATTAAGTTAATCAGATTGATTCTTTAAATAAAACTTTTAAAAAAATTGGTTGATAGAGAAACTTTTAAGATTTCTCGATTTTTTTAATTTATTTAATTTTTTAAATTTAATAAAAATTTTGATTAAATTTTACGAATACAATTAAACCATAAAAATTAAAGTAATATTTAAAATTTATATTGTTAACGCCTAGAAGTTTTAATTTTGGCTTTAATTTAAATTTATAATTTAAAATTCATCTTGGTTAATGAATATCATTATTTACTTCTTTTGAATAAATTTTTTTATTTTTCAAATGAACTTGTACTTTTATTTTTACTTTTCAGAATTTGTTATTTTCAGAAACAATATTTTTAAAAGTTCATTTCAAGAATTTATTCCTATTGATCACAATTTTAATTTTATTTTTATTTATTTTTTTTTTATTTTTTATTATGCCCTAATTTAATAACACAAATTTTGGATATTTACTTCATTTTTAGGAGAAGAATTTTTTTAAATTACTCTTAAACCTGTAGTTATTTTATAAACTCATAAAATATTTATTAATTTTTTGGTTTACAGCATCAATAATAAAAAAAAATCGTTTTTTTTGTTTTATTAAAGAAAAATGCATTCTTTTAAACAATAAAAAAATCTCATAAGACTCTTTTGAATATCAAGACTCTTATTTGAGTTTTAATCAAATATTCCATTAAACAAAAAGTTTATTTAATAAAATTAAAATATGAAGTATTTACATAATATTTTACATTAATTGCATTCCATTCGGTTGTTTGGCTGAAAAAATTAAAAATTTTCAATTCTTGACTGATCTCGGTTTTCTGAATGTTTCGTGAATAGCCTCTAAATTCGGGGTCCGCGGAGTTGTTTTGACAGGGTAACTCATTGGCACGTAAGTCTCTTCATAAATGAAACCACTGTCGATTCTTGGCCTAATACCATGCCGGTTAAATGGCTGATCTATAATAGCAATGTTTCCTCCACCAGGAACATGTTTTGCATTCTCTTTAAATTGTTAATCAATTAAATAAATTAAAGGAAAAAAATTAAAATTGTATACCCAAAGAACCGATTTTTGCAGGTGTTCTCCAATTTAATTTTTCGTTTAAAATTTTTCTGTTCCCCCCTATTTTAAAACAACTAACTTAAAAAATAAATACTGAAAAAAAAACAACCTCCTGGTACATATCCTCTAGCTAAATGATCTATGCGAGCTACTCTGTTCCAATTTAATCTTTCATTTAGCAAAGCCACATTCCCTCCGCCTTGAGATTGGTTTTAGAGATGTTTTTTTTTTTGATTGTAATAAATACCTGGTTTATGCTTTATCTTTTCCAATGAACCAATTTTTGATGGTACATTTTTGGATGGCAACGGAAAGCTTGGCACTCTAACATCTGATCTTGACTTATCCCACCTTTGGTACAATATTTAGTTTGAATTTTATTTTTTTTAATTTAGAATACCACATATGCCATTTGTAAATTTTCTTTGAACGTGAACTCTCTTGACTAAGTGACGTTTCTTCTCTTCTCTCTGTTAAATCAAGTTTTGGAGTTTTGGAAGTTACTTCGGATGGATAGCCCAAATTGACTGTTCGCTTATCTCCATTTTGTTCCAATTTTATAGGAGGCAATTTTAAGGCTTTTTCTTGGCGAGATTTTTCTGCGTAGCCTTTTTGGTGTGAATAAGTCATTTTTTTCTAAAATTTTAAATTTTAACTTTTTCAATTTATTCCCTAGGCTTGGAAAACAAAAATAAAGCTTTGTTTGCTTGAATCGAAACTGAGAAAGAAAATAGGATTTAATAGATTTTTAAAACCTTGAAATTTTTAATTAGCAAACGGAAATTTTTAATGAATTTATTCTTTTATAAAATATTTTGCGTCTTGACAAAAGTAGAAACAGAACTAAATTTATTTAAACAAAATTCCAAGTATTTGTATGCCATGAGCAACAAAAAAACAAAAACGATCAGACCGTGCCTTTATCTTAAACTGTTTTTTATTTAAAGCCAATACAGCCAAGTTGCTTTGACGATATATTTTTTTGAATGTGGAAAATCATAAAAATTTAACTATTGCATAAACTTTTTATTTTAAATAAAAAACACATCAAAATAAAATGATATAAATAGCATTTACTATTTTGTTTTTTTTTAAACAAGATGAAATAATGAACATCAACATTATTTTAGTTGAGCTTCATTACTTCACCACTTGGCTTCTTAAAACACTTATTCCATTAGCAAGCTTTAAATATTTTGCTAAGTAGTTGATATTCATAGGCCTACACAATCATTAATTATTTTATTTAAGAAACTTTTAGACTATTTTTTTTAAGTTTTATTCTGGAAAATTTTAGAAAAAATAAAAACTCAATTAAAATTTTTTATAAGCTGTATTGACTAGATGTATAATATCAAAAGTGAACATATAGACATGTTAAAATTGCTCCTTCAGGTCTGAAAAACACTCGAGAGAGCTCTTATGGTTTGCTATTTTTGGTATTGGCTTAATCAATCTTGGATTAATTTCATTACGTGTTTGTTTATAGTTTACCTGTTAAATTCATCTTTAAATTTTTTTATTTATTTAGATAAAAAAATGCAAAAGAAATTCACGTAGACACAATGATGAAGACCCATGGGTGAAATATTTTAATTGGTTTTTTTTTAATTTATACCAATAAAGTCTTCTTTTCCAAATTAGAATGTACTCTTTTATTCAGGAAATTTGAATTTATAAAAAAATACATTAAATTTGTGCACCTTGTTTTTTAGAGTTTTTATAAAAATATAGCAAATTTAGATCTTATTTTCTTAAAAAACAGCCAAACGACTAAAATAATTATTGTTTACACATTATTTTGATAAATTATTTGAAACTTTCAATTTAAGAAATAAAGATTAAATAATTTCTGGCGTTGGCTTGGTAACAGTTGATATTATTTTTTATGAGATTAATCTTTTATTAGTTCCATTCAATAACAAAAATTTCTTTAAAAAAATAAAATATTTACTTTCTTGATAAATAGTTTCAAAAATTTTATAAACTCTTTTTTTTATTTAAAATTTTCATTCTTTTCTTTTTTCTACAATACGAATTTAATTTCTCTAAAAACAAATCACGTATTACTTTTGAATATAATATGCATTATAAGTTTATATTAAGTTCTAGAATTAAATTTTCTTGAGAATACTTTTCGGGAAAAAAAAACTAATAAACTGCTCGAAAAAATATTAGCTTTTCAATTTTTAGATATTAAAATTAAATTTTTGGCCAAAAAATTGTGAATTTTAATTCAATTAAATCAAGTTTGATATTAAGAGTATTATTCAAGTAGTTTTAAAATCATATTTTATTTTCTGCATTTATGTTATTATATTTATTAGCTTGATAAAATAATATTTTAAATGAAACATAAAAGTGAAAATGAAAGTAATTTAAAATTTATTCTGAACAAAAAAAAACGGCTAATAAAAATGTATTTATTCTTTCTTTTGATCATCTTGAACATCTTTTAGGACTTCTTCGAGCTCTGGCTCATATTTCCAAGTTAAAATATTGGTGATCGTTTTTCGGCTAGCAAGTTCCACATTCATATTAAAATATTTTAAATTTGCGTGAGCTTTTGCAAGACCAACTAGCACCCGATTGTTTTCTAGCTGATCATTCAGATTTAGTTGACGAGAATTGTCGAATGCTTTTTTCGAATAAGCAGCGGCTTGTTCATATTTACCCTTAAAATTTTAAATAAAAAAAATTTAAATTAAAATAAAATTTTTCCTACCATTGCATTATAAATATTGGCTAGACAATTACAAGCTCTGGAAAACTGTTTGTCCATTTTTTTAGCATCTTTTAAATACTTTTCCAAATACTCGATACTTTTGTCTATTTGTCCCATTCTAAAAACAATTTTACACCATTTTAAATTGAAAAAAAAATATATGTTTACTTTTCGTGACATTTAGCGATGGCTTCTGAAGCGATACCAAAATTTTCTTCATCTTTGTCTCTCTTGGATATGTCAAAATAATTTTTATAGCATGCCAAAGCTGTGTCCAGATCCTTGTTTTCTGTGTACGCATCACCAAGTAAAAAACTAGCATGTCCTTCCAGAGAACCGATAAAGCCTTTTTGACACAACAATTTAATAAATTGCAAAACTAATTAAAGTGATAAAATTACTGCTCTTGCAGACTTGGTATGCCTTGGTCAATAAGTCAATTTTTTCTTGGGCAATAGGCGAATATCTGTCCGCAATTATCCTAAAGATGCGCTGCAGATGAATACAAGCATCAACAAAAATAGTCGGTGATTCTAAATTTTTCAAATGATCCTCGGCATATTGATAGCGAATTTTGTGCAAATTCTCAACTTGGTTTTTGGTAAAAGCTTTTGACCTGTTTAAAAAGAACCAGTCTTTTCCATTGCTCAAATTGTAACATTCTTGAAAATGCTCCATGGCATTTAAATACGACTCTCTGACTTTTTCAGACTTTGCCGTGTAATCGGTAGCTATTAAATTTAATTTTCATATCATTTTTCAAATTTTAACTAATTTACTTTGTCTTTCATGAGCAAGACCAAGATTTGAATGGGCTTCGGCCAAAAATTGGTCATCAAGATTGTGCGATTTGTCTTGAACAATATTAAGGCACTTTTCGAAAAAATAATCTGATAACCAAGCATCATCTTTTAGCAGAAAATAATTTGCCAAATCACTATAATTGATATAAACTTTCTTAAATTCATCTAATTTTAAAATTTAAAAAATTGTAGCCTTAAAAAAAAAAAAAAGAGTTACTTGTTCTTTCGCTTGATTCTGCATCGGTCAATTTGTTGCATAAATACTCGAGTTTTTCGTGTTCGTTGTCCAGTAGAGGTCTGTCCCAGACCGGATGTTCCGAACCAACTCTATATCTGTCCTGAATTTGTAGTTTTAATATAAAATCTAGCTCACGAAATGATTTGTGATATCCATCTTTGAGCATTTCGACGCATAGCTGCTTTTTGAATGTATTTTTTAGTCTTAAATTTTAATTTAAAAATATTAGATAAAAAATGTTTATTAAGCTTACTTTTCTTTTTCATATCTGTCCAATAATTGCTGTCTGTGGTGGTTAAGGGTTTTTTCTTTGGAAATTTTGTCTTCGAGTATGTCCTGAAATTTAAGATTAGAAAATTGGTCAAACTTTTTTGCATTGTGGAGATACCTCTCTGAAAGGTGGCTTTTTTGGAGCGATCCATTTGGTCGGAAGATTTGTTTCTTTTATTTTTCCGACAAATGAGTTCTGTTTTGATGCCAGTGATGTCATTATTAATTATACCCTTTTTATGATAAAGATAGTTAACAATTATCAATTTTTATTTCATATTAGTTTTACAAATATAATTTTATATTCTGACTTAAGTTTGTTGAAGGTTTCTATGGAAACATTTTAAAAATAATTTAACATTTTATTTTAAAATTTAAATAAAAATGCATAGCTATAATTTGTGTATGATTTTAACCTGTATTTTGCAACTAGAAATTTAAATACAAAAAAAAAGCTAAAATAATTATTTAATAAAATCACATTAAAAATATTTTTAGGCTTGTATTAAATAGATCAATATTTAAAATTAAAAAGTGAGTTTTTCATTCTTTATTTATTTTTATTGTAAAATATGATTGATAAAAATTTAAAAAAAGATGATTTTAAAATAAGATTTTTAATCATGATTTCTACAGTGATTGAGATCCCACACAGGCCCATCAGATGTATAGAAATGAATAAAAGTCTATCCAGGAGTCGGTTTGGCAGAGTTTCTATGCTTTATTTGGCATGTCCTTTTTACGTTTTTCACTAGTTGTCACCAGTAGAAGCAGGGGGTAGTTGTGCATTCATTAAAAACACTTGCTGGAACAAAATTTTATTTAGGAAAGTTTTTCAGTTTCTTTTTCTTTTCTTTAATATCACCATAATTTAGAAAATCTAAAATTCAAATACTGAAGACTCTGTTCTTGAATTGATCTACAGTTTTCTATTGCATTTTTTTCACATTTTGCATTATTTTTCTATTATTCTATTTCTAGATCTCAGAATTATCAAATGAGTCCGTCACATAGTTGGGAAAATTTCAAGCAATAGGGATCTAAAGAACTGTTTTTATTCATAAAAATTAAATCTTTTTAAAGACAAAATCATTATTTTTTTTCAAATTCAAATTTTAAGTCAAAATTAGCATTCACGGCCGAAGCGATCAAATTGAATTTTTATCATGCTATGTGGTTATGATCGCGGCCACATGAATTTTTGTCCGACAGGAAAAATTGAGAATTGACTTTAAAAATATTTAAAAAAAGTCTATGACTTGGTGATTCATAGAAAAATAAGTTCAATTTAGAAAACAATTTTATATAAGTTTTGTGAAATTCAGTACAAAATGATAAAAAATTTAATAAATTTTTTTCTAAAAGTTAAAAATTAGTTCTGTGAATGCAACATGATGCAAAATTAAAAGTTGCATCAACTATCAAGGCCTGCTAAATTCTTCAAATTAAGCAGAAATTAGATTTCAATAAAATCGAGCGTAGTGCATTTTGCAGAGATTTTGCACATCGTTAGCAGACTTTGACAGTTGATACAACTTTGAATGTTACACATATCAAATTGATTATTTTTTTATTAAATTTCAATTTCATTCAATTTTTTATCATTTTTTTCTGTTCTTTTGAAATGAACTTCACTTACATAACTCTAAAAGATAGAAATAAAAATTCAAGTAATCGCTGATTCATTTGATTACTTGAAATCAAACGATGAAAATTTACTTTTTTTCTGTATTGAATACTAACATTCTTGAAGAATACCTCATTCAATTTGTCAACATTGTCTTACGGTTTTACCCTCAATTTCCGGTCCAATGACTTTTTCAGAATCATCTAATTTATTAATTTAGGACTTATCCGGCCATTAGTAGTGACGCCCTTTTTTTTACTTCAAAATAAAATAAAATTTTAAAATTTTCCTTGAACAAAAAATGAATTTTGTACAATTTTATTTTATTTTCGACGAAGCTTCAAGGAATGACTTTGGGTTATCTGAAAATTAGAGAATTCGTTCAAATTACTTTATCCCTACGGCCACTTATTTATCTATATCGATGGATTTTGGTCCAGATCATTAACGAAATGTGACAACTAAGAAATTAAGATGTCACAAGCATCAAGGAAAATAAGATTTCCGGAATACTTTTTTCATTTTTTAGGGTTTAAGTAATATTTTTTAATTTTAATTATTATTTTTAAATAAAAATTACTTTATAAAAAGTAAAATAAGCATTTATTTTTAAAATTTTATTAAAAAAATTAATAAAATAACCAGTGCTTATAAAAACCACAGATTTATCAACTTTTTTGTGAAATAGAAAAATTTTCATTTTGCAAGATTGAATTAAAAAATTTTGATTAAAATTGAATTGAATGTTATTTTTTTATGATAACAATATTAATTTAAAATTAAAAAATTTAAGAGATAATATGGAAAATTTGAAAAATTTTTATTTTTTTTTACTATTTAAAAAAAAAGAACAAGATAGATTGATCTGAAGAAAAAGAGTGATAAATACTTGAAATTAAAATTAGCATTTTAATTTTAATAAATTATAAAGAAAGATATTTTTATCTATTTTTTTAACTTTACAAAGGCTTCACTAAGGCATTCATTATAGTAAAATAAACAATCAAAATTCCAATCTACAATCTATAGTATAATTATGTGATCAATAATTTATTCATTTAATAATTATAGTTATAAGCTACCCAGTATTATTAACAAGATATGAGGCTCATAGACTTGCATAAAAAATTAATTACTGTAGTTAAATTTATTCTGAAAAATTGATTTCTTGTAACTTTGATGATTCGCTCAATTTGTAGAATATTTTGAAAAATTAAATGTAAATTAAACGTAAAAATATATCCTAAATAATTTAATTGGAAAAAAAATTGACCAATATGTTTAATAATGCCTTCAATTGGTACAATAGGTAACAAAAAAATAAACAGTGGTGCTATAATCTTACTATTCTTGCTAATTATTCGTAATGTTACTATTTTTGGCATAATTTGTCTCAATTATTTATGGAAACCAATCGTCATTATAGGGGATGTTTAGTAAATTTGCGCTAAAAAATGGGGAAATCAAAAAATTCCAAAATGAAGCCAATTTATTTTGAAAAATTTTTTTTTTCAAAATTTATTAAAAAATCTAAGTGTATTTCATATAAGAACCATTTTATAGTTTTTTTTTAATATTTACAAAGCTAAAAATTTATGAATTATTTCTTTAACAGCACTATAAAAAATAAAGTATTAATTGGTTATACTTTACATTATATTGATTTTAGTGTACTCTATAATTTCGTGACTTTAAAGCATGATTATTTAGGGGATAATAACATGAAAGGTTAGAATATTTAAATTTTTGAAGTTAATTATATTGAAAAAAAGTTAACTTTTCAATATATATTGAGATATTATTATTAATAAAAATAATAATAATCGTAATCTATTATGTATTTCGGTTTCCGGATTATGATTATTTATTTTCAATTTACGCCAATTCTGGCGATGATAACATTTTTAAAGAAAACTAATCTGATAATATGAATTGAGTAGAAATGAACGTTTTTGTTAATTTTATTTGAGATAATATTATCACGCTTTGATACTTGTGGTTTTTTCTATTCAAAATTAGCTTTTAAAGCATCTCACCATTAAAATGTTGATTCCCTTGTTTTTTAAAGCAGCAATGTCACCAATATTATAGTATTTTTAAATTGCCTAGCCTGCTTAATGAATAGATATTGGGTTTTAATGCTGCATTAAGTCTTTTTATTTGAAAAAGAAAAAAACTAAAAGCAATTAAAGATTTTTTTTTAATTTTTATTTTTTAAAAAGTGTTCCGGTACTTATATTGAGATGAATTAAATTTTAAAATATTGTTTTAGTGCAGCACCAAATATGAAAAATTTTTTCTTTTTTTTTTAATTTTTTTTGGTTAAATTCCTTATCAGACCAGATGATCTTCCCTTTTTTTTGATGCTTTTTTTTTGATGATGAATAATATCATTAATTACATCATTTAATCTCAAAAAATCACGCGTTTAATAGAAAGCCATTTTAAGAATTGAACATCAGTGATTAAGTAAATTTTTTGTCAAACTGAATGTATCAATTGAGATTGAATAATTTTAAAGACGAATTTGGAGCTAAAAAAAGCACAGAAGTCTCGAAATTTTATTAGAATTTTGAAAAATTTTCTCCTGTTCCATTGCTCTTAAATCCATTATACTTATAATTAAATTTGTTTTATAAATCGATTTTTAAAAGTTAGAATCTAAAATAAATTTCTTTTCAAAGCTATCATGTTACCAAAATTTTCAATAATCTCGTTAAAAATTTTAGTTTTAGTAAGATTAAAAGAAGTATCATTATTTTTTGTAAGTGAACTAAAAATTCTGTTCTTTTAAAATAAATTCTAAAGAATAAAATTTCATAATCTAATTGATTGTTTAAAAAAAATGTAATCTAGAAACAATGGAAAATAGAAAATAAAACAAATTTTGATAAACTAGCATAGGAACATCAAACAATTTTTTTTACTAATATAAAATCAACATTATTTAACAAAGTATTTTTTCTAAGTAAATAAATTTAGCATAGAAATCGGAAATTTTGTACTATTCAATACAACAAGTCGATTAACCCAAGTGGCTTCAACTAAAACCATTTATTCTTAGCAATTATTAGAAATAATCTTTAGAAGAAAAAAATTCTAATAATTTTATTGTGGTATTAATCACTTTTTCGCAAATAAATTATAAAAAATTTTATAATTCAAGACAAATATAGTTGAATCATTTAAATTCTTATATAAAAACCTAATAAGCAAATTCTAGAAAATTCATTTCTATAAAATACACCAATTTCACTACTAAAAAAAACCTTTCTGAATATCTAGCATTTTTCACATTTATGCCGACATGAGTACTCAAGTGAATGACCAAGCGAAAAATGGAACAAAAACATCCAAGATAACCAATTTAAATTATTTCAAAAATAAATTATAATAAGATTTAATAGACTAAAAGCATAGCGATTTTTTTTTATTAAAAATTATTTCAATTCTAATTATAATATGCATAAATGCTTCTTTATAGCTACGACTTGTTTGAGTAAATGAATTTTGCAACTATATTCACATCAAAATAAAGAAATTTTCTCGTTTCGACTTTTTCTAATCCATATAGAATCAATCTGAAAGAGATAATTATGTGCAAGGAGTCTAGTTAATCTATTTTCATAGGGCTTCTTCATCACTGGGATACTTTGTTCGAAATTTGTCAAAGTTGAAGATCTAAGAATTTTTCTCATTTCTAGATTTAAATCGAAAATGACTACCACTGCTAGACGAAGGCTGATGCGAGATTTCAAAAGACTCCAAGATGACCCTCCGGTTGGTGTGAGTGGCGCGCCAACAGACAACAACATAATGCTTTGGAACGCTGTCATTTTCGGGTAAGCACCCACTTCACCTTGTTTCAAATAAAAAAATTCTAAACAAAAATTCAAGTCCACACGACACCCCCTTTGAAGATGGCACTTTCAAACTTACTTTAGTTTTTACCGAAGAGTACCCGAACAAACCACCGACAGTTAGATTTGTGTCCAAAATGTTCCATCCAAATGGTAATGACAAAAAAAAAAAAAAAAAATTTAAATTATTTATTATTAAAATTTAAGTTTATGCCGATGGTGGTATTTGTTTAGATATACTTCAAAATCGCTGGAGTCCTACTTATGACGTATCGGCCATTCTCACATCAATACAAGTAATTGACAAGATTTTTTTCTCTTTGACTTGATTAAACGCTTAGTCCCCATTTCCACATTGACTTGAGTATAAAAATTTAACTTTAAGTCACTATTACACGATCCGAATCCGAATAGTCCAGCGAACAATGAGGCAGCTCAGTTGTTCCGTGAAAACAAACGCGAGTATGAAAAACGAGTGCAGCAAATTGTTCAGGAGTCGTGGCTGGATGATTCAGACGATGAGTCCGAACAGAATAAAAACGAAGAGCCAAAATAAAAAAATCGAAAAAGCAAGCATAAATGCACAAAATAATAAACTTTTTTTTAAAAATTTATTTATATTTTTGTCGATCTTAAAATGTAATTAAGAAAAATAAATAGCTAAATACGAAAAGAAAGTCTTTAAATCAGGACGAACGACATTTAGCCAAAATTAGATTTACAGTCCGGCCTAAACAATCCAGCGCATCAACTTCAATTTAAATTCAACTTTTAAATTTAAATTTACCGAACTTAAGTTCTTATTTGTACAATTAAATTAAGAGAAAATTAAATACATTTTTGTGCTTTAAATAAATTAATATGAATAAAATTTAAACAAAACAATGTCTATTACTGTTGTTCGTCTGTTTTAAGCTTTCTTATTTTGGCTATTCTGTAAATAAAGACTTTAAATTAATTGTTCTCTATTTATTAAATTTTTCTTTTTAACTCAGACTAAGCTTTAATCAAATTAAAAGTGACTTTTTTTTCAACATTTGAATTTAAGTCCCTTTTGGACGAACCGAATCCAAATTCGCCTGCGAATAACGAAGCTGCTAATATCTATCAAACAAATAAAAAAGAATACAGGAAAAGAGTTCGTCATATTGTTGAAATAAGCTGGATGAATTAGACAAAATGCTCTTTTTTTTCACTAATTTTAAAATTTTTTGATGTAGACTTAAAAATTAAGGGATATGTAAAAATATAATGTAAGGTAATGACATTAAAAAAAACAAAAAATATTCATGTTATTAAAATTAAATTTATTTCATTAAATGCTTATAAATAAACAAAAAATAAATTTCCCAAAATTTTTGTTAAAATAGTGAGCTGACTACTTTTTTTTGAAATTCAAGACTTCTTTGTTCTTTTTAACTTATCTTGGCACCATCTTGTAGAATTTATATTCCTCTAATTTACTATCTAAATTCCCAGTCCTTGGTCGTAACAATATTTAAAAATATATTTGAAAACCTTCTCCCCTACACAAGGACCAAATGTAATTTTTTTGCATTTGTGACAAGTAAAGCTCGATTTATTTCCAATACAAAGTCTAATTTGACAATTTTTTTTCAGATAATGAAAATTAATCAGGCTCAGTACTTGCTAATTTGTGTTTAAGGATGTACGCTTTTTTATATACCATGTCTTATTTCTTGCCATAAATTTTCCAATCATAATCACTTCATAAATTCTTGACCGCATTGCTTTGAGAGGAGCATTTGGGTATAAAAAACCTCTTACATAAAGTAAACCGGTGAAATTTAGTATGTCTTCTTTTATTATATCCTTCAATCTTACCTATATCGTTCCATTATTCGAAGTTCTGTCTATGCTAGCTTTTTCAGTTTCTACATTATCAGAGTCTTTATCTAAATCACATTTAGTATTTGGTTGAATAGTTGTTTTCATTTCATCTTAAATAATTATTAAAGTCGTCATTTTCTTTAAATTATCTTTAATAAAGACTACTAAATGAGTATAGACATAGACATTTCTAAGAAGTTCAAGCGCTTGGACGGCGTCTTTTTGTCTCTTTATGGCTCAATAGAGTATAAAAAGTGTAATTTAAAAAAAATTTTTTAAATTTCTTCTTTTTTCCTTAACTATCATATCCCTCTAGCTATTTCAAAATATCGTTTTTAATTTTCTTTTTATTACTTAGACTTATTTACTTATTTTTTTTTATATATTTTTATTCTGAAGAAGCATTAGCTCAGTACAGATAAGCAAATAAATAAATAAAGGAAATATTTAATTCGAGTAGATTTTGAAGTTTAAAAATTAATCAGCTTTGTCTTGAATTTTATTTTACAAAAAAAAGACAATATTTTTGGTGGGTCCAAAAACCCCTCTTGGATCTTATCGTATAATTCTTTTATACAGAAAAATTAAAAAATTTTCAAATAAAAATGCAATGCTTTCAAATCATAGTTTTGAGCCATTGTGAAATTTCATACAAAACTTCCAATACAAAAGTTAAAAAATTTTATAACTTTTGTTCTAAAAGTCAAAAACTTGTTCTGTAAATGAAACAAAGTGAAACAACTGTTGTTTCACCTTCTGCAGAAGTCTGCAAAATCTGTGCAAATAAATTCCGCTTTATTTTTAATACTTTTAAATAGGGTGCAATTTTGCAGAATTTGCACAGATTTTGCAGACTTCTGCAGAAGGTGAAACAACAGTTGTTTCACTTTGTTTCATTTACAGAACAAGTTTTTGACTTTTAGAACTAAAGTTATAAAATTGTTTAATTTTTGTATTGGAAGTTTTGTATGAAATTTCACGATGCCTAGTTTTGATAGAAATAAATTTGTCAAAATTGTTATGTACAGTGGTGATTTGATAACAGTATTTTACGAAAAATTACGTTAAATACCGTAAATTAACCAAATTTTTCCACATTTTACGTAAATTAACGTAAAATCCGAAAATTTGGTAAAATCCAAAATGGATTGATTAAAAATTGGTTAAAAAAATGGTTATTTTTTAATTGTTAATGGAAAAAACTTTCCTAAATTTTCGATTTTTGGAGAAAAAGACATTTTTTCAAAAAATTTGAATTGGCCGTTTTGGATTTTACCAAATTTTCGGATTTTACGTTAATTTACGTAAAATGTGGAGAAATTTGGTTAATTTAGGGTATTTTACGTAATTTTTCGTAAAATACAGTTATCAAATCAACACTGTATATTGAACAAAAAGCAAAAGAAATATAAAAAGGATCGAGCATAAAAAGGGTTTGAATATGATATTAGTTTTCTTATTTTTAATATTATTTTTGGCTAAAAAAATAAAATTTTACTTCAATAGAAACGTGATTGCCTACTGACCCCCGATTTTTTACGATTTCAATCTTACTATGTTCACAAATGTAATCATTATATTATTTAAGATTTTAGAGATTTTTAAGAATTTTAAAAATTCAAAAAATTTCAAACCTCATTCTTCCTAAGGTGAAATAGTTATGGTTATTAATATGAAATCTTGAGATGTGATAAACGATAAAGGGTACAAAAAATCAAAATGAATTTTATAATTTGAATAAAATTTTAGAAAAAAAACTTGAAACTTTTTACTTTATTTCACTACTGATTTTGACCTTTAATATGCTTTTATTTTTAAATTACAGTTGTTTTTAAATTCCATTCAAGCTCAAGACTTTCGATTGGTATGTTTATCTTCAAAATAATATCAAGTTTTGGGCTTAATTAGTAGGGGTATGAAAAATTTAAAGGGGTCTGCAGACACTTTTTAGTGGGTTTGCAACTTTTGCTCAATATCAACCGAAACTTCATATAAAATGTTAAAAATCATAAAGTTTTCTGAAAGAACATAAAATTTGCAATAAATAAAAATAATTATCATGATTTAAATTTTAATTAACAAAAAGGAGACTTAAAATTAAATTAGATTATAATTTGTGAATTTGAAAATAATGAGTGAAATTTGCATTTACTTTTTAATTTAATTTTCAAAGAAAATTTTTATCTTATATAATTTACTAAATATCATGAGGCTTTTATTTTTAATTATTAAGTAAAATTTCTGATAAATTTAGCATACAAGGTTTCGTATATTTTACCATGTTACTGCTCATATCACTTTCTTAAAAATATTTTGAATTGTATTGATTTGACAATTTTTCTCATCATTGAATTTTTTAAAACTTTTGCTTATGAAGCTTGAATTAATAAATAATAATATCAATTAATTTTAAAGAATACAATATATAATCAGGAATATAATAAAAAAATTAAATATTCGTTGAAAATGTATAAAAATGTATTCTAGAATTAAAATAAAATGCATGATATATCTATCCAAAAATATAAAAAGTTATATAAATTTTTATAATATTGATTGGTACATAGAATAGGCACATTTTTTAACTAAAATTTTTTTGTTTTTTGCTTTATAGCGTATAATATTAAAAAAATCACGTTTTTTATTTTTTATCTTTATTGCTTTTAGTGCTAATTTTTATTAGAAAATATATTTGTCTTTGCGAATAAAAAAAAATATTTTCAAAAAATTTTATTGAAATTAATTAATGATAAATTTTTTTACCAAAATTTGAAGCTAGATTTTTGTTCCGGTTCAGCTTTAGGCAATTCACTCATTGAAAATTTATCATCATATATCATTTCTGAATCGGCAAAATCTGATGATGAAGACAATGTTTGCTGGGCTCGGCTTGAAAATGCTTTGACTATAAACGTGCTCGAATCAATGAATCGTTCTACACAATTGACCAGACATGATTCGGTTTTACCGTCAAATCTGGACACATTGGGATTTGTAACACATAAATCCCAGCATTCTAGTGTTAGTTTTTCAGCAGTTTTTTTCATTCGTGAACTTTGTTCCATTTCGGCAACAAAACGAGCTAATTCAGGATCAGACTCAATTAATTTTTCCATTTTTTTTTATTTAATCTAGGATTAAATTTATTTATGAATTGTCAAATTCAGAGGGTAATTAAAACTAATTTTTGTTCTATATTATTTAAATAAAAAAAAATTAAATTTTTTTTAAAAAAATATTAATTACTAATTTTTTAAACTGATCTGAATTATTTAATTATTTTTTCTTATCATATTTAAAAAAATTAAAATAAAACTAAAAAACTTTATTTAATGCAAAAATGTGAGATCATAAATACCGGAAATGACTATGAAAAGAATTCGGAGTTAATAAATCCAAATTTTATTGAAGGAAAGATAAAAAACAATTAATTTGTTAACTAGTCTTCTCTCATCTAATTTTAATGAATTTTTTCGAAGTAAATCAAATTTTCTTTTTTGTAGAGATTAATTAACAGATGAAAATTAATGACTCTTAAATTCTAATTATTTCATTTACTTTTTTACTGATATTTGAAATTAATTTTATAATTGTTTTTAAACATGCGGAAGTTTTTTGATTACAGATTGATGATAACTCTAAATTTTCAAATTTATATCTCATTTTAAATGGAAAAATTGTTGCAAGTTAGTTTCCTTTTTTAAAATATTTTCTAAAAAAAAAACATTTTAATTTTTCAGTCAATTTATTTTAAAGCTTGACCAAACGCTTTTTTTTTAAATTAAAAAAAAAATTAAACAAAATAAAATATTTATTCGATTCCAATTTTAAAAAGATTTACATTTCTGAATTTAAATTTTTACAGCTAGAAAAAAAAATAAGCATTATATCTTATAGTTTATATACATCCAGCAAGACTAGACTCAAGATATTTTTTATAAACTGACATGAATTTGACTACAAAAGCCTCTAAATAAAATATTTGCTTGTCACCTAAATTCATTTTGTGCTCCATGTCAGCAGCAATTTCAACAATCTGTGGCTTCAATTGGCCATCACAAATCAAAAGCAGCTCTTTTAACAGACCCTTAAAAATCAGATCTGCAGGGATACAATGGCACAACAACTCGTACAATCTGTCTCTAGTCTGCATTATTCTCTCAACGGACTGTTGCTGCACAATCTGACGTGCAGTCTCACGCAGAAAAAGCTCCCAATCTGGCTCATTAATTTCCTGGTCATTTGTAAATGGATAATGGGAAATGTATGCTGTTTCGCACAATAACATGGCTCTTCTTAAATTTCTATTCGATTTGGCTGCAATTTTATTTAACAAATCTTGAGAAATAGAGATACCCTCAGACTTACAGACTTGTTTTATTATTAGAACAATTTGGTCGTTTGTCGGAGCTGGTACTCTTAGCGACAAGCAACGACTTCTAACTGCCGGAATGACTCTAGTAGTTGAATTACAGCACAAAATTAACCGACAAGTATTCATATATTTTTCCATGGTTCTACGCAATGCGTGCTGAGCGTCTTTGGTAAGCTTGTCCACTTCAGTCAATACTACAACTTTAAAGCTTTTTTGGGTCTGAGCGTCTAATTGATTTGTTTGAGCAATTGTTTTAATCATTTCCTGTATTACAATTCGGTCATAAATTCCGGCATCGCTGGCATTTACTTCAATGTGGTAATTGCTAGCCAATGTTGTCATTTCAATGGTTTTTTTCGACGGAGTCTCAAATTGCTGTCGCTCTATGCGTAACTTTTCAACACCAGGTCCATACAACTCTCTTAGAGCGCACATGATTCGAGTTTTTTTGCCAGCACCATTCGGACCATAGACCAAAAGATGTGGAAAGTCTTCAGAATGCACCTTTAAATGAGTAATTATTACCAATATTCAACAAAGTTAATTAAGTGCTGAAAATCGCCTTGTTGGATAATTTCAAATTTTACCAACTTTAAACTCAATTAGATTTTTTAATTGATTAAAATTCTAGAATCACTATTTTTTTCTTTTTTACTTTTTGTTTGGAATTTTGATGTTATTTAAGCTTTAGTTTTAAAATGAAGAAGCAAGTGCTCGATATAGATAAAAAAATAATTAAAAAATATAATTTTGATACGATTTAGAAAAATTAATAAGAATAATATCAGTTATGCAAATTTAGGAAAAAAAATTTTTTTTTAGTAATTTTAGTTAGAAAATAATAAATCGCCAAAAAATATTAGCGAGAAATATTAGTCATCTAAAAGATTAGCTCCGACTCCGACTCTGATTTCTTTTTTGCTTTTTAATTAAAAAAGCCAAAAGTTTTTTTTTTTGAAATAAGTGGGTTTTGTGAATTTCAAATACAAATTGAACAAAAAAACTTCATTTTTTGATTTATTAAAATTAAATTTAATAAAAACTATTAGAAAAAATACTGCTACATTGTGCAACAAACTTTAATGCAACTTTTATTCCTAAAAAAATTTTTTTTTATTTTTTTTTAGTAAATCAAATTAAAAATCTATTTAAATCTTATTGATTCTTTATTTTTGTCATTTTTTACACGAGAAAAATTTTTTAGGTTAAAAAGGTGAAAAAAAGTATATTTCACTATGTTGCAGTATTTATTCTAATATTTTTTAATATTTTCAATCTTAATTGATCAAAAAATGACGAATTTTTGTTCAATTTGTATTTGAAATTCACAATACCAACAAATGCAATTATTTAAATATAATTATTATAATATTGTGGAAAAAACTCTACAAATTTTAAAGGAAATTAACTTTTATAAACAGTGTTTTTGGTATTGTGAAATTCAAATACAAATTGAACAAAATTTCTTCCTTTTTTGATGAATCAAAATTAAAATTAATAAAATATACTTAAAAAAATACTGCAACAAAGTGTAACATACTTTGTTGCACCTATTTTACTTATAATAGTTTTTCTCATGTTTTAATAAAACAAAAAATAAAATATCAATAAGATTTAAATTGATTATTGGTTAAATTTACAAAAAAAAATAAAATAATAATTTTATTTTAGGTAATAAAGGTGCAACATAATATTTTGCATTTTGTTGCAGTATTTTTTTAAGAATATCTTATTAACTTTGATTTTAATTCATCAAAAAAGGAAGAAATTTTGTTCAATTTGTATTAATTTTGTATAAATTTTGTTCTGTTGAACTGAATTTCTCACAAAACTGAATAAATTTGATAAATAATCGTATAATAAATCAAAATCTATACTAAAAGTAATGTTAAAGCCATTCCTTCGTTTTTCTCTGATGAAACTTTACTTTTAAAGAGTTAAATTATAAAAGTAAACTTTTTGTTGGAAAAAATATTTCGCTTTTATAGTTTAAAATCTAATAGAAGAGTTTGCTAAACAAAAATACGGCACAAGGGAATTTTAAAAAATCTGCCAGATATTAAGAAACGATTTAGAACCAAATGACAAAATCTCTCAAAAAAATTTAATAAAATGTCAATTTTAATGGATAATTCCTAAATTCCGGAATGATAAAAATTTTCATATTTTTTGGTAATTGCTCAAAGATTAATTTAAAATTTTTGGTTGTTAAAAGGTATTGTGAATTTATTTAAAATTAAATCAATTCAAGAAAACCTTAATAATATAATAAATAATTAATAATTTAGTAGAAAAAACATCTTAGCTAAATTAATTATTTGTCATCATTTTTTGTTAAAATTTTTGTTAAAAAATCCGAAGCCTTGTGCTTGAGCACTACAGTCAGTTACTGGGGCTACCCGGTTATGTAATCAGCTGATAAAGTAAACTTTACTAAATTTTGAAACATTTGAAATAGTAAAATTTACTTAGACGTAAAATAAATGGAAGGCCCCAGTGGCTTAAATTGCATATGTCCCGCACTCAAAAAAAAAACTTTTTTCATTTTTAAAATTTTAAAATTTTTTTAAGTGATATTTTTTATAATAATATTTGTAATGATAACCAAATTTAAATAATTATAACTAAATTTAACAAATGATAACTAAATTCCTAAAATATTTTTCTTTTAAATTTTTTGTTTACATTTTACCTTGATAACAAAACCGGGTAGACCCGAGTTACTTACTCAAATGATTTGAAAAGCCCTTTCACTCACCGTTTAGGTGCACAGCACTCATACCTGCACGAAAACTGATAAATTTTGCAATGAATTATCTCGTATCACCAAATATTTCATTAGATTTACTAATTATTTTTAGTATTAATATTATTAATCCAGTTTAATTGCTTGTTTTATCTGATTTAGAGAGTGAGAAATATTTTTGTAATCTGACATCAAAGTTTTGTAAAGAATTTCGATGTTCCATTAAACATTTGCTCACAGCAAAAAAATTAAAATTTTTGAATTAATCAAAAAATATTAATTTATTTTGAAAAACTAATGAATGAAGTTGATTTTTCAAGTTCGATTTCCAACACTGCCCAGATATTTGATTTCAAATAGATTACTAGTTTTTTTAGCTGTTCAGCTTGTTCTTTATGATAGTCAAGAAGACCGAGCTCTTTGGGTCTGTGTTTATCGCACCACAAAGACATTTTTGACAACTAATCATATATCATTTTAAAAAGATTATTTTATAATAATTGTGAAAAGCTTTTAAATGCTTTAAATTGAGAGTAAATTAAAAATTTCTGTTTTCACTTTTTTTTTTTTTATTAATCGAACATAAAATTCAAATCTTTTGAACTTGAATCCGAATCGCTGAATTGGTCTTGGTCTTGTTTTTTTTTAAGCTTTTTTCCAGCTTTGGAAGAGTCGTGTTTTTTTATTTGTTTAAGTGAGGTATTTGTTTTTCCGTACTTTTTCTCACACAGACGCTTGTGTGCAGCCAGTTTTTTTCTCTCACTAAAACACTTCATACAAATGTCACAACTGCTATTTTGGCGAATGATTTTTACCAATTCAGAGGAGTTTATCTGGTCACTTTGGTCCGAAAGGAAGCTTTCAAAGCTCTTTTTACTTGACTTAATTACGTCAAGCACAAGTTGGGAACTTGACGAAAAAGGAACATTCATGCTCAACAAGGTCTCAATGCTTGAACAAAAATTAGTAATGAGGAAGTGAGCCGGCCACACCGAAGCTAAAATTACTTGGACAAAGATCGTTTGTATAATGAATTGAGATCAAATATATCCTCGGTTTTATTATTTTCCTCACTATCTGACTTTGGCCGGTTAGAACAGTTTTTTTCGCCTAAAAATAATTCAATCTTTTTACTTTCAAAGTTTTTGGAATAAAAGTCAGTCTCACTTTGCTTAGCTCTTGATGTCTCCAAATTAATGTGATAGTATTTATGCTTAAGAAAGGCGAACCGGTTATTGAGATTTAAGTTACATATACAGCATTGGTATTCTTAAAAAAAAAGGATGAATGTTAGTCCCAGTAGTCAAATTTAGTAAACAAATGTTTAACTTTTAATTAATAATAGTAACAGATTGACTATTAGTAAAACGAAAAAAACTGTCCTCTTTAAATGTCTGTGAAACTAAAATTTTGTATTGTTTAAAAAATTTATTTTTTTAAGTATTAACTAAATTAAGTTTTGTTTATTTGAGCCAAAGAGTCTGATTGTTTGTTTTTGTTAATTCAAGGTCTAAGTCTGTCACCAAACAATGGCTTTAGAGTCTTTATTTTAACACGGTTAAAAAAATAAGTTTAAAAAAATTTACATCAAAATTTGATAATAAAATTTTAACAACAAAAAAAAGAAAAATTTCTTTAAAATAAAAGATTAGATGTGTAAGCTTGAATGCATCGAACAGTTAGGTGATTACTGAGATATTTTTCAGGGATGAAACTTCAGGCACTATAACATAGAGCCCGAACAGCAATTTAAAATTGTATAAAAAATACATTTAATTTTAAAAAATAATAATAATACATCAAACGGAAACTACTTTACATACGAAAATGTGTCTCTTGGAATTGACATCTCTTCCCGGTCTATGAACACATTAACCTAATTTGCTTCACAATTACTTATCCCATTTTAATTACTAAATATTGGACCTATTTACAATTGTGTGTATAAAATAACTCGTCTCGCTACAGACTAGATTTAAATTCAATCTCGGTTACTATTATTAATTACTTGTTTGGCGTTTGACGAATATCCAAAAGTGTTTAAGATTTGATTAGTTCGAATTTTAATCATTTATTATTATTATTTTTGGATCATCACCACATATTATATAAAACAAAACCTTTTTCGTGATTTTCGGATACATGTTTTCGCAATTGCTTGGCCGAGTTGAACATTTCCGGACATCGAGCACAGGTATATACTTAAAAGATGAAATTAATTAAAATATTAACATTTTATAAACTTCAGAAGATTTTTAAAAATACACAATTTGATTTAAAAAAAAAATAAAAATTTATTTAAATTTTTTTTTTTTAATTCTTGAAAAAATATAACAATTTTTGTTTCCTCTATTTATTTATGTATTTTCCCACTATTTCGCATTGAAAATTCAAATTTTTTATGGACAAGTCGTATTTTAGACATTCAAGTTTAAATTTAAAAAAAATAAAATTTATTATCATGACACAAATGATTGCTTAAGCTGATTAATTGAAACCAAAAAATCTGCCATGCTGAATTTATATTTAAACTAAAGATTGTTCAAGCTTTTAATTTTGATCTCATATTAATCAGATTTTCTGATAAAATTGTATTTTATATGTGGAACAACATTCTTAATAAAAGCAAATAAAAGCGATTCCAGAAATAGTTTTGTGTTACTTTACTTAAAACTATGTGTTATTATATAAAGAAAAATCTTGAAAGGAAATCTTTTTTTAAAAAAACGATATGATAATCTACTAAGTAAAAACTATAAAATTTATGGTATTGTGAAATTCAAATAAAAATTGAAAAAAGATTCATCCTTTTTTTGATTAATTAAAAATAAAGTTAAAAAATATACTTAAAAAAATACTGCAACATACTTTATTTCACCTTTATTATCTAAAATAATTTTTCTCATGTTTTAATAAGACAAAAAATTAAATATCTGTAGATTTAAATTGATTATTGGTTTAAATCATTAAAAAAAAGAAAACAATGATTTTATTTTAATAAAGGTACAGCAAAGTATATTGCACTTAGTTGCAGTATTTTTTAAGTATATTTTATTTACTTTATTTTTAATTCATCAAAAAAGGAAGAATTTTTGTTCAATTTGTAATTGAATTTCACAATACCAATTTTATGAACAACATTTATAATTTGGACAAAGATTCAAAATCATCCATAATCAAAAAAAGTCATTTTTACAGTTCAGTAAAATTTTAAACTTTTAAAAATTATTTCTTTAAGTATAACAACCATTAATTGACAAAACTTGCAGGCTGAACAATTTGATGCAATAATGGTTATTCCATTTTGTGGCACTTACAGACACATTTTTTTTATTTGATTTTCTATTATTTTGTACAATAAAATTGTATGACTGTTCTAAATGTCACAATGTCTTACCATCAGAGTTGTTCCTCAAGTAGCTTTTTTTCTCAAGTCTTTCGACCTAAAAGTCAAGTCAAGTCTAAATTTGACTTGACTTTTCTTAGTTTTTTGGGGCGATTTATCTTTCCCAGTAGCATTTTCAACGATGTTTTCCATGTATTTTTATAAATAGTTTTTAATTTTTTTCAAAAGATTGATTTATAAATTTATAATTTTTTTGTTAACAAAATGATTCAATTAAAAATGTAAACGTTTAAGAGATTTTAGAGAAAAAAAAATTCAAGTTCAATTTTTACAAAAACTATAATTTAGTAAAAATGAAATCAAACAAAACATCAACTTAAGTAATTATTTAACTTTTTACTCATTAAAAAAATTCCAGTCAAGTTGTGACTTGGACTTGACTCAAGACTTGAGGAACAACTCTGCTTACCATATAAAAAGCTTTTTCTCCAATAGAACCACAGATTAATGGAATTATTTGCCAAGTGAAAAGTTTAAAAAAGCAGTGTGTCTGCTTGATAAGAAACAAAAGAAAAAGTATTCATTCTGACTTGAGCTGGTACAACTTAAATACACAAATAATTTTTAATTTAATTACTACAGATAGTTTTTAATTTAATTTATGATTATGAAATTGATTCACTTTTTTTATAAGAATTTTAGATAATAATTCAAATGATAATAATGATTTAAATATGAAATAATTTTTAAAACAATATTTAATTTTGTTCCGATGATTCTTTAAATAAATTTTTTTCAAAGGTAAAAATTGATTTTTTAAATCAAAATTCAGTCTTTGAAATAATCCTAAAGATAAATTGAAATTTTCAATCTAATATTTTGGACTTTAAATTTCAAAGTTTAAACATAAGCTGAATTTTAAAAAATTTTGTTTTTAGCTTAAAAAATTCAACCTTATTGAGAGCGTCATCAGAAAAAAATTTTTTTATAATCATTATTCGCCAAATTTCTCCAGTTCCTTTGCTTATATTTAATCCTTTTAATTAAGTAAAAGAATTTTTTAAAAAGAAAAAAAAATTCAAAATTGTTTTTTAAATTGTACGACTTGAATGATGAAAAAAACTTCTTACTTTTTCCGTCTTTTTCATCTTCACCATGCTGAGAATTTTCGTCACATTCATCTTTAACGAGCATTTTAACATCATTCTGCTCATTAGGTTCAAAATGAGTTTGAATTTGTACCGTTTCATTGTGATTGTTATCCAAATCAGAAAAATTAATCAATCCATGGCAGTCTTGGACCAAAGAATTTTCATGTTGTTCGGTCTTGATTAAAATTGAATTGACTAGATCTGGTCCATTTTGGGCAAAATTTGAATTAATTCCAACCATAGAATTGGAATCATTGATTGTAACTGAAGAATTTAAGTTATTCGCATCGACTGCATTGGATTGCATTGAATTTAAACAATTTAGATTAATATTTGAATTTTTTATCATCATTCCATTATTATTACTATTTTGAGCAGAGTTCGAATCTACAGAATTGGCTGGTATGACTTGGATAGCAGATGGCTGGTAAATTAATTGAGGTTGGTTCGGTTGAATGATTAACGGCGTGCTGTTCAAGGTCAAAAAAGTCGTGTTCCCATTATTAATTGATGCCAAACTCAACGGGGTTATGTTATTGTTTTGAGAGTTTCCCAATTGTGACTGGTGAATAGAGCCCAGAGTGGTCAAAGTAATTCCACCGATACCATTCGATGTAGCTACCAAAGTTAAGGGTGAATTGTTGTTTAGGTTCAAAGGCTGGTGATGGTTGACATTTTTATTGGAAATGCATGACACCTGATTATTAGGTGTCAGTGTGGGGTCAGGTTTAGGTTCATTTTGATTAACGGAGTTAATCACTTGAGCTATTGTGTTGTTTATTGATGAGGAAACTACGTTTCCGGACGAGATTTGGCTTGTTTTGGTGCTCAAATCTGGTGATGGATTGTTCGGATTCGAGTCGCTATTGTTTGCCAAGCTACAATTGCTACTGGAACTCTTGTTCAATTTTCGTTTAACTTTTAAATGAACGTTTTCAATGTGACGCTTTACATTGTATTTATTGGCAAAAGTTTTGGTACAACCTGGATATTCACATCTTTAATTGAAGAAAAAAGTTTCAAAATTTTAGCTTTAATTTAAAATGCAATATTTCAAATGCTTGGCGCACCGTTTTTTAATTTAGTTTTGATCGGTTTGAAAAAAAATTTCGCATTTAGAAAATTAATCTTCAAAAATGTTTTAGTTTTAGCTTCATTGTTTAATTTTTTAACAATATAATTATTTTTGTGTCGATCATATTTAAAACAATTCAGAATTTAAGTAAAATCGTTTCATTACCAAAAATTCATTAACTGTTTTGATTGAATAAAAAATAAGAAAAAATAAATTATCTAATTTTTTAAGGAAAGTCTTCGAAATTTTAAACACTTTTATAATTTTTTTAATTATTGTTTTTAATTTTTTAGTAAATTATTTTATCTGGTCCATATGCTAAAATAATGGCTATAATTGATATTTTTAAAATCTTAGAAAATTATTATTTCATTTTTTCGTTTGATATTTTTATTAATTTTTAATTATTTCATCTTTTGAACAATTTTTTCAAATCAAAAATTGATATTTATTAAGTTTTACGTAGCCTTTCTTGAGCAGCCATCTGATTTTAGTAGGTGTTTAAGATACACAAAACTAGGAATAAAAAACTAAACAATAATTTAAAAGTTAAAAATGATAGTTATTAAACAATTAATAAAATAAAGTAAAATTCAAGAATGAAATTTGATTCTTTCTTCATATTAGTTTTATAATCCAATTTTTAATTAACTTGATTTGCGAAGCATTCATTTTTAAAAGTAAAATCGATGAATCGTAAACATTTTTCAAAAACTATCGTTACTTCTAATTAATAAAGATGTCATTTGAAATTGTCATAATTTTTTAATTAATTAGATTAGGTTTAACCAGAACTCAAATTAATGCAAATTTGAACATTTAAAAATTTAAAAAAAATAATTTAAATATTAAAAAATTTTATATCAAACTTAAATATCATACTTAGATTTTTTTTAAATTAAAATTTGATTTTTTAATAATTTAAAGACTATTGATTTTTTTCTCCAAGGCTATAGTAATATAAGTGATAATTTAAGTTGTGCTAAACTAAGTCGGTATGTGTGTTGTCACGCACACTATGACAGTAGATTCGTCCAGCGGTCATATTGCTGGTTAACTACAGGTGCTTCAACCAGTGTTGTTTAAAAGTCATAAGTCTCAAGTCAAGTCCAAGTCTAGACTTTTTTTTTTAAATTTCATTCAAAAGTCCAAGTCAAGGCTTTAAAATTTTGAATACTGAAGAAGAAATTTATTCTAAAATTTCAACAAAATTCTGATATATGGCAAATCTATTGCATCAGACAACCCAAGAGTATATAAATTTTTGGTATGAAGCCTGATCTAGCAAATTTAAAAAAAAAAATTCTGGACTTGGACTTTTATTTGGGACTTTTAAACAACTCTGGCTTCAACTACTTCTTTTGGTAAAAAACTAGTAAATTGTAAATTGAATTTATTTTTGAACAATATTTAAACATTGAATTAAAATAAATTTCATAAAAAAATTTAAAAACCAAAAAAAATACAATTCAAAATTGATTTTCAATAGTAATTTAATAAGATTAATTAATTACTTATTTGAATTTCAAAGATTCGAATTTCAAATATTCAACAAATTTGATTTATTTGGAAATTTAATTTATAAATTCAAACAAAGTAAATGCTAGATATTTATTTAGACATTGTTAAAAAATAATTTTTTTTGTTAGGAATTGATAAGTAGAGCAAAAATAACTATGAGCAAGTAAAAAGATATTTTTTATAGAATAAAAAATTAACCTAAAACTTAACGGCATTAACGCTTCTGCAACTTACCGCTTAATTCAAGATATTTGCTCACAAAATAATTAGAAAAAAATTAAAAAGGTTCTAAATTGATTAATTATTAAAATGGAAACCTATTTAGAAAAAAATCCTTTAAATTTTATGAAGGGAAATTAATGTTCAATTTTCGATCAATTTTTTATCTTAATCAAATTAGCATTTTGATTTTTTTATTTAAAATTTTAAATAAGTATAAATTTTTTCAAATTAAAATTCGAAATTTGGTTCTCACTCGAATAAATATTCAATTATCTTAAAACATGTAATTTTATTTAGTAATATTATTAAATTATAAAAAATATAGCATTCGATTTTCAACACTGTAATTAATTTACTGGCCTATACAAGAAAAAATTGTCTCAATTTTAGTTATTTCTTTGGAACATTTAAAGCAGTACTTATGCTTTTAACTTCATATTAGAAACAATTTTAAAATTCATTCTGAAATTTCTTGAAGGAATCTTTATAATCAATCTTGAAATAAAATGAGAATCAGGTTTGAAATCAACTTCGTCTTGATAGCTGAAATATTGAATTTTACATGCATAAGCTTGACAAATCAATCGGCGATTTATTCTTTTTGTATCTAAATTTCTGATTGCTTCACTATAAATACAGAACCGAAAAATTATTGAATTCATTAATTAAAGATAAATTCTCAACTCTCTGCTTATTTTTCACGAGTTTGAATAAAGAATTCTTTAAATCAAAAGTTTTTTTTCTAGAAATCAAAAAATTGAATTAAATGATCCTAACAAAGATATTAATGCGATGACAATATAAATGAAAAAGCTCAGTAAATTTATTTTCCCAAAATATAAGTTTTTTTGCTAGACATTTAAATTTGTAAATAATATGAAAAAAAAATTTAAGTTTCACTATTTTTTAATTTTGGTAAATAATTTTTTTAGTCAAAACTAAAAAGCAACAAAATACCATCGTTTGGCATGCAATACAATAAATTTTTTTTATTAAAGATATTTTTAATAAAGAAGTGAACTATCAAAACATAGAAAAAAAAGAAAATAAAACATAGAAAAAAAATTAATATAGAAATTTAATAAGATAGAATTTTTTTGAGTGTTTTATTTAACAATTATAACTAAGTGTCAAAATTTATTTTTTAGAACTAAATTACGCTATTAATATTATTTTAAATACGGACAATTCTTGGCCTTTAATAACAAAATTACGAGCAACAAGTATTATAAAGCAATGTATTAAATTTTTATTTGTTTTTAAATGAATTTATTAAATTAAATTAATTTTTTGGACAATAAAGTAAAAGATTAATTTTTCAATTAAAAAAACATTAAATCAATTAATTTATTTCATTATTCTTTTATTCTATATTAATTAATATTCTATTTTTTTTCTTTAAATAATCGATTCTTCATTTAATAAAATCAAATTTTTTTTTTTCTATCATTTGACGCTTCTATAAAAAAATTCAATCTTTTGAACGTTAACTGAAAATTGAGCTAAATCTTGAATTTTAGTGTAACATTTGTTTAATTATTAGATAGAATAAGAATTTTAACATGATACATATAGAAACAAAATAATCAAGTAAAATTAGTGAATAAATCAAATCAATTGAAGATCTAAAAAAGTTGAAAATTATAACAATCTCATAAGCTCAGAATTATGCTTCAATTGTTCAAATAAATAGGCAAAGTCGTCGGTAAAAATCAGAGTTGTCTAAAGGCCCCAAAATAAGTCATTAAAAAAAATTCCAAATCCGGACTTTTTTTAAAATTTTTTTTCTAAAGTCCGAGTTAAAGACTTTTAAATTTAAAAAGAAAAAAGTCTAAGTAACATGAATTTTTTGCCGTTCCAAGTAGTTAATGTGGTGGCCTAGTCAAAGTCACTAAAATTTGAGTCCAAGTCCAGACTTGTGACTTTTAAACAACTTTGGTAAAAATTAATTATTTATTTGTTAAAATGCCTTATTTTTTTTTTTAAATAAAAGTTCAATTTTATCTACATACTTGAGATCCTCGACATTTTTGGCTTTGGTCTTTGTTTTGACATTGGGCTTTTTATTTTCATGCTTAACATCAATATGATGTTTGAGCTTATCTTTGCATGAGAAATTTTTCGAACATTGAGTGCACATATATTTTTTCTAGTAATTTCAAAAAAATAATTTTTTCTTTTAATTTTATCTAAAGAGAGTACTTCATCTGTGTGCGAGAAGGAAATGTGGTCGTTGAGTCGGTAGGGCCTTGTGAACGACCTGTCACAATACGGACAATTGTGCTGCTTGCGTTTTTCGCCCAAACCGTTCGGGCTCGGACTCTTGAGAGCGCTACTGTTTACAGAAACATTGGTGTCTATGGAAATGAGCTCATTTATTTGCGTTCCATTGCGGGCACCATCGACCAGTTCATTCTCGTTCAATGCTTCGGCTAAGTCCACAGAATTGTTTGCTATTTCTTGCGGTGATCTGACCATTACTGACTTTTCGAATACACTCTTAAATCGACTTGATTCGGTCAATATTCATATCTAGTTTAAATTAAAAATTTTTAAAAAAATTCAATTTTTAAATTGCACGCTCTCTTAATTTCAAGCGATCGCTGCACTCTCTCCATGCTCATAATTTGTAAAGCACATGTGCTCCCCAATTTACAAGTGAGTGCATGAAATCATGGAATTGAGGACGGCGGCGAACAAAACAGAAAAAAAATGACATTTTTTAGAGAATTTTTTTGGATAACACAATTCAGGGTTCAGTATTGATTATCGATGAAAAATTTTCTACAAAATTATGAAATTTGTAATAAATTATTTTAATTTTCTAGTTTCATTTGCAACATAGAGAAATGCATTTTATTTAGCTTGGAGGAAAGTGTACACAGTTTTTAATCATAATGTTTACAAGAAATCTAAGGAACAGGACGAGTGAAATGCTTGCAATCAACAATAGAAAACAAAAATTATGCTCATATATTGAATATTAAGGCAAACAGAGAGAAAAAAAAAGTTTAATCAAATTTATGCAAATTAAAAGCTTTTTTTTTTTATTTTTAATGTGTTTGATTCGAATTAGAGGATATTTTGCTCTACAAATATGTATCCAGTAGTTTTTGCATTCTATGCACATTCATTTTTAATGCATGGCGCTATTTTTGTCTCAAAACAAAGTTGAATTAATAATTTAATTTAATTTTTTTTTGACATAATTAGGTCAATGATTTAAAGAATGGCAATTTTAATCAAAGTTTAAAGTCTAACTGTGTCTTTTTTATGTTCAAGTTTAATGAAATTAAAATAGTTGATATGATCCTAATATTTTAATATCATCTAGAGTTAAAGTTTTCTTTTTTATTTTTAAGAGACAAAAATGCTTAATTTGTAGTATTTGATTCACTCTTAATATTTTTCCGCGTAATATAATTAATACCCATTTTTTTATTAAAAAATACCATAAATAAATTTAATACAACATCCATATATCAAATAAAAAATATCTGTTTTAATGATCTTATAATAAATTGATAAAAATATTATCAATTTTACTCATTTTGTACTTAATTGGATTAGCCGATACATAACAACAAAAAAAGAGGTGCTCCTGCCAAAACTCTAAAAAGTCTTCAAATTCAACCATTTGATCTAAAAGAACCAGAAGAAAATTTGATATTCGACATTGATGAATCAGTTCCAGGACCAAGTAGCAAGCGACAAAAAACGGGTCTATTGCAATATGTGACCAGCTGGTCACTTAATATGTGACCATTGATTCCTACTTAATTATGTGATCAGGACTGATCACCTATTAAGTGACCAGTAAATAAGTGACCAAAAAAAATTAAAGATTAAAAAAACATGGTCACATAAATTTGTTTTTGGTCAATTAAATTTTTTATTGGTCACCTAATAAATTTTTATTAAATTATTTTAAACAATACGAAAATCAATAATAAAATTTAAAATTGAAAAAGTTGACTAAATTTTGCTTCGCTTTTTTAATTTTCAAAAGTTATCAATCAAAAGTTATCTGATGGAATGATAATTTCACTATATTCCAAGTTAAGACAAGCTTGTTCACTAAAACTTGACAAAGAAAATCTCACCTTAGGTGGAATAGGTCGTATAGTCGAAATCGACGAATCCTTGTATTGTAAAGTAAAACATCATAAAGGTAATAATAATTTTATTTAAAGAAACAAACAAAATTTATTTTATTTCGAAATTTATTTCGAAATGGGAAAGGGTTTAAAATTACATATTTCAAAAAAACACTAATTTTTTTTAGTTTCTTTATTTGGTCACATAATTTAATATTTGGTCACATAACATAATAACTGGTCACATATTTTTTCACTTGGTCACGTATAATTTTTTTTGGTCACATATTTTAATAAACTTTTTAATTTTAACTTTTATTGAAATCTCTGGTCACTTATTTACTGGTCACTTAATAGGTGAACAGTCCTGATCACATAATTAAGTAGGAATCAATGGTCACATATTAAGTGACCAGCTGGTCACATATTGCAATAGACCCCAAAAAACTACTGAAAGTGTGAGTAAAATGTGCGAAACGTGTGGTAAGCCTTTACAAAAAAAATTATATTATTTTTGTTCAACAAATAAATGAAAACAAAAAAAAATAACTAGTTTAAAAAAAAAATTTGACTAATTTTTTGTTTTTTTTTGGTAAATTTTTTTTAATTGATCTGTTTTTATTAAATTTGGTAATAAATATATTTTTTGTGGTTTTTTATGCTGTTTTTTCCTAGATAAGGCTATTTGTTGTCATATGGTGGTGGCTTGTTGTATACTTGATGATATTGATTATCTTGAATTAGAGGATAAAATACTTGTAAATAAAGAAAGACTGATAAATGGTATAAGAACGAAAAGATTTATGTTTTTTCTCTTTTTTTGATCAATGTAGTATTGATTAAATTAAAATAAAGAGATATATTTTCCTTATTTTTACTTATGTTTATTTATCTTTAACAAAAAAATTCGATTTATATGACCTTCTCCTTTTTATGTCTTAGTACCCTCTTTATATGTTTTTTTCTACCTCATCCCAAATTGAATTCATAAAAATCACAAATTTCTAAATATCTAATTTAAACGTAATGTAAATTATTCAATAAAAATTAAAATAATCAATCATTGATTATTTTAATTTTAATAGAATTGATACAGAATGAATGAATTCAACTCTAATTAAATAAAAAAATAATTTTTTTTATTACAAATTGAATAATTTTATTGAAAAAAAAACACAGATAAATATTTTTGTTTTTTTCGGCGTCTTCTGGTATTTATTCGCACGGATTCCCAGGAATGCTTTCTCTGGATTTTTCCCAAGGTTCCATTTTTTATGAATATTTAAAAAAAATATTATTTTATTATAAGTCTATTTATTATCATTGTTATTTATTTGTATATCTGTATTGAGCTTGAGCTCTTTCAGGTTAGAAATAAACAGGAAAAAATATAATAAAAATAAAAAAATTTATTACATGGAACAAAACAAAAAATTAAAAATTAGATATATTAAGATAGAGAATCACGGAGTAGATGATTAATAGAATAGATATTTTTTCGAGCTAAACCCCATTTTTAAATTCGACTTATTGGTTGGCAATTAAAAATGTGTCAACACTTATAAAACAAAGATTCGAAATTGCTTCTCAAATATGCTACATGCATGCTCCTTTTTTTAATGAAACAACTTAAAAATTAAAAATTTAAAAATTTAAAAATTTAAAATTTAAAAACTTTCTCAAATGAATTGCGTAATTTTTCGTAAATTCACATTTTTCCTCCAGTAAAAAATGATAAAAAAGCTGAAAATAATTTGAATTTAGCTTTATGAAAAAATAACAATTATTAGATAATAAAGCTTTATTATCTAATAATTTTAATGCCTAGGCATTAATAAATAAATAACTTAGGTTTTTTTGATTGTATAATAGTTTAATTTCAATCAATTAAGTATTAATAAATTAAAATAGTGATCAATTCAATATGTAATTAACATTAATTACAAAAAAAAATAAAATGTTTTTTTTTTGTTCCTAATTCAGTATTTTAGTTTTTAAATTACATATTATTGTTATTTAAAAATATTATGCGCGGATAATAAATTTTTTGAAGCTTTTTGATAGAAATACGAATCTTAAAAATTTTTATTGCTGTTTGCTTGTTATAAATTTGACTCCTATTTTAAAATTCATTAATTGAATTTATAAATAATTAAATTCAATACAATACTTTTATTTTAAAAAGAGTTCAATGTTAACAATGTATTCATTGAATTATATGAATTTAAATGGATTAATGGAGTCAATATCAAATAGAATTAGAATTTTTAAAATTACTAATTAAAATTTAATTTAAATCTTCCTCAAAATTTCCCGACTTAAATCCAACTGAGATGGTTTGGAATGAGTTTAAATCTTTTGTAAGAAAAAAAATCAAAATAATGAAGAAGGTGCTTACAAGGCAATATTTGAATTTAAAAAACTACAATACCTTCAAAATGTCGATCTTATATTAATAATCTTATAAAAGATTTACATTTTATTTTGGTTTTTTAAAAATAATTTAATTTTAATTAAGTAATTCTTATAGAAATTGAAAGAAATTATAATTTGTTAGACAATTGAAATTAATTATTTCAAACTTATCTATTTTACTTTTTTTTATCATTTTTTACAGGAAAAAATATGAATTTTCGAAAGATTAGGTTATTTTACGAAAATTTGTTTTACTGTAAATAATCTCTTTTTTTTCTAACAAAATTTTTCATTAATTTCAGAACAAAACGATAATTTTTGGCCCTTCTACGATCAGCGTAAAAAGAGTCGAAATTGAGGTAATTTTATGTAAAACTTCGAATTTTTAAGAAAAATTTCGTAATTTTACTACTGTAATATTACGAAAAATAACCTTAATTTCTACTTTTTTACATTTTTAATTAAAATTTTTGGGATAGAAAACTTACAATCCTTTTTTTTTTGAAGTTTTATGCTGATGCAAGCATGCAAATTAAAATTTAAATGCTGATAAATTAAAAAGATTTTTAATTAAGCATTTTTCCAGTCTAAAGCCTAAAAAGTAGTGATATAGATGCAATATGAGTCATTATATTTTTAGTAAACAAAAAAAAATATATACACAAAATAAAATTTAACAGTAGGCAAATAACTTAAATGTCAAAAAAAAAATTAAATCATAATAATATAACAATTAATGAAAAAGTTGTAAAAAGAAAATTTTGATTATTTTTTGAATTTTTCATTTATTCTTAAATTACCATCCTGTAGAATTACATTTTGTCATTTTTAATTTTTTTTAGTGTTTGTAAAACAAATTTTAAAAAAATGTTTTTTGTATTTTATTATTTCTAGATTATAAGATGTATAACCATGCTCATGTGATTTAAATTTCAAAATTTTTTTGATAAAAATAATAAAAATTCATTTTCTTAACATTTTTATACCATATCAATAGTTTCGACGAGAAAATTTATCATTTTAAATTCTTTTTTCCGATGTCGTGTCAAAAATGACACGTTGGTAATCTACAGGTAAGAAAATTTTGGTAATTTGAATGTTAAAGAGGGACGTTATTTCTTCTGCTAGCAAATTTTTTTCACCTGCTATTAAAATAATGTTTATGATAGCAAAAATAAAAGTATAAAAAAATAACCATTAATATTTTTAAAAAATTTTATTCATATTAAATTTGAAAAGGAGAATAAAAAAATTAATTTTAAACTAAAGGTGTAAATTCAATACTAGTTGAGTTAGCCATTTTTGTATGAATTTAAGTTTTAGTTTTAATAATAAATCAATTGAAAGTTAATTTAAAATATGTTCTGAAATTTATTTTTATTTTTTTATTTATTTATATATTAAATAATGTTCTGAAGTAATTTATTTTTATTCATTTATTAACTGTACCGAGCTTAAGCTCCTCTAGAATAAAAATAAAAATTAAGTTAAGTAAAATTAAAAATTTAAAAGTTAAGTAAAATAAATTCAAAAAATAAAAATAAAAATAAAAATATGAATAAAGTTTGTAAGAGTTAAATAACCTGGAATTAAAAATAGATATATTGAAACATGATGAAGTTTGTGACACGTGTTTACAAAATTGAAACTTTAGGAAAACAAGAAAACAAAAGGATTAAAAAGTAAAGAAGAAGTTATCAATTATTTGTTTATATATCATTTTTCAAGTTAATTAATTAAGTAATTCATTATTTAATTTTTTTGGAAGCATAAAAAAAATTTAGCTATCATTAATTAATTTTTTTTACTAGCAGTTAAAAAAAAATTAATAGCAGAAAGAAATAGATCTCGTTATAGAGCAATTGACACTTTGAATATAGTTTCTAAAAAATTCTCAATTTTTAGAGGAGAACAAGCTGAATCACTTGATACATAGATTATTCTTTTAGTATCATCTTTTAGGAAGTTATGAGAAACGAATGTTTCTTTTGTTTGAAGAATCGATTGGTTATAACGGCTGGATTTATAGAGGTTAAAAAAAATAAAAAAAACTGGTTAAAACACACTAATTGATTCAAAATGCAATATTTCTCGAAAATTAAAATAAATACACAAAAAAGAGATTATAAAATTTATCATCAATAACAGTGGCTTGTGTGGAAAATTTATTTTAAATTTTAAAAAGCAAATTTTTAGCATATGTTTTGGTTTTATTACATGTTCTAAATCTTTTTTTCATGTTAGTGTTATTTATTTTTTTTTGACTTAATATTAAATTTAAAGCTCAAATTTATATGGCATTCCAAGAACTTATTTGCAAATAATAAAAAGGCTATCATTTTCTACCTTCACTAATATATTTCCAATTCGTCATCTAATTAATATCTATTCTTCATCTAATAAATTTCCTTTTGAGTATAATTATATAAATCTACACTAATAAATTAAATGGAACCTAATATATTTCGAAGTCTACTTTAATTAATTAAACCTCATCTAAATAAATTCGTCATCACTAACCAATTCTAAGAATTACGAGGAAAAAAACTTCGATCTTTTAGTTGCTTTTAATGGTCTTCGTGAAATGTAAGCTTTGATTTTTTTACTTGATTCACTCCGCAAGTGTCAACTGATGAGATTATTCATACCTGGAGTGCGGATCGTGACCCATCGATAGCCCATCAAGACAACCTCAGAGCCTTCGTCCAAACTCCAACTGCTGATACAACACCGCTTTTAGACCAGTGCCTGGAAGTGGCTCCTGCTCGCCTAGAACATCATCAGCAACCGATATTACAGCCTATGAGAGCGCGCTGAAGAAGACAAGTTGGAAGAGCTTCGATGTTTTCATCCGTGGAATCAACATGTGCCGAGTCGTCACACTCAACAATCAAGACTTCCGCCACAGCAAGTGTAGTTGTCCCAGCTATGACAAAACGAACATTTGCAAGCGCATCATCGGCGTTGCTAGTTATTTCAAACTATTCGCCATTCCTCCCGAGATCAAGAACTTGCCTATGGGAGAAAAACGAAAGCGTGGTGCTCCTAAAAAAGCTATCAAGGCTCTTGTTAGGATGTAAAAGTTTGTTGGTCGCTTATTTTTCTAATTATTTCTTACAATTTCTCATTATTTGTTTCTTATTTTTTGTTTGTTTGTCGTTTAAAAATAAAAAATTGATTATTACTATAAACTATCGATTTATATTTAAAATTGATTAGATGATCCCAAAATTATATAGTGGAGCTATATATTATTGGTGGAGCTTTATTTTATTAGTGACGACGGAAATATATTAGTGAAGATATGGAAATATATTAGTGAAGGTAAGGAAATTGTTCCCTAATAAAAAGGAGACTCCCTAATTATTCTAAACTAAGTCCTAGTTTAAAAAATCTAGCTGAGAATGTACTAAAATCACAACACTAATTTAAACAATAAAATTAAATACACAATTGGCTTCTAAAATGATTTTATTTTTATCAAAATATTTTTTATTAGATAAATAAAATGATTAATTAAAATTATGTCTTTATTAAAGATAAAACGAAAATAACTCAAAAAAATTAAATTAAAATGTTTATTGCTTTAAATCACAAAAAGTAATAATGTTAGCTGATTTAATTTGAGATTTTACTTTGTATGAAACATTAGCTTTCAGAAAAGCCCGAATGAAAACTGATAAATTTTGTTAACTGATCGATTGTTGATAAGATTAAAAAACCTGATTGAAAATTTAAATTTTGTTTGAACTTTTCAAAGAAAAAAGATTAAAAACTAAAAATGCTTGATTCGAAATATCATTTAAAATACTTAAAACAATCACATGAATTTTAATTATTTTACAATTTAATTAAAAATATGATACTTGCCACTAAATTTTAACTAACTTTTAGGTGATAAGCTTTGATTAAAATATATTTTTTAAATTATTTCTTAATTTTTTATGATGTTTATTTCAAAGCTAAACACTAAAAAGACTGGCTAGGTCAGGTCAGTCGGACTATTGACCCTTTTTAAAAAAATCAGGAATTCTGTAACTATGGAACCAAATTTAGATTAAAGTCAGGCCTCTTTATAAAGAAATGATCTGGACAGGAATTTAACTATTCTTTAAATCGAAAATTAAAAGTAAAAAGGTATTTTAAATTAATTTTATTTATTTATAAAATTAATATAAAATACTTTGTCACATTTCATTATCATCTTAAAAGTGATAAATTTATTAATAAAAAAATTCACAAAGCTAATAATCATTTTTGTGATTAATTTAAAAAAAATATTTAATATAATTCCTTTTCAAATAAAGAAAAGACTACGCCAAAACCGCCTCAATTTCCTTTAACACACGAGTTTTGACTGTTATTCGATCACTGACTTTAAAGTTAGACAACCATTGCATTCCAATATGAGCCTTTTACATCACAAATTTTAATCCTTATGTCTTATCTTTTTTAATTTCACTTTTGTTTATCATTATATTTCCATTGTTGCATTAATTAAATAAATAATATCAATTAAAATGTTGGCCAAACTTAATTCGTTTTTTTGTCAAAAAATTTACGAATAAAAATTTAAAGACAAAGTCAAGTGACATTATATTTTTTAACCCTTCATATTTAGATCTTTTAATTTTTTTTCTTTTCTGGGCCAACTTGATTGGGACTCTTGTCAAAGAGTTCTAATATCTTTGCTTTTGATGAAATCTAGATATTTTCAATGCATTGAAAAATTAATCTTTTGCCTGTTCTGGTTTTTTTTAAATTGTTTTTTTATAAATCTCTACTTAAGCTTCAAAAAGAAAAGTTTTTTGTTTTTCGGTGTTCATTCTAAAGTATGCTAAATAATAGATATATAAAAATTTTTTTTATTAAGGTGAAACAAAAACAAAAATAATAAACTTAGTCATTTTTTTATTTCTTAAAATTATTTCATAAAGGACATAATTTAGTTTAAAATTTCATTTAGCTAAATAAATTTAATTATTTAAAATAAAAAAACTAATGATTTTTTATCTAAATATTTTCGTTAATTTTAATTGAATTTTTTTTCAAGATTTATGCAATATAAAGTTTGTATATATCGAGGTTTAGCTGCTGTATTTAGTATTTTAAATGGTTTTCAGTTGAATTTTATAGATTTCTGATCAATAAATTTTCAATTTCCTGGTCTTTCTAGTGCTAAAGATTTAAATTAAAATTTTAAAAGATAACCTAAAATTTTTAGAGAAATGGTCAGCTTAGAAGAGGGCAATTTAAAAACAAAAAAAACATTGACCAAAAAGTAAAATTTACATTTATCATCGCATACAAAATTAAAAATTGAAACCTAGGAAATTTTTGATAGCTATTTCAGTGGTGACTTTGAGCTTAATAATTTGTCTGGTTACAATAATCGTAGTAGAAACTAGAAAAAATCCTTTACAAATAGGTAATTTATTTAATAATATTTAAATGATTATTTTTAGTTTGGAAAAAAAAAAAATATTGTAACATATTTTTGAAGAATCTGACGAATGTGATACAGCACATGAAGTATACAACTCATCGATTCAGGCTTCGGTTCTCGCTAAATATGAAAAATTTGCCGTAGCTGCCGATAATGCTCTCTGTTCAAGTGTAGGACGGTAAATAAAATTCACTCAAAAAAATTGATAATTTATTTAATTATTTATTTAAAAATAGAAATCTTTTCGAAACTAATGGTTCGGCAGTTGATGTAGCCATAGCCACTGCTCTTTGCAACTCAGTGATGAATGCTCAGAGTATGGGAATCGGAGGAGGACATTTTATGAACATCTACCTAAAGTAGTAAAATTCATTCTAAAAATAAATAATTTTTTTATTTTAGCACTTTTTAAGAGATAAAAACATGAATTATATAATCGATGCAAGAGAGAGTGCTCCTTTGAATTCTTACGAAACCATGTTTGTCAATAATCCTCAGAAAGCTACTCTTGGTAATTTAGGACTAAACCTCTTAAAGAATTATTCTAATTAAATTTTTAAGGTGGACTAGCTAGGTATTTTAAAATCTTTTGTATATTTTGAAAAAAGTAAATTTAATATAACTAGCGGAATACCTGGTGAAATAAGAGGCTATTGGGAAGCTCATAAAATTGGAGGAAATTTACCATGGAAAGATCTGTTTGCTCCAACAATCGAATTATGCTTGAACGGATTCAATATATCGAAAGTTTTAGCAAGCGCTTTGAAACAAAAAGAGAGTCTCATATTAAAAAACGATGGATTAAGATCAGTTTTCATTAATCCAAAAACAAATCAAGTCTATAAAGAAAATGATACGATCAAAATGGTTAATTTGGGAAAAACTTTCAAGATTCTTAGTGAAGAAGGCGTCGATGCGTTCTATAATGGAATTTTAACTGGATTTATAGTGTCTGAAATAAATGAAAATGGTTTGTTTTATTTAATCAATTCGGGTATATAAAATCAAAATTTAAGGTGGAAACGTTACTTTGGAAGATTTTAAAGAATACCAAGCAAGAGTTCACAAAAACCGGTTCGAGGTGCCTTTAGATGAAAATCTAAGAATTTATACACCTCCTCCTCCTTCAAGCGGAATTCTGGTTCCATTCATTATTAGGTTAATGAAAAGTAATTTATTTTTTATCATTATAGAGAATAAAGTTAAAAAAAAAATATTTTGATAAAAGGATTCGATTTATCAATAGAAAGTTCTATGAGTCAAGAACAAAAGATTTTGTTTTATCATCGATTGACAGAAGTATTTAAACATGCATACGCTAAACGAACATTTTTGGCTGATGAAAAATATTTGAATATAACCAATGTAAGGAATCTTAACTTTAAAAGGTTTTTTAAAGAAATTAAGTTATTGAATGTATAAAATATCATAAATAGAAATGTTAATATAACCGGATCGTTATATTAGTTTGCTTATTAAGATGATGTAGGCAAAAAATTTTAAAATTTTACATTTTTATATTTTCATATTAATTAATACTTTTTGTGAAATATTATTATTATTATTAAATAATCTGCAGCAAGTCATTAGTTTATCAAAATTTAGTCTCTGGTTATCTGGTTGGGTGCCTGTTTTGCTTTATTTGTGGTACTCGACCTTGCATTGCTCAAAAGCTGTCGCGCTCTGACGGGTGATGCATAACTAAATGGACAAAAATTAAACGCGAATATCTCATAAAATAAAAATGATATAAGTTATGTTTTTTGTATGTTGTAAAGAATTTATTTTTTAATAGAATTATGATTTTTAAATAATGAAAAAACTCCATGTTGGTCGATTTTTCTGATTTTTCCATGGAGTTGGCTTTGGCCGCCGAGTGTTGGCAGTGGGTTCTCCATTTCAGGTCACTAGAGAAATATACGCCAAGGTCCTTTTCCGTTTTGATTTCTTTTAGTGTCAGTCTGGAACCGGTTTCAGCTGATATCATGGTGAGCTTAGAAGAAGTGCTGAAGTGATTTAGTAGTTTATAAATATATATATAGAGAATCACCTGATCATTTGCATGATCGGGCAAGTTTATTAAACTTTTGTCCATTTACTTATGAATCACCCGTTTGCTTTGCTCAGGTAGTTCATTCCAAGATGGTATGGCTCTGTTTGTGAAGAAGGTATTTCTTGGCAGACAATTCGTCAAAAATTTCCTGTAAAACTTGTGTTTGGTGCCAAGTATAGAGCCAGGTGGTCCCTCTTCCACACAGTTTGGGGTTCTATCAGTTGATTTTATTTATGTTCTTATTTTATTTGAGGAATTGTATCATGTTGAATCGATCCAATCTTTCTTCAACACTAGGCAAATTTAAAACTTTGAGTGTTTCTTCGTAACTTTTGTTTCTCAGCTCGCGAACATTTTTGGTAGCTCTTCGTTGCGCTTTCTCCAGTGTTTTTATGTCCTTTTTCTTGTAGGGTCTCCACGCGTTGCTTATTTTGATACCGTGGTGGCTTTCTGAAATAGTTTCAGCTAAGATAAAGTTTCCGTTTTCGGTTCTGAAAGAGTACTTAGTTTTGCCTAGATGCATTTCCTTACACTTTTAAAAATTGAAACTCATTTTCCATTTCTCAGACCACTTAACTAGCTGATTTAACTCCCAATGGAGTTCGTCTTGATCTTGTGAGCTTCTTATGATAGCCAATTAATACTTTTTGTGCAATATTTGAGTAAATTTTTTTTAAGTTTATTAGAAATTTTTGAAATAATGCATAAAACGGGATAGAAACAATCAGTTATCAGAGTATTGCAAATTTCAGAGTCAGTTTAGAAGATTTTGAAATTTTTTTTTATTTTTAGCTTAGACTATTGTGAATGGGAATACTATGGAATGCTTTTTTTCAGAGTTGTTTAAAAGTCCCAAAAAAAGTCCAAGTCATTAAAAAAAAGTTGTGAAAAAAAAAGGACTTGGACTTGACTTGAGACTTGTGACTTTTAAACAAATCTGCTTTTTTTTTAAATAAAAAATCGTAAAGTCAGTTTAAGCATCTTTTATTATATACGTAATTGATTTGTTTTGCACTCAGACTAGGGGTATAATGAATATTTTTAAAAACCGACAAACAAATCAAAATACAAAAAAGTTTAAATTTGAAATAAGTAAAAAAAAATTGAGGTTAAAAAAAAACCAACATAGTAAAAAAGAACAAAAAGATATCGCACAAAAAAGAAAACAAATTTTTTGCTTATATTATTCAGAAGTCTCTTTGCATTTTTTTGATCAGTAATATTCGTCGCCATCCTTTCTTCGAGGCATTTTTTATTTAATTTTATTTTAAATTAATTTTAAAGTTTTTAATTTTAAGCATTTTAAACTTTATCAAAAATGTTTTTTTTATATTAATTCGTTTAATATTTCTTTTTATTGGTTTTACGCCTACTTTTACAAAAAAAAGTTTTTTTTTAATTCTCGTGAAGTATTCAATCAATTTTAGTTCTGTAAAATGAATAATATTTTTTGGTGTATATTTAAAAATTATTACTGATAGCTTTGAAAAAATTTTTTTAGGTGTTTTGTAAGAAGTTTAATATAATTTGTTTAAAATATATTGATTACAAGATCGATATATTTTTAAAATTTTTTGTCAAACATTAATGAAAAAAAAATATCCAATATTACACTTTTGAAGCAAATTTGCCCTAGTTTTAGAAAAAACTATAATTTAAAGATAATTTAATTGAAGATAATCTCGAACTATCAAAAACTGATTGGTTTTATCCCGTTTTACGATACAAAAGATCAATACAAAAAGAAGACAAATACATTCTAAGAAGTAAATAATAGCTATAGCTGTACTGTTTTTTTATATCTTTTTTGTTCTTTTGTAATAAATTTTTATAAAATTAAAGCTACTTGATGCCTGAATTTGTTACCAGAGCTTAATGTCTTTAAATGTTCAATTTTTTAGTTGTTTAAATTTTTTATCAGCAAAATACAATCTATAGAACTTCTGAATTTCACGAAACTTTACGTAGTAAAATTTTAATTTTCTTGTACCCTCTTTTAAAATTCACATGTGTGGATGGAATTTTAAAAGATTTATACCGTAAACTCGTGACCATTACTCTTGGAACAATGTCAAAATTTGGGTTTATACCATACGGAACTAATACCAACGAAACCATGCTATAAAATTTTTTTATTTTTTTTTAGAATAAACCTTGACGTCTGACTTTAAACTAAGAGTTAGCGTAAAACTTTGATTTAATTCTTAGAATAATAAATACAAAAATTAGAATAAAGTTTAATTTTTAATTTTTTTCAATTTCGAATTTAACTCTACAATTTTTTAAGTTTATTGCAAAATAAATTCGAAATTATTCTAAGAATAAAATCAAAGTTTTCCGCTTACTCTTAGTTTAAAGTCAGACGTCAAGGTTTATTCTAAAAAAAAATAAAAAAATTTTATAGCATGGTTTCGTTGGTATTAGTTCCGTATGGAATAAACCCAAATTTTGACATTGTTCCAAGAGTAATGGTCACGAGTTTACAGTATTTACCAACTTGTTGAAATTTAGATAAAAATAGAATAAGCTTCTTGATTAAGTATAAGCTTAAATATATTTTTAGCAACTTAATTTTATTATTTTTTCAGCTTTCAAAATATTGTTTTTTAAAAAAATTAAAGATAAAGTTTGTCAAATATTAATAGTTATGCCTATGTGACATGAATTATTAAAGAAAAACCAAATGGTAAATAGTCGATTAAAGACAGGATTTTTCAAGATATAGTCTGTATAGAAAAAATACTTAGAATCCTGAATTCCTAATTAAGATTCAATTTGTTAATAAATTTTCTAAAGATTGTATGATAAAATTTTAAAATTCAAAAAAAAGATTTTAGATGACTTGCAAAATGAAGGATATATTGATGCAATCAGAGATAAAATAAAAGATGATCAAACATTTCCAACTTCATACTATGGCTCTGCTCTTGAAAAGCAAGATGCTGGAACAGGTATTTTCAATAATTAAAAAAGTTTAATCTAATCAAATTCTAAAGCTCACATATCGGTATATTCGGAAAATGGAGATGCCGTGTCTATAACTTCAACCATAAATAATTAGTAATTTGTGTGGTATTTTTTCTTTTAAAAAATATTTAATTTTTAGTTTTGGTGCCAAATATGCAGGAAAATATACAGGAATACTCTACAATGACATAATGGATGATTTTTCTACACCTGGTCTCACAAATTCATTCGGTTTTGAACCAACCGAGGCAAATTTTATAAGACCTGGCAAGCGTGCCTTGTCATCAATGTGTCCAATAATAGTGGTAGATAAAAACAATAATGTACGCCTGATTTTAGGTGCATCGGGAGGCTCAAAAATTATATCCGCAGTTTCTCAAGTAAAATTTAAAAAAAAAAATTAAAAATGTCAAATTCTGTCAAGGTGGCTATAAAAACACTTTTTCTGGGAATGGATATTAAAGAAGCAATTGATTCTCGTCGAATTCATCACCAGCTCTATCCAAATAATCTCGAAATTGAATCGGGTTTTTCAAAAGTAAATAATTTTAATTTTTCAATTTTTTTAAGCTCGTTTAAAAGGATATCGAAATGGGTATAATGGCAAAAGGTCATAAGAAAAAATGTTTTAATTTTGGTGGTTCTGTTATCCAAGGAATTCGTATAATGGATGAAAGTCAATCAAAAAAATACATAAACGCATATTCAGATCCTAGAAAAGGTAGATTTTAAATCATATAGTTTCTAATTTTTATTTTATTTAAAAGGCGGAAGACCTGACGGATTATGAATTAAATTTTATTTCGTGATTATTAATTATTTTCTTTTTGATTTTTACATGTGCAGCTTTAAAATTTGTTTAAATAAAAATAACAAAAACTAGAAAAAAATTTAAAAATAAATTTGACAATTAATTTTCTTATTTTTTTATTTGCATGATTATTAATATTTTCGGGAGAGATAATGTTTCCCCTCGGAGTGAGTATCTCTGTCTCCGAAACAAAGTTTTAAAGACTATATTTTGAATTTATCATAAAATATTCTACAAATTGGTTTATTGATTTTCTTAAAAATTAAACAAAAAATTTTAATTGTTTTTAAAAATTCATTTGTGGTTTGACGTCATTAAAAAAACACAAAATTCAAAAAATATTCCCAACACAATTGGAGTTGAGTTAATGAAATTTTAGCACATTCAACAGAGCAAACAGTAATGATTAAGAGTCATAATCAAAGCAGGAATTATAATAAAAGTGGTAGTGCAGCATAATTCCTTGAGCATTCGCACAAAGCATTAGGCTAACACATAAGTTAAATTTAACAAAAAGCATCAATCTAATTATGATTGAATTTTCTCTGCTTTTTTTCCTTAAAATTAAATTCTCAGCAAAAGTTGTATTCATAAATTGATTCCACGAAATCCTAGAATATTTCTATAAAAAATATTATTATTTTTATTCAAATTTTATTATTATTGTTGTATAAAAAGCTCATTCAGACTATCGCAAGTCTTGCTATTGAACCCTGAAATCGGATGCCGAAATTATTATGCTGAACTAGTTTACTATAATTTAAAATCAACTTCAGAAACTCAACTAAAATTAGAAAATAAATTTCATTTCTTTCTGTTATGCCTCTAAGATTCCATTATTTGCTGACGTAAAATTGGTGCCAATTTTGATTATAATTAAAATTTAATTTTAGCTAATATCAAATATAAATAATTATCAGGGTATTTTAATGATCAAATAGCATAGTTCTTAATTAACTGTTTTTTGTTTTGTTAAAATTTATTTTTTTGTAATAAATCAATTCCAATTTTAATCGACTGAGTATGCTGCAGTTACATTAAGTAATAATGAAAAAGCAAAATGTTCGTACATTATCGTTCATTGTCTCAACATTCACATATTTGCTCATGGGCGCTGCTATTTTCGACGCTCTCGAGAGTCAAACTGAAGAATTAATTAAACAAGATCTCGAGAATACTGAGATAGATTATAAAAAAAAATACAACATCAGCCACGATGAGTATAAAAGTTTAGAAGAAATTGTCAACAAATACCATCCGTATCGAAAATTTCCTCAATGGTAAGCTAATGTTAAAATTTTGTTACATCCGATAAGATTCCATTTTTTTGGAACAATTTTTTTAGTAAAATAATAAATCGGAGGACTAAAATCCGCCATAAACAGTATGAGATTCTTCCCTAAATGTGTTTATTAACAAATAAGAATAAGAGCAATATTAAATTTTAGAATGAAAATATTTTCAAAACAAATCAAAATTCCTTTTGTCTTTCTAGTTTTGAGCGTATTTCAATCAATAAAAATTACTTAAATTTATCAGAGCCATTATTACTGACATTCCGGGAAATCAAATAGAATAATGAGTTGAATCAGATATCCGGCGGCTTTTAAATTAAATCAAATTTCAAGCTAAGAGTGAAGTATAATGGTAAAGATGAAAAGCATTGGGTCTTGTCAATTTCATTATCTATAGATGACAAATTTTGCTATTAGAATTTATCTTTTAAATTTTGTGAACTCAAGATCATATTATTTATAATAAATTTTTTTGGCTATAAATTAATTTTGAACCTAAATAAATGATTCTGGTATCTGAATAAAATATAAAAGTATCTAATTTATTTTATTAATATATTTAATTATTTTAGTATCAAGAAAAAAATAAAAAATAGAAAAATAATGGGAAACAAAATTCAGAGATTTAACTCTATATTTCTATTTATCTATTTTTATTTATTTTTATTTAATTTTTTTTTATTTTTATTTTTATTCTGAAGGATTTATAGTCCAGTACTGAAATAAAATCAAAAAATTAATTTATTATGCTACTGTCACTGTCACGATTAAATTGATCGTTTTTATTGATAAAAGATTTGTCTCAAATGATTCTCTGCTTAAAACTTTATTTATAATAAATTTATTAGACAATTCGTAAATTTTTAAATTTTCTATAAAAAAATTTCTGATAACATCCTAAGAAATTCTCGATCAAGAATTTTGAATAATTTCAACATGATTTCAAAACCATGATAAAAAAATCATGTGAATTTTTATAGATTATTAATAGTTTAATTCAGAAATATAAGTTTCTATAGATGCATTTAAAACCAAAAAAAAAATATCAATTCACTTAAATAAGATACAAAATAATATTTTAAGATATTGAATTAAATTTTATTATATATTATATATACATTAGATATTTTTATGATTAAAATTAGATACTAAATTAATTTATTTAGATACTGTATTAAATAGCAGCCATTTTATTATTGTAAATTTTATGATCAAAAAAAGAAAATATTTAGAAAAAAATTCGATCTTCATTTTTACATTAAATAAGATCACAAAATTAAAAATTTTTAAAACTTCGGTCAAAATTTACCATAATTTTTTTTAAATATTTTCTTTTTAAAAATAATCTGAATAAAAAATTCCCCAGCTTTTTTATTCGAAGCGTCTTATTTATTCTTAAAAAAAATCTTTTGTTTTTATTGAATAATTTAAAAATTCTTGTTCATGTTTGGTAAAAATTTAAAGAATCTGAATAATTAATTTGATTTTTAAAGCTTAATAATTACAGTCATTTTTCAATTAATATCAAAATAAAGTTAAATAAAATATAAAGATTAAAATATAAACATATTTTAGTACCGAGTAACAGTTTAAATATTTTACGGTTGAGGAAAAAAGAAGAAATTATAAAAAAATAATTACACAATGTAGTCGGAAGCTAGGTATTTCCTCTTTTGAAGCCGGTATTTTAATCGTTCACCAGTCCAAAAATTAAGGGAAAAGAATAATAATCAATTAAATCTAGGTTAAGGCTAAACGTTGTTAATAAGTGTTCTCCAAAGAGCCTTCCTTTTTTGTCTGTTTTTAGACCCCTTTTATTTGAGATCAAAGTTTAAATAAAAATAACTTCTAATGTGTTAAACATTATAAATAATCTCGATTTTTTTTTGTTCTAAATATTTTTTTCCTAAAAGGTCTGCTTGAGAGTGGATTTTTTCCTATCATATTAACAAAGTCTTGCCAATTTTGATTCCAAAATTTTTGTTAAAATTTTTTCAACTTAAATGACAATTGCTTGAATTTTTTTCATTTATCTTTTTAAATACAAAGCTTTCTAATGTGCTTGGATATTTAATAGTGATTACTAGCTAATATTTTTTTAAATATTTAAACATTTAAATATTAATTTTCTAATAGTCTTTCAAATTTCTAGTTGGCTATTTTTTTTAAATTTTACAACACAAATGACTTTTTTCAGAGATGCACTTCAAAGATTGTACCAAAGCAAAGCCTTTATTTTAATTTGGTTAATTTTTTATGTTCTTTTTCCTTTAATTAGTTTTTCATTAAGGTTTTTTATATTAATATTTATATTTTTTACTTTTAAAATTTTTTAAAAAATTAATCAAATAAAATTCACATTTTTTTTTAATTAATTGACTACTTTTAATCAATAGATTAATTTTGAAAAATTTGACTAAAAAAAACAACATCTTAGATATATTTTTGAATTAAAGATTGCTAAAAAAGATTATAAAGTTATAAAAAAAAAAGTTGTTTATTTGAACTGATCGAAATCAGTTTAAAATGGAACATTTTTGATCTTGCTTTAAACATTTTTTAAAAAATTCTTTACAATCTTTTTAAGAAACCACTTTTAACTGATGTGTTAAGTAAAAATTTTTTTTTTTAATTATAAATTCATATGATTTAGCTATAAATATAAGATTCAACATACTTGAACTGGTTAATTAGTGCTAATTTCAAATTATTCACTGCCTTTTCTAATCTAAGAGTCTTTTTTTTTCTTTTCAAATCATTCTCATATAATAGCTGCATCTCCATCATTTTTTAAATCTATTGAATATATATTTTAATTTCCAAAATTATTAAATTTAGCTGTCCACGATGTAAGTACTCAAATGGCATTTCATCGCTTTTGCGCATGACATGACATGATTGATAATAAATAAGATATAATAGAAAAATATTTTAAAGTTAAGATTCAATTTTAAATTAAAAAATAGCGAAAATTTATACAAAATTATTTTATTTTTTTTAACTAATTGTTTGCTAGTTTAGTTAAAATAAACTTATTTGAATTTTTTTTTAAATCAAGTTAATGAACATTTTAATAAAATAATGAAAATATTTTCTAAGGAAATTCACCGGGGCATTTTATTTTAGTCTAACCGTAATCACCACAATTGGTAATGTTCAATTAAGAAAAATAAACTGAAAATTAATAGTTAAAATGGTCATTTAGGCTATGGACACAGTACGCCGCAAACAATACCCGGTAAATCGTTTTGCATGCTGTATGCTTTGATAGGGATACCTCTTTGTCTTGTAATGTTCCAATCAGTTGGTGAACGTCTCAACTATTTTGCTTCATTTTGTATTCAACTTGTAAAAAAGTGTGTCAAATTCAAGCATACAGAAGTAAATCAGACTGAAATGGTCTTTGTCGCTGGAGTATTGTCCTTTGTTGTGATTGCAGGCGGAGCTGCCATGTTTTCATACTATGAAGGTTGGACCTACTTTAACGCCATCTATTATTGTGTTATAACTTTGACCACTATCGGTTTTGGTGATTATGTCGTAAGTTTTTTACTTAAATCTAACAAATAAAAATTAATAATTTTTTAAAATTTTCAAAAAAAACCAAAGGCTCTTCAAGTGAGTTTTAAACAAAATTCCACCCAAAAAAAAATCAAAAATAATTCTTTTTATTATTAAGGAAAGAAATAATTTATCAAATACAAGCTATGTGATATTGTCATTTACCTTTATTCTTTTCGGTTTAACCGTAGTTGCATCGTCAATTAATTTGCTAGTCTTAAAATTTTTGACAATGAATACAGAGGATGAACGCCGCGAGGAATTTTGCAAAAAAACCAAACAAAACCAAAATATTCGATTTAGCAGCACAGATTTGCTCAACGTTGTCAATGGAAGTGTAATTTGCACCTATGAGCCTTCAGATCTAGAAGAATTAAGGCGAGAAAACAGCATTAAACTTTGCTTCGGAAACAAGAATTTTTTTTCATTTTCTTTCAGGCGAAAATTTCCATTTATTCAGTGGTATACCAAGTCAGAATTTAGTCACCACAATTCCATGTACCATCTAGGCAAACTAAACCACCACAAAGAGCATTACGGTAAATTTTTGATCGACAAATCCGATAGTATTGGATTTGAGTCTAGCAATAATCAGCAAAGTGACCGTAAACAAGTTTTGTGTAAATTTTGTTTGGATAACATTAAAAACAAAAAGCCTCATTACACAATTCGGCGCGGTCCTGGCAAAATTTCCCACCTTTTAATACCAAATACTTTAACAGAAGCCAGCACAAAATTTAAAATAAAAGAAAGTCCAAAAATTTGTTTTACCCAATGTAACGATTCAGTTCCAAGTGACCAAGTCAAGTCGGAAAATAAGACAGCCAAGCAGAGTTTAAACTATGATATAAATTTATACATTGATGATGAAAATGACCCGGAAGATTATTTGACAGTAACAAATGCGACCATACTCACTACTCTTACCAAGTCGGGACACAATAGTGAGAATAGACTTAAAAACATGGGGCAAAAGCAAAGCACTCCGATCGAGCCAGGATCAGAAATGAATTTTAACTTTTTAAGTGTAAATTATTTCTCTAATGGAAGTATTAAAAAAAATTCGAATAATGACCTGAGCAGTCAAAACATGACTGATTTTGAAACCAGCTACGAAAAGTCGAGATTAGATGATGAGTCATCATTATACGACGCAGATGATATGTTATCCTCGTCAAAAAAATTTTTTGTTTAATTTTTCAAAATAAATTGTTTTCTATTTCCAAGTTTTTTCTAAACTGTTTATATTAATTATTAATATTAAATATGATTGTATTTTTTTGTTCTTTATTTTTAAAATCAAATTCGATTTAAACAAATCGAAAATTTTTTTCAAGAAAATAAATATAGCAAAAATAAATTTTAATTTAGTTGGAAAAAAATATTAGAATTCTATCTTTTAAAAGTAAAAAAATATTAAGGATAACTTTTTTTGTTTTATATTGATGATGATGAAAATCTAATGTGGGGATAAGTGTTCTTTAATTCACAATGTAAGTTCAATTCAGAAAAACCTAGTTAAATTTTTTTAAAAAAATGAAAAATCAATTTGTTAAATTTCAATTTTTTAAATAAAAAAAAGGCAAAAAGTCTGCAAAATTGATTTCATTTGTCTATAAAAGTGTGCAACTAAAGATCAAAAAAGCTAAAAATCGTTTTTGTAACTAAAAAACCTTTTTTTTTAACTAAAATAAATTTACTTTATAAAAAAAACTACATGCAGATAAAAAGTCTTTAGAAATAAATGACTTTGTTCATTTAAAAAAAAAAAAATTTTGACATAAAAATTATTTATCAATTTATAATAGAATTTTTTCACCAAATAATGGTACAATGGTAAGACCTACCATTAAACTCATAGTTGTTTTGTTAAACAACTTAGCTTATAAAGAAAATCAGTAGTAGTAGTAGTACTACTAATTAGTTATATACTTTAGGGTGGACCCCAGGTTCGTCCGAATGGCTTACGCCTTGGTTTAAACCCAATTGCTACAAACTATTGATAAAAATTTAATAAATAAAAAAATAGGTAGTTAAAGATTAAAAAATTTGAGTCTTATGTACAATTTGTAAGTCTATTAAAAGTGTCCAAGGGTCTAAGTTTAACTCTTTGCTTAGCTTTTTAATTCACTCGCATCTTTTATTGAATCAATGTTGGTCTATTTTCTTGCTTTAAATTAATTTGAAAATCAAATTTTTTTAAAGACGGTAAAGAATTTAATACAAATATAGATAAAGAAAAAATCTTTTGGAAATCTACTAGCCACTTCTTTTAGTCCTCACCTCGATTTTGTAGAATCGGAGGATAAATGTGAAGTATCCCAAGAAATAAGAGATTTCTTAAAAAATAAGATACAAAATAATTTAAACGAGCCGATATTGTAGTAAAAAACAGTGGTGGTTGGATAAATAATCTAAAATTGATCTTTTCTTATTAATCATTCGATGATTTATATTTTCAGAACAAAATTTTACCAAAAATTGTATTAGAAATTTTTTCTTGTGCAAATTCGAATTTCTCTTATTCGGTTTTCACTGTACTTTTAACAGTTTCTTAGCATTTTTTACTATTAAAAAAATTGAATGATTAGGACAGCCTTTGGTCAATTAGAATAACCAATGAATGGATTGTCATTTCAAACCGGAATTTTTTAAATTTTTATCTAAGAGATCAATTTTTCTTAAATTAGAAAAAACATGAGTTGTTTTAATTAGAAACAATTTTAATTGATAAACTCTGAAAAATTATCTTTTAATTCTTTTGAAATCTTCACTTAAATATTTTAAATTACTAAATACTAAAAAATTTAAAAAATACACAAAATTTATTTTTCGTACTAGAAATTTTCAAAAAAAGTGGAAATTTTTGATCAATCTATTGAAAGTCTAAGCATTTGTATAAAAAACATTTAGAATTAACACAAAAACCATTGTATAAAAAATTTATTCCCATTTTAATTAAAAATTTAAAAATTTTACAGTTAAAAAAAAAAACTATTCGCGAATTGAATTTTTCGTGAAGTATTCTTTTTAAAATAATTTTAATAAGAAAAACAATAAAATTACTTAATTGGTAGATGAACATTCTCGTGAAAAAGTCAAATTTAGTTTAAATTTTTTCATTAAAACTTGCGTAAGCAAATTAAAAAAATGCAAAAATTCAGAATATTTATTACAGATCGTTAATTTGGAGTCATAAATTTGAGAGTAAAATAAATTAGGATTTCAATTCAATTAGAGATTGAGCTGCCGAGTCCAGATTATCGCTTAAATCATATTTTTTTACCGGTTTTACTGACACGGGTTCGTTATCATCCTTGTTTTTGAGTAAAATATATTTTTTATTTTTTTTATGTTGATTTAAATCAAACTCTAGATCATAGTCTTCATTGGAAAAGTCTTCTTCGTCCTTTAGGTCCAATGGTATTTGCTTGTATCCAGAAGTTGATTTAGGCGAAAGAATATTTTGCTGAAAATTTTTGTAATTTGTGGAAATTTTTTTGATAAATGATGAATTTTTATTATTTTCTTCTCTGGCATTTGACTCAATCTCTGAATTTCTCACAAATGCTTCATTTGCTTTAAAAATCGTAGTTTTATGCGCCAAATCGAACGAGTTTTGTCTTGGAAATTTTTGGCCAAGGTTTTGTGAATTGGCAAAGTGATTATCAATGTCATTGAAATCATTTAGTCTGTGGCCTTCGATCAAATCATTTTCTTCATTAGCCATCTTTTTTGAGTTGCTTAAAATCAAGCTAAACAAATTGCTATTGTCACTTTTGGCTAAATTTGATTTTTTGCTTTGGTTTCCATCTTCTGAGCTTGCTTTGAAAAATTGAATCAAAAACAAGGCGCATATTATGGTTAAAAAACCGCTTATGCATCCAACGAAGTCGGTGAAGGAAACATTTAGAAGTTCTTTGAATAAAATGGCGCTGGCTGTCATTACAAAAAGAGTAAATAATACGTAATAAATAGTGGTAACAATTGGAGTATTGAACAAGTCCAGTGATTTATTTAGATAGTTCATTTGAATCACTATGCAGCAAACAACTAGAAGTGCGAAAAAATATGTATACATAAATGATACACTTGGCTTGGTAAAAAACATTTCCTTGATGCCAAGTGACAGACCCTTGCATGACATTACTGTAAAAGCGCCCAATATTGAACAAATTAAAATATAAACAAATACATTTGTATGACCATATTTTGGCGCCACATAAAAAATCAAGATGAGAAGTGCAATTACACATAAAATTGAGAATGAGACAAATTCTTTAAAAAAAATTTTCTAAAATTCTTTAAAATGGAAATTCAATAAAATAATTAAATTTCAAAATATAATTAAGAATTGTTAAATAATTATTTTTTTGGTCGGATAGTCAAGATTTAGCAAAAAATCAGTTTTGAAGTTTAAACATTTAGGTTTAATTAAATGTTCTTTATTGGGTATTTTTGATAATTTTCATTTTTTCTTTAATCGGATCTTTTTAGTCTCAAGTAAAGAGAAGGTTAGGCATAATTCGTCAAAAATCACAAAAAAAGTTTATGCAAGAAAAAATCTTTTGTTATTTTATTTTTCAAACTTAGAAAAGAATAAATAGATAAGAAAAAATTAACAAAATTATCTCTTTTACTTAAATTAACCCTTTGATTTTCATTAATATAATAATTTTTTTTTAAATAAACTTTAGAAATTTTTTTAATTTTATGTCGTTATGGGATTCCAGGCGTTTCCATCAGCTTTTATATCAACTAAAAAACATTTTTTCTTATGATCTCCAATCCAAATTAAATTAATTATTTTAAAGTTTCGAATGAGATATAAATTTCCTGATATAAACAATTCATTTTATTTATTTTTTTAGTTTTTACATTTTTTTTTACTAACTGCCCAAGTGAATAAAAAATAAATATCAAGTACCAAGTGAGTAAGTAAATTAATGATACTTAAAAGTCCAAATTTTGCAAGCTTATTATTTACTTAAAACTCTTTAATTCTATTCGAAATTTTTTTTCATTATAAAATAAAATAATTAAAATATTTAAATATAAAATATTATGATTTAAATTCACAGATTTATAAAGATAGTTGTATGTAAATTAATTTTATTTTTTATAACAATAAGGCACTTTTTTCTTAATGAACAAGTGAAAATTATAATTTTAACCCATTACATTTTAAATACCTATTTTTAAATTTAAATGCGTCAAAAGACTTTTTCCATTTCAATTGGTCTCATTTTTTCGTGATAAAACTAAATTAGTCATCTTCTATTAACTAATTTGGCAAAAAAAAATTAAAAATAAATTTTTGATAAGCGATGAAATTTTTATTTTTGTTAATATTTAAATTAAATTTGAAATTTTTCCTACATAATTTAATAAAAAAAGTTTCTCTTAAATGTTTTCATACTTTGTATGGGTATATTGGCATATGTTTACCTTAATATCATTAATTAATTAATTATTTAAAAAAAAAATCAACATCGAAATATGCTAATTAAGTGTTAATTTATTAAAATATTTTAATTCTTACAATTTTTTTAACATTTTTGCCGAAATATGTTTCATATTTTTAGAAATTCTTTAAGCTTTTTATTTTATTAATATACTGGTTTAAAAACATGCAATTAAAAATAATAAGTTTGTATTTGAACACTAAATTTTCTATATTAAACCTTTTAACTGATATTATTATTTAATTAATTTTTGTAATTAAATACAATTCCTTGGTTAATAGATTCAAAAAAATATACCAAGTTAATGTAAATCTTAACATATCAATTTTTTGAGTTCACCGAGAGACGCAGGATTGAGTCACTCTGTTCCAATGGTTTTTAGACTAATGGAGGAATACAAAGTACATTTTATATCAATATTTATCAAATAACCGTCTCCATTGTATTTCCAGAGCCGTGCAATATCTACTCACTTTGTATAGTCACTCAATTTTTTTAATTGATCTATTTTAACTCTCTTTTTATTTAAATTGTAGGAATTTAAATTTAAATTTTATTTTGATTTATCTGTACGGTTTTTTTTTGATCTGAAGGGGCTATTGCTAGTTACTGTATTATTAACAAATAAAAGCAAGTAGAAAAATTAAGAAGTGGTTTTTTAGTTTAATTTTAATCTGAAGAAGTTATTAATTCATACGGTTTAAAAATAAATATGAAACAAAAAATCACTATAATCTAAAAAACTATAAAACTAAATTATTTTTGAGTACTTGACTAACAACTAAAACTAATAATAATCTAGAAACAAGTTTTACTTAATTGTTTCTAACAAATTAAAAATTTTAAATTTCCTAGTGAAATTAAATTATTCACTTGAATCATATTCACATAATAATTGAGGAATAAATTTAAAAGAAAATTAAAATTACCTTTATCTTGGATACGAAAAATTAATTCTTGGACTGTTTTTATTTCGCCTTCTTTAGGCGCATGAATTACCATAACAGTAGAGCCTATTGCTGTTAGAATGCATCCTATTTTACCAATTAAATTCAACTTTTCATTTAAAAAATACGCTGACAAAACAGCACTTATCAAAACGCTTAATGCACCTAGTGGAGTAACGAGTGTTGCTGGTACAAATCCATAAGCGGCAAAATTGCACAACTCTCCAAATCCCACTTAATTTTTATAATATTTGAAAAAAAATCTTTTTTACTTTGAAAATTTCTACTTGTTAAAAAACCCGACCACCATATCCACTCTTTCAAATAACCATATCCTCCCTGGCCTTCAGAATGTGTTATTTGAGTAAAGATCTTTATAAATTTATTTACCTGCTCTTTTGTTTGGTGAAATGGTCATGCTTCCGCAAAGCTTGAGCAGGCCTTTTTTTTTCAAAATAAAACTTGAACCTATAAAAAAACTTGATAGCATCGCTAGAGTCAGTCCAATATAAAAGTCTCTAGAACCCTGAAGTGGCTTGCTGGTCGAAAGCGGCCGACGGCTGATGTTAGACAATTTTAACACATTATGAGTTATGTTCAGCGAACTCATTTCGTAAAATTTCTACTCTTTCTCTTTAGATGAATAATTTATCCATTAAATTAAATGTATCTAAAAGTTTTAAAAATTTAAACTATTTTAATCAATTCTGCGTAAATTGACTGACGTAAAATATTCACAAATAATTTTTTTTTCTAAAAGTTAATTATAGATATTATCACTAAAGTAATTTTGATTCTAAAAAATATAATTACTCAATACAAAATTGACGCTCTGTTTGCATGCATACAATGTTTAAATCAGATAATTAGAAAATTAAGATAACTAAAACTGGTTTAACTTAAACTTAATTTTTTTTTTATTTCAATTCTATTATTAAATTTACCTCGGGTCGCTATGACAGAAAATAAATAAATAATTGTTATTATAGACTAATTAACAAATTAAGTAAAAATCGTACGACAGCAGAGCTCTAACCATTTTTCAAACTTGACTCATCTAAAGTTATCAAAATCCTAAGTTTTTGATGACGATTACGATTTGTGGCATCATCTTTTTGACAAAAAAAATTAAATTAAATTAAAAAAAAGCGAAAATTGATTTTTTCCGAAATCAAATTTTGAACATATCAAAATAAGCTGGCTGAGAAGAGCTTTTTTAAAAAAAAATTCATATTATTATAATTTTATTTTGTAGTTATGTATTTTTTTCTAGCTTTGAAACGAAATTTAGTCATTTTCTTAGCGAATTTAAATTACCGACTAAAAGATTCTTAAAATTATTTTAAAAATAATTGTTATGAATTTACATATATTCAGCAAAATTTTGCCAGTTTTGCTATTCACTAGCAAACATTTGGTGAAAAAAATATTTATAATGAATAAATAAGACACCTACATTATTTTCAATTATTCAAATAAACCAATTTTTTTCAAGCAGGGTTGCCAAGCGTGAATGCCAAAGCATTAAGTCTTCAAAATTTTAACCAAGAATCTTTTCAAATCGTTTTTATCTTTAATAAATAAGATAAGCGGTATTAAAAAAAAGATAAATTATAAAATTAAAAAAACATCTAATTCTGTTAAATTTTTATTCTTTTTAAAGAAAAAAATTAAAATTATCTTTTATAGACATAATTAAATATTCATCAACCATTTCTTTCTAATTAAAAAAACATTTAATTAAAAAGACATTTCCATTCTTGGTTCTTGAATATCGCAAACATTTATCATTTCATTGAAATAAAGATTCCCTGGACACGTCTTAAGGATAGCTTGTCTATTGCTGCAATGCCAAAATTTGTTAGAACTATTTGGATCTTTAAACAACCCATTTGGTTCAGGACATGAAAAATTATTAACATTTGTTTTGGCTTTATCAGAAAATTCAGAATAAGCTCCACAAATTTTTAACTTGTTGTCAAAAAGCAATTGCCCTGGACAATTTTTTTCAAAAGGAAAATAATTTGAGCAGTGCCAAAATTTTCTTGGATCGCCAGTATTAGCAAATAAACCAGATGGTTCAGGGCAGGTAAATTTATTATTCGAAGTGGTAAAGTCTGTTTTTCTGGTAATAATCGTTGATGTTTGGTATTGATCATCACAATTGTTCTTTTAAAAATTTAATTTAAGTCTTTATCTTAAAAAAATTATTTTAAGTTAATTTACTGGCTTGATAATGCTACAAGATTGAGCGCTGGTATCGAACCAATGTTGATCAGGGCATCTAATTGTAGCTACAGATGACGAAAATCCTTTAATACATACTCTGAAATATTGACATCCTATCGGGCTGCCCAGAAACTCACCACCAGAACATAGATCTTTTACATTGAAAATTAAAAATAACTAAAAAAAAATTTTTTAAACTTACCTTGTGATTTTGATTTTGTGGAAGTTTTTGAGTATTTAGTTGTTGTCAACTTAGTGGTCTGATCAATTGAAACCGAAGATGAAGTGAATAATTGAGTTGTCTCCTGATGGTAAGTTGTATAAGTGCATCGGGTCTCGTTTAGAATTCGGTTGATTATTTTCAATAATGGATAAGTTCCTCTATTGCAAAAATTGCCTCTAAAGTCATCAAAATCGACCTTAAAATAAAATATATAACTTATTTAAATCAAAAAAAAATTTCAAATTTTCTTACTGTCCATATCATAGCTCCTCCGAGACAGTTTTCTTTTATAAAATTCGCTTTTAAAGTTATTGATTCTTCATTCTCATATCCGATCCATTGGTCACCGAATTTCAGCCCTACTACTTTTTGCTCTGGGTGAATTACTTCAACTAAATTATTTTCTCTTATTATTTGACAAATCTAGATTAATAATTAACAATAAAAATTCCGAAACATTTTTTATTTTAAAAAATATTTTTTTGGTACTTACTTCAAAATAAGACAATACTCCTGCTTCTTTAGTATATTGACCAGGTTTTGAGATTCCTTTTGAAGGAGAACCAACTTGATAATGCTTTTTATTCCTCAACGTAAATCCTCTACCGTAAAAAGCAAGACCTAGAACCAGCTTTTTTCTCGGGCAGCCTTTCTTGATCAAATTAGTTACAGCCCAATTCTTAATTAAATTTTAATTTTTAAATTAAAATTCTCTATTTGATAATTTTTTACCACATTAAAAGTATTTCTAATATCATTCTTTTTCGGATACAATGGTGAATGAAATCCTGTATTAGTACTCCACGATTCATGAAACTAAAAAGTTTAGTTAAGCAAAAAGAAATAATAAATAAATAAATAAGCCTACATCGTATGCTACCAGATTAATAAAATCTACGTATTGACTGATTTTTTCAATATCATATGATATGTCGATTGTAGCTTGGCCAGCAGAAACAGCTATGGATAGTTGAAGACGGTTTCCGCTTGATAACAAATCGGTATCAAAAGCAATTCTCAATTCCTTTTTAAATTTTAAAGTTAAAATTGCGGGGAAAAAAAATGACTAAATGATTAAAAAGCATAAAAATATTCAAATGTTTATTTAATATTCTCTATCTTTATTTTTATAAATCATCTATTTTAGTAAATAAAACTATTCTATTAGACAATGTATTATCATCCATTATGTTCAAAATAATGAAACAGCATCGAATTTTTGAAAGAGTGGATGACCAACATTTTTTAGAAAAAAATTTTATTTTTTTATTTTTTGAATCTTTTTGAGGATGTGTTAAGCCCCTTTAGTTTGATATAAAATTAGCCATTTTAAATTAATGATTAAATATAAAGTTTGGAATGTTATGAGATTAATCAATTGAATATTCAATAATTATCCTTAACTATAAGAAAGACTAAATATAAAAAACTTTAATGTATGATTTTTTTTTGATATGAAAATCGAATTTTGCAAAAACTTGATAAAAAAATTGAATTCGAAATTCTAACTTAACTAAAGATTAAAGAAATTTTTAAGATTCATTAATTCAAAAATATTTATTTTTTCATTTAAAACATTAAATCTTATAGCTCATTTATGTTTTGAAATTTAATTATCGTGTAAAAATTGTTAATAAATCATAAAAGTCGATTTATCAAAAATTTTCATTTTTATGTTTAAATTAAGATTAAAATTGTAAACCTATTAAAACTTAAAAAATTTCATAATTTTTTTAATATCAAAAAATTAAAATTTAAATATTACCTCAATAAGTTTAGTGAACTCTGTTTTTTTTACCAATGGATACTCCCAATCAACATCTATTAAAAAAAATTAATTTTTAAATATTTAATTAAAGCATTACCTAGTCCATCGAATTTCCATTTTCTCAAAAAATTTACTGAATTTTTGGCGAATTTTTCCATTAATTCATCATTTTGCACAACTATTAATTTTATTAATTAAATATATTTAAAAACCTAAACAAGAAAACTTTACCAGTTTCAAATCCACTGGTTCCCTGAGCCCATCCGCCAATTCCGAGCATTATTTTCAAAGATGGATTAATTAACTTTAAGACCATTATTCTTTCATATAATCCAGGTCCATTATCAATGCCGACATCATTAGGCTCAGTGTTTGCCAATGTAAAATTTTCAATTTTAGCAAACGCATATATTACATGAGTACAAAGTTTTGGATCAATATCTTCAGGAAGAAACTCAGTTCCGGTAGGGCGAAATTGTGCCCAATTTGTGAAATAGCTTTTGTAACAAAAAATTATTATAATTATTCAACTTTTAAATTTTTGAAAAAAATACCATATTTTTTTGAAATTTGCCATACATCCTATTACATTCAGGAACAGTATTAAGCTAATATTAAGTTTGCCTTTATTTAACATTTTTGGATATTTAAAAATATTTTAAACTTGGTGATAATATATCAAATTTTTCAAGTATTTATAGATTTAGATACCAGTCTACTCGTAATAGTAGCCATTTGGTGCATGCCTTTCATTTATCCAAATTAATTAATTTTTAAGTTTTTGACTTTGTTTTTGCGTGTCTTATCTTTAATTAAAATTTTAAGTATTGGACTAACATTTTCAAGATATTTTTAGTTACCAAAAGAAATTCAAATATCATACGACCAAAATGATTTGGCTTAATACATTTGCTAATTTTAGCTTTCGAAATTAAAATTTATTGAAGTTAATTAATTTTAAAAATAATTAAATTGAGCTGCTTGCAAATGATCCCACAATTTTTTGTAAGATTTGAGTAAGCCCAAAAATTTAATTCAGATAATTTTGATAAAGAACCAAGTCCAAAATAAAAATGTAATTGAACTCATCTTTTTAATACAATTCATCTACATCACAGATTCCAAAAAAGAAAGATAGAAAGACAATTTTCTGGAGATTCTATCTTGAAATGATTCAGTTGAAAAGCCTCTTAATATCAAAGAGAGAACTTTGGGGTAATGATTAAAAAGTAAAATAGCTATGATTTTATGCACGTTCAGGAATAGCAAGAACGGTATTGAACCAATATTAAAATCTAAAAGTGTCGAATAAACGTTTGGATTTTTTTATTCAATATTGATAAATAGCTTTGTGACCAAGAGATTGATTCTGAAATATTCAGCATTCAAGCTTTCAATTTACAATAATATCATTTTAATTTTTATTGAGTTTATAAATAAATTTAAAAAAATTGATATTAATTTATAAATGTTTAATTTTTTCAAATAACATAATTAAATTTTTTCAAAAATGTTAAATAAAGGCAAACTTAATATTAGCTTAATACTGTTCCTGAATGTATTAGGATGTTATAAAAATTCATAATTTTAAATATTAAAATTTTTTTATTATCTTTCCAATTGAATAAATGAAATGTTAATCGGTCTTTTATGACAAAGGAGCTAGCCTGATGATTAACTTTGATATTGAAATTGAAAATTTAGTCTTTGTTTTGTTGATTAAGAACGGGTTCTTTTGAATTTCAAAACTATCGGTCAGTGAATTTTTTTTTATTTGTTTATCTGTACCGATCTAATGCTCTTTCAGAATAAAAATATACAAAAAAATTTAAATAAAGTTAAATATGATAAAAAAAAATTAAAAAAGACAAAAAAATGATAAATTAGTCCAAGCAATAAAAAGAAAATAGTCAGTAAAATAGCACTTTTATTGGTCTTTTTACGTTTTTGTCTTGAACTCAATACACTTATCTCATATTTAAATTGAGCTTTCACCATTTATAAGTGCGAAAATTTAAAAGGAATATTACTTATGTTTGGGAAACCATTAGTTTTTATTCTTTGCATTTTGTTGTCTTTGCATTTTTTTGTCTTTATTCAGTGTGAAATTAACTTGATTATGTCACTTTTTTGGTAATTGAAGCAATTATATTTCATTGAAATTTTTTTAAAATAATTAAATATTTTTGGGTCTTGTCCGTTTTAAGACTTCGAAGTCACATAATATAATAAGAAAAATTCAGATCTTAACCTAAGAATTTATGGAAATAAAATCACTAGACCAAAAGAAACCAAATTTAATTTAATTCAATCCAATACTAAAATGGGGTCTAAATTTTAAAATTTTAGGAAACTTTTATAAATCTTTACTTGGATCCATTTTGGATTATACTTTGCCATGTCTTAACTCTTTCTCAGAAACTAATATTAAAAGAATACAGGTAATACAAAATTCAGCAGTTCGGTCTATTCTAAAACTAAAATACGATTCATCTTCTAGCATTTTACGTCACAAGGCCTTAAATAAACTTAAATTACTAACAGCTTGGAAACGACTTTTTTAGTTTGAGAGATATGTTAGGGCAGGACTGAGTCATTCCATTCCATTGGCGATAAGGCTGGAGGAATACAAAGCGGATTTCGATTCAAGATATATCGAATACCCGACTCCATTATGTAATTGGTACCTTTCTATTTATTCTTTCTTTCCTGGAACGTTCACTACCTAAACATGCAGCATCTATGACTATTCATTTCAATTTATTTTATGTTTTTTTCTTTATTTTATATCAGTTGATCTTACTTTAAATTTTATTTTATTTTTTTGAAATTTTGTGATTTTTTAATCTGAAGGACATGAATTAAATTAAAAAAATTCGATCTCAAATAAAAATTCAAGTGAACCGTGTTGATAAAGAATTTTCGTCTTTTTCATTTTTTAAAAGTTGACCACAGGTTGGACATTGTACTGGATTTTAAAGTATACTCAAATAAATGGACACTAGCATTTTGATTAACCTTGAAATAAAAAAAATAAAAAGACAAAAAAATAAATTATTTTCTTCCAATCTTATTTGGTGACTTTTTTTAAATAAGTATGTAGTCATATATTAGGTGCTAAAAAACAAAACCAGCTTCGTTGCATAGTCAAATAAACGACAAGGGCCGATATTTTTATTTTTAAATGTTGAAGAGCTTTTTGAAGGTTCATACTACTTTTTTCACTAGCGAAAAAAGTATTTTTTTGTTGTCTCAGTTAAAAGTATACTTTTTCCGCTAGTGAATAAAAAATACAAAATAAAAATGTATATCATATACATTTTTATTTTGTATTTTTCATTTTTATTTTGTATATAAATTAAAAAAGAATAATTAAGTAAAAAAAGATAGCAATATCAGGTAGAAAATTTATTGTCATCCGGCAAATAAAGAGATGCAAATTTTACTTCCAATATTTTATTTATGACTAATTGAGTTGATTTTATGTCACTCGAAATTTTTTTTATGTAAAGAAAAATTTCAAAATACAAAAAATAATGCTAGATTTACACATTTTAGCTTCATACAAACTGATAGCTAAATTCTAAATTCTCTTTTCTTGAATCAACCATGTTTGTTTCGTTTTGATTGTTTGTCTATCAAGAGGTCAATTCATCATTATACACTTTGTTTTAATTTTGAAAATAAAAATTTTGTTCACCTATTCTATTATTTTTCAATTAATATTATTCCAAAAAAGTTTGGTTATTTAACAAATTAATAAAATCAACATTAACGTTCTCTTTCCCATTGTTCCATTGTTTTCAAACTAAATCTTTCAAAGCTTTTTAAGTTTTCTTAAGCAAATTTTACTAATACTTTAAATAAACCATTTATTATTTTAAATTGACTGCACTTGAATGTATTGACTCAATTAGAAAAACTGGCAATAGCTTCATTCGAATACTTTAAGTCAAGTATACTTTTCTCTTTTTTATATAACAAATAAATCCGATTGAACACAAAAATTTCCATGGCAATGTAAGATATAAGATTTACTTGTTGTTTCGAAGTTTTTTTTTCTTTTTATGAAACTTTTTTTGATTATTAAAAATTTATGTTAATAAAACAAGCTTTTTAGATCTATTAAGGAATGGCAACTGGACATGTTAATCCGGGCTACAAGAAAATTGTTTCTCAATTCAATTCGGCTATTAAAAATCCAACAGGCCATCCCAGACCTCCTGTTTTTGACAAGCAAGAACTTGAGGATATCAAGTCTAGATCTAGAGATGTTTGGTCATTAAAAGACAACTCTTTGACCACCTATGGATGGTATTTCAATGAGCCTCAAATAAAAGAAAAAGCCGAGCTTCGCCCAAGCTCACCTAGTAGACGAAACAATCCACATCCAAAATTGTAAACTATCTCCTAGAAGTTTTTCTTATTAATCTTAAATTTTATAAGAATTTTTCTGTCTGCTCGTCTTAAAAATTTACCCGGTTATTTCAATTCTCCAGAAGAAACTCAAGCGGAACCAAAAGAGGGTGATAATAAAAAATTAATCTGAAAAAAAAACTGACATTTACACAACTTTAGATGTTCAATTTATTGGCTCAGCCACAAGTAGACCAAGAGCCCCTTCTGTGCGCCTTTATCCAAATGCTAATGTAAGTTTTACTTTTTACTTTTATTTATTTTGAAGCATTTTTTTGTCAGCACTATTTGAATTCATTATCAAAAACAGAGGTTGAATTCGAAGAAAATAGATTAAAAAACTTGGGTGTAGATACTGAATCAAATAATGCAAAAGTTGGTACGAGTCGAAATGTGATGAGTCATTTTCAAACTGAAGGAAATAAAGTATTTTTGTTTAATTTTTTTTAGATAGATTTTAGATAGCTTCGTTTAATTTAAAGTTATTTCGATCTGAGACTAATTTGGATTTCGATTCACGTCCAAGAACAAATAGACTCATGCAGCTACAATCAAACCAAACTAACCCTTACCTCTACGAGGAAACAAGAATGTATAAAGAAAAATACCAGAATGGTGATCATGGAATACCATTCAATAATCCAAGAAAGTATGACTATCTTCTTTTTTTTTTGATTTAATAACAAAATTTCTTAAGACCATTTCGAGGCGATTTCTTAATTCATCCGGATTGGCATCCTGGTTTGAAACACCACAGACTGCCGTACATGTAGCTCAATCAAAATGAATATTTAAAATAAAAAAAAAATTATTTTTTTTAAATAAAAATTTTTGACATAAAAATATGACTCGTATTGGGATTTGATCTGAAAAATAAATAAATTCTAGTCGGTCAAATTTTTTTTTCTTACGAAAATATCAAAAACTAAGCAAAATTTTCGCTTAGTTTTTTTGTTTAGCTATTTGGGTCCCAAGTTAGATTAAACGAGTTCGTGATGTCGTAACATGAATTTATAAATAATATTAAATTACTTTTTAAACATTTATTAAAAAATCAATTTCACTCATAATTTATGAAATTAATCCCCAAATTAATTTTAAGTACACTTTGAAAAGTTTTCGTATTCGACATTAAAAAAATCTGTTTTTGAACCATTTTTTTTGTATCCAAAATATTTTTGTATTCAAGTCTTATTTGAAAAAAAGGTAATAACTATTTTTTTTAATTTTAAATTCCAATTGTTACAAATTAAATTTCACCATTCTTCTATAAAGGAATGTTGATCTAAGAGTAAAAGATATTATATATTTAAAGTATTTTCCTAAAATTTATTGCTTGAAAAAAAATTTTCGAAATAAATTTTCGAATAAAAGTCTTGGAATGATATAAATTTTATTTTAATTATTTTATCAAATGCCTTTATTTATTAAAATTCAATTTAATTTCTGTTTTTTTTCAAATCGTTCTTTAAATACTAAGAAATAGAACCAAAAAAAATGTGCATTTTTTTACCCTTTGTTTCTCAAAATTAGAAAAATTTTTTTTAAATCAACATAAAATGAATAGATTTCAATCAAGTTTGTGTAAAAGTCCAAGTGTAACAAGTATAAAATCTTAAGTTCAATTCGTACTTAAGGAATTTTTCCAGCAAGTTAAAGTGTAGCTACTGCTGGAAATTTTTTTCTAAAGTAAAGTCAGTTCTTAAACTAAAAGGACGGAGGGTTTTTTCGCCCCTTTTTTTTTGTCTTTTTTTTTTGGTCAATAAATTTAACTTTTTGTGAGAAATTTTTTTTTCAATCAAATCTAAAGTCTAAAAATTTAATTTGATTAATTTTTGTTACAAAATTTTTTTAGTTTCATGCAAATAGAAGTAACAAAAAGAAGTTAATAAAAATTTCGAAAGACTCATCCGGAATCCGAATTTAATTCATTAAGCTTTTTAAATTTTGTCCAGCGTCAAAAAAAAATTTTTTTTTTTGACTTGTGACTTCTAGAAGAACTCAGATTTAAATTTATTTAGATGATGTTTTTTAAATCTTATAAGCTTGACTTTGCCAAACAATTTTTAAGGATTTTGGGTTTATAGATTTAGTAAGTTTCGAAAACTCGTACAAAGGAGCAGTAAGCAGCTACTACTTTTTTATGACAATCTACTTTAGTTTAATTTAAGATAAATGAGGCTTTTTTAATAGAAAAAAATTCAAGTATTTATTCACAAATTGAAAAAAAAAACAAAAAAAGAAAATATTTTCTTGAAATTTCGATTGACAGCTAAACATTCTGATATAAAAAGAAATTTTCTGTTATTTATTGGCATCGGCTTCAAAATTTAATATTTTCAAAAGAAATCACAAAACTTATTTAAGACTAACAAAGGTGTCTGTTAGTTTTTTTTTAAAAACATTCAGGCTAAAATTACTGCCAATACATAAAGCATGTAAATTATGTTTTACTAGAAAAAAGCCATCATTTCGAAACTAGTTGAACAAGCTTAATTTAAAAAAATACAGTTTTTACCTTGAGCATCTTCGTTTTAGGCCTAAGAATGCAGGATTCAAGAAACTCTTTTGAACGATACAGAATTCCTTACTCGGCAATGAATCAAAGCTCAGCGGAAATGTCGCCTCGCAACGATTACCTTGAATACCATTTACATCCAAATAATTGTGGAACTAATTTCCAGATTAAAATAATTCTCAATGAGTGCCATGATATGCCAAATTTATATGAAAATTTTCACAAGATTGAAGACACTGAATACACAAAATTTATTTCAATACCAAACGGAAACATTCGCATTTCAAACTACAAAATGGCCAAGAATAAAGTTCCAACCGATGAGTTGACAAGCTCGTCCAAAACAAAACTCAATCGTAATATTTATCTACCAGAACCAGAACCCGACATAGTAAAATCAGAGTCAAACAATCAAGTTTTATTTCGTAAAAGCTTCAAGCCAATTTCAAGTACTTTGACATTTTATTTTTTTTTTTTATTTTATTGAATTTTTTTAAAGATCCTCCTGTTAAATATGATATGAATGAAATGTACGAAAATTTTTTGGATGACGATGAAGATTTGACAGACTCTGTAAGCCAGAAAAGCCAAAGTGAAGACACCATTTCAAAAGTTAGTTCTGAGTCAGCTGTAATCAACTTAGATGAGGAGCAAAAGAATTTTGTAATCAAACAGCTGTCAGAAATTGCCAAATCCCGTGCTGAAAGTCATACTACATCAAACAAAATTTTGCATGTTTTTTGAAAATGACTGAAGCATTTTAATTTTTTATTGGGATTAAATAAATTGTGAAGTGAAAAATTTTATCTTTAAATCTATTTGTCACCTTTTTAAAATAAATTTTAGCATAGGTCTCGACTCATTATGCTCAAATCATTCAAATATATGAAATAATAATGTTAGCTAATAACTAGATTTTAACAATTGCTTTTTTCAAAAAAATATATATACATTTAAATTATACCGAAAAATAAATTTCAAGTATTTGAGAGGTAAACAGTTGATTTTTGGTCTAAAACTGAATTCTAAAACTTTAATTAAAAAACAATTTCAATTTTCATTAGCAAAAGCTTCTTACACATTCAAAGCCTGCTTGAATATCGAATATTAATGTTTGAACAATAAAATATCTGTGAGGAAATATGCTATTTAACTAACTCCTTTTTTAAAGACTTAATGAGGTATTTTTGGAAAAAAAATAAACAACTACAGATTCAATTTTCCGAATAAATTTTAATATGGAAATTTTAAGTTTTTATAAAAAAATTAAAATTTCGCAATTAAAAATCTTTTTTAATAAATTAATTTATTAACAAGTTTCTTTAAAATATTAAAGATGGGGAAAAACACAAAATTTGAAATATTTACAAAAAATGTTGCTAATCAAATCGCTGAATTATATATTATTCAAAAAGAAAGCAACATATTTTAAAATAATTTAACCCAACTGAGATGAATTCGAATTTAAATATTCGAACTGAAAACAAGCAAATTTTTCTTTTCTATTCAATCTTCAATTTATTTTTCCTTTTTTTTTTGGCTTAAACAGTTATTTTTTTCATTTTCGCCTCATTTATTGTTTTCTCAAATTTTAATTAATTTATATTTAAATAAATCTAATTCTTTGTAAAATCTTCTATTTTGTTACCAAAATAATCCGTACAAAAATTATGATTTAAAGAGCAACTAAGATAAGAATCGAATAAGAAACCAAAAAGATACCTTATGCTCTAACGATAATAAAGTAATAATTTAGCAAATATTTTTAACTAACAATAAGTTATTTTTGATATTATTTTAATGTGTTGTTTTTTGTTGTTTACTTTTGTTATATTTATCTAATTTTCGTCCAAGAAAAAGAACCAAAAAATTTCTTATACCATAAAATAAATTATGTATCATTTTTCCTTTTTATATCAAAAAAAGTATAAATGAATTGTGCTTTTAATAGCAGAAACATATTTATAGGAAGCTCATTAATTAAGTTACAAACAATAATGAGTAAGATATTATTGCAATTGATAGTGATAAAGAAAATTAGAAAAATTTTACATTTTTATATCCATTTTGTTCAAAAATACATTTATTAAAATAGATAAATACTAGATAAATTTATATGTATATATATTTTGTTTAATTTATTTCAAAAAAATAAATTTTATAAAAAATTCCAATTTAAATTTAGAATTTGTGCAACCTTTAAAGCAACTTGAGCAACTTTTAAGAATCTTTCTAGAATAACTTAGAGAAACTCTTGAGCAAAAATTTTATATTGATATAATTCCACAAAACATCATTGTAATTCATGCAAATGTTCTATGTGTCTGTCATAGTTGTGGTAATGAATGTAGTTGAAGTCGTGGTGATAATGATTGAAGACTCCATTTGATTCCAAAAAAAAAAACACGCAACTTTGGGTCGTCTCTGATTATAAGCAAAAATTTTTTAATGCAAACCCAATAGAATTCTTCAATTTTATAAAATAGGTTTTCTAAATATCTTCAATTTAAATTACTTTATTTAAGTATGTGTTCCTGCATTCAGAAGATATTAAGAATAAAAATTTTATTAATTAATTTAAAAATCGATAGAGTTATTTTGAAAAAAATCACCCGATAGGCGAATTTTCCAAGCTTTTCAAAAGTCATGCTTAATTAACAAAAATTTATTTGGAAAAAATAATTAAAATAAATTTTTTATTTTTAGCAAAAAAAATGAGAAAAATAAAAAATTGTTCAAATGCTCTAGTAAAATGAAGGTTTATAAAAAGACATAAGGGAGTTGATTTAAGATCAGATGTAATTAGCATCTATTTGACCTGTTGATTAATTTTTCAATTTTTCTTTTGTCTATATTGTTAAATTGAAAATATTTGAAACTAAAGTTAAATTTCTAAAAAATTTTAACTTATGTTTAATTTCAATAAAAATAACTTTTACAGAATCTAAATTTATCTAAACCAAATTTAAAAAAAATGAATTTTATTTAATTTTTTGATTTGCATGCATCGCAGCAGTACACTCTAAAAGGGATGGCACTAATAAAGGAATTTAGATCACACAAGTCAAAGGAATTGACAAAATAATTGCACAAAACATCATTGTAGTTTATGCAAATGTTCTGTGTGTCTGTTTCAGTCGTGGTAATGAATGTAGTTGAAGTCATGGTGGTAATGGTTGAAGTTTGAGCTGAGTCATTGCATGATTTTCGGCAGAATTCACTGAATTTCATATTGCTAATAAAAGCACCCGAATCACATTTGATTCCCGAATTAAGATAATGTTCACAAATTTTATCATCCACATTTTCAAATTTAGTTGTGCCTATTGTATTAACTAAATCTTGTTGAAATAATTGTATTTTTTTATCAAAATTTACATTCAAAACTCCAATTTCGATGTCCGATGTTACACTCACATCATACAAACATTTATTGTTCTCTCCACATTTTTCTTTAGCCACAATTTCCAAACTTGAATTGGCAAATACTATTCCATCTTGAATAAACTTCGGAGTGTAGCTCAGATCAACAAAATCTCTATGCTGGAATCCTTGCTGATAGGTAAATACACTTGTCATACTATTCACCAGCCACTTTTGTCCAAAATTTTCAAATATATCTCTATCTTCATTTTTATTCAAATTGAGAACAACTCCATTAGGCAGTCTAAAATCGTCACTTTTTATTCCATTAAAATTTCCCAACAAACCGCGAGTTCTATTTGTATATTTAATATCAATAGAGCAAAAAATAAGAAAAGCATTTTTTCTAGGTGTTAATAAAATTTGAAAATTTATTCCTTTCGAATAAGTTAATTCAATGTTAGTTGCATCATTTAATTTTAGACTCAATTGATTTAAATTTATGTATTCATTTGTCAAATCAACCACAATTCCATTTACATAAATCAAAACATTGTTTGCCAAATCCAACTCTATTTGTATTGAATCTGTTCTAGAGTCTCCCTTAATTGCAATCGCTCTGAAAACAGTACCGTCCGACTTAGCTGAACTATTCACTTTCAAAGTAGAAGACCTTATTTGACAAGTGAAGTTTATTTCGTTTATTTCGAATAATGTGTATTCGCCAAGTCCATTGAATGTGTATTCCACTCCGTCAAAAGTAGTGAAATGGGGGTCACCTGAGCCACCCGCAGGAGTCGGTGGGGTCCAACGACTTCCGTCATCTGACGGCCTTTTTTCATAATATTTATCGCAATTATCTGAAAATTTGCAGCAGTAAAAATATGGAACAACATCTTCAAAAAAGTGAGATATCGGCTTTTCCTCTGCATGTGCCATGTCAAGAGTTCCACCACCCGGTGGTCCAACTATTAGATCGTTTTGGCTATCATAGCAACACTGTTGCCCAGCTGTGTATGAATTGAGTGTAAAACTTGACTGGGATCTGTAACACACATTGGAACCAGGATGGAAAGAAGAGCATCCTTTAGGGCTGGACGGATTACATGCTTTATCTTGAATAAAATCCCCAAACGATTCAGAAACATTGGCAGCTGATGGAAGAGCTGGCCAACATGGAGGTAACCCTTGCAAATATGGCGTCGGATCTGGTTGATTTGAAGCCCAATTTTCACATACCGAGCCAGCGTTTAGAATAGAATGTAGAATAGTAATCCAAAATCTTGACTTTCTATTCTCAACTAAATTTGAGCTCAGAACAAAAAAATTGCGGATAAATAAATAATTTTTTAATTCAATTTGCTGATTAATGTTTTTTTTTATTCCAATAGCCAAATAACAATTTTCAGTTGTATTTGAAGAATTGTCAAAAAATAATAGAGAGGATTTGAATGAAGTAGAATTTTGTTCCAGATTAGATTGAATTAATTTCACTGATTCACTGCTATTTTCTGAAATTCTAATTACATAAATATCATATTTTTGATTTATTTTTTCACTGTGCCAAACTAAACTCAATTCTTCATCTGACTCATTTGCTCTAAAAAAAAAAGGCTTTAGACCATCGATTTTTGATTGAATTGATTCATCTTTAACAAAAATATTTCCATTGAATGTTTGATCATCATTTACTCTTAGTGTTAAAGGAACTCTTCCAATTTTTTCAAATAATGGTGTTCTAAACTTGCAGCTATTTGAGTCTAATATTTGGCATTCAATTTCACTATACGAATCAATAACTATTTTGGCCACATCTTGACTAATATTAAAACATGGCCCTGTGACTAATATTTCCTCACCACCTATAAAAAAGACCACAAATGGACTAAGAATCACATTTCCTTGGGTATTACAACCACCTTCTTCTATAGTTGTGTCGTCAATTCTAAATATCCATCTACCTGGTTTATTTACATTTGACTCGAATACTATATTTGTTATATTAGGCGTAAAAGATTTATCAAGAGCAAAATGGACGATTCCATCACCAGCATTGAATCCGACCTGAGCATGTTCAGCAATATTTCTTGATCTAGACCAATCTAGTTTATGATAATTGAAAATTGTAAACGAATGTCTTCCGTTTGTTGTAACTAATGCTTGAAATGAATTGTTTGGAAAGTTTGCTGATTGTGAGTATTGAGCAACTTGAAACCAAGTTACAATCAAAGCCCACGATGGCCTGAAGTTTGCAAAAGCATTAAACGAGCTTCTTACATCACCACCTATTTGATTTAAAGTGTTTAAGTCAGAAACTGTCCGATAAAAAATGTCTCCTCCCTTTGTTGTATCAATGTCATTCCAAAATGGTGCAACACCAATCACCTCAATAAGTGGAAATGGTGCTGGAGTAAAGGAACTTATACCATTGCCAAAAGAAATTAAACCATTGGTATTTATAAAAAGGGAAGAAAAGCTTCTATTAAAAAATGGAAATTCAATGGCTATGTCTAATGGACCCAAAAATCCATCATCATTCTTAAACATTATATCATCCCCGATTTCCCTTCCATAAGGATAGAAAATGTCCGGTGTTGAATCAAGATAATTAGCAAAGAGCAAAATTAAAAAGAGCCTGATGTTCATTTTTAGTATTAAAAAAATAATTCTTTTGAATGTTTAAATTCAAAATTTTATTTAATTTTTCTCTTTTTAACATTCGACTTTAAATATATATGATTTTAGAGAAATATTTTGATTTTTTTTTATTTTCTGTTAATTTAACCTGTACGAATTTTCTAATAATTGAAAATAATCTAAAAAAATAAGTAATTTCGAATTCAATGATTAAGAAATTAAGCTGTAAAAGTTATTTTTTTTAGTCGAGCATTTTTTTAGTCGAGTATTTTGAGTATATTTTTAATTTAGCTTGAAGCTTATCAAAACAAAATTTAAATTTTTTTTGAAATTTAATTTCGTTTTTTTATTTAACTCTGAAACAGTAAAATGTAATTTCGTATTGTTTTTAGTTTTAAAAGAATTTTTAAATTTAAAAATTGACGAAATTAAATGTTTTCTTTACTGTTTTACTTAAACGATTTTTTTTGCTTTTAACAGATAGGACAAGTAATGATGCTAATTTAAAGATAATTTGATAAAATTTTGAATAATTATATTTAATTAAATTTCACTTTATTAGCCCCTTAAAATTTTTCGGAATATAGATAAATATCGAAATATTTATTAAATAACGAGTGAAGGATAAAAAACCTTTTTATTTTGAATTTGTTTGGTTTTTCTCACGTTATCTACGATGATAAAAATTGCATTAAAATTAAAAATTAAAAAATGTTTTAAAAAAAGCATTAAAAAAAAATATTCTTATGTTATTAAAAAAAAAAATTTTTTTTTATACTTTTACTTTTGACATTTTTCTAATTAATTTCATAGATTGACAATGAACTTATAAATAAAAATTCATATGCAAAAAAGTGCCCTTTTGTGTACTTTTGTTATGAAAACTATTTTCCCTGGCAAAAAAAGTGTTCTTTTGTGTACTTTTGTAATTGACCTTTATAATTCCAGTATATTAACCAAAAATTTAAGAAAAATTTATCTAAGTTAAATAAATCTAATTTCAAATTAAACCATATTTTGACTATGAGTAAATCGTCGTCAGACGTTTTACTCATTGTCAATTACTCACATACCCTGGTTTAGGGAATTTGGTTCAGTAAAAATAATGAGAGAAGTGTCTTTAAAAAATGTCCAACTGAATTTTTAAAATATCTAACGGATTCTTTAATTAATTTTCTATTCTTGAATTCTTTAATTAAATAAAGTCAATTGCCAATCGACAAAAGTACACAAAAGGACACAAAAGGACACTTTTTTTGCTAAGAAAATAGTTTTCATAATAAAAGTACACAAAAGAACACAAAAGGACACTTTTTTTGCCAGGGAAAATAGTTTTCATAATAAAAGTACACAAAAGGACACAAAAGGACACTTTTTTTGCTAAGAAAATAGTTTTCATAATAAAAGTACACAAAAGGACACAAAAGGACACTTTTTTTGCCAGGAAAAATAGTTTTTATAACAAAAGTACACAAAAGGACACAAAAGGACACTTTTTTTGCCAGGGAAAATAGTTTTCATAACAAAAGTACACAAAAATTTGGTGTCAATGTGAAAAAAAGAGTCATTTTATTTTTCATATATTTCCTTATTAACTGATGTAATGCTAATAAAATTAAATTGGTAAAAAAATTAAATTTTGGCGTATTTTATTCAATATTAGGCGTATATAAAATAATTAAGTCTAAAAGGAATGGTAAGGGACATATTTCAGATTTAAAATAGATATAATTGCTTAGTTTTGAAGGAATTTTTTATGTTAGATTCTGAGAAAGAATTAAATAAAAAAATAATTTTTTAAAGTTGATCCTATCATAGATAACTTGTCATATGCTCATACATGTTCCGTTGTAATATGGAGGATATATGCTCCTACATGATTGTTGAGAGAAGCTTAAATAAATATTATTGAGTGCAAAGATTAAAATGAAAATTATTGATTCTGTTAAAAGCATTTTTTTAGATTTATTTTTTAAATTCTTTTGATTTAAAAAATTTAACGAAATTATTTTAACTGTTTCAAACAAAAAAAAATGTAATTAATTTTTACAAACAACATAAAAAATTGATATCTTTTTTTTATAACTCAATTTTTTTTTAAATTTAATTTTGAGCCTTTTCAATGCAATTTTCAAATTTTTTTTAAACAAAGCTTCTTTCTTTTGTTTAAACTTTAAAACAGGTTTAAATAAAATTAAAAAAATGCTTGAAACAAAATAAACGAAACTACATTTTGTTTTTTTTACTATTTTAAAGTTTAAACAATAATTTGCATTTTAATTTGAACTTTTTCACCTAAGTACCTCGCCTGATTTGTTGTATAGAACTGAAAAAATTAAAAAATTTAAAATAAATTTGAGTTAGAAAACTCATTCGTAAATAATTAAAACATGTTTCTTAATTTTATTCTAAAATTTATTATAAATGTCATTCAAAAAATATAAATTTTTTTTATCCAATCAAGTGAAAAATTTCAACAATGAAATGTTAAAGATAAAGTTAACGTCAAAATATTTTTTTTTGAAATTTTAACCGAAAGGAATAGTATATTTTTTTTATTTGATTTTATTTTATAAAATTTTGATTAATCAAATATTGCTGCTTTGTTTTTTAAAATCTTCGGATAAAACAATTTCCCAAATTAGTTCTTTATCTATTTTTATATTTTATGTTTGTGAATAAATAAGCCACGAAATTAAGGTCTATATTTTCGAATATATGAAAATTTTTTCAATTTATTTTTGGTTTTTAAATAATAAAAAGAAGAAGAGCGCAAAACTCATTTATAAATTAATAGGATTTATTTTTTTTTGTTGTATTGACGCATAATTTGATCAAAGAAAAAAGAATTCATTTTTTTTTCATTAAAAAAAATGTATTTTTGAATTAGCATGAAGAGGGAACATTAAATTAAGAATTTATTGAATGAGTTATTGTTTAATTTAAAAATTCAATTAAAATCTTTCAAAAAAAACTGAATTTTTTTAAAACTTTATCTTTTAAGCAATTTCTTAATCATAAAATCATTGGCAAAAAATATATATAGATAATCAAAATTGTTTGAAATAAATAAGAGAATGAAATAATTTATTCAGAATCTTTAAAAATGTCCAACAATTTTCATAATTTTATTTTTAAAATTACATTGAAATTATAAAAAAACAATCAACACAAAAACTTAAACTGAAAAATTGCTTTTTTAATTTGATTTTAAGTTAAAAATATCTCATAAATAAATAATAAAGCATAAAATAAACAAATTTTCAAAAAAAATTACAGTAAAAAGCGAAGAACAGAATCAACAGACATATACGCACGATTCACCTGGCGTAAATGCAACATTATAAATTACTGGGAATTCTTAAATAAGAGATTCAAATAAGACTGGAAACCAAAATTAATGACAAGTCAATATTTTTAATTTTTTAAAGGATCATTTCATTTCAAATGAAGAAGAAAAAAAAATAAGTCAAATGTTCAGATACAAATATTGAAAATTATTGTCGAGTTTTTTGAGTTTTATTTTCATATATTTTTATAAACTCCAATAAAAAAATAAAAAACGAAAAAAATTAGCTGATTTCTTTTAAAAAATTAAACATTTCTTTTTGAAAGACAGTCTGATTGACAAGTTTGTCGACTTTATCATCTAGAAATTGAATTCGATTAAAAAAACACTTTTTATCGGCAGCAAAGACAAAATACAAACGACAAAACAAGATAAAAAGCTCAAAATTTTTTTAGCTATGTCAAAAACTTATTAACTCAGTCCTGCTAACTTAAAATGAAATATAAAGACACATATTTTGAAACTAAATTTCATTTATCTGATACTAAGGAATAAAAATGGCACTAAAATTCGCATTCATGATACTATTAAGAAGAAGATAAACAGTTTGATTAATATAATGATAAAAAAATTTGTTGCATATTTATTATTTAAAATCTAGAAATGAAAATTTCATTTTATTAATTTAATTTTGAATAATTAATTTCTAAGATCTACTGGATCAAAATGTTCAGTTTTTCTCAAAAATTTTACAAAAATGTGTTGGGAAGCTCAAAAATTTCGCCGTTTGAGTTTATTTTTATATTTAAAGTTTTATAAGGAACAAAAGTAAGCCAAAGCTATCATGAATTAAAACATCATCGAATATAATAATTGGATTATTTCAATGCATCAAAAAAAAAACAATTACGTGAAAAAATTAGCTTTATTTCTTGTATTCTTTTCTTTTTTTTTTTATTTGATACATTAAGAAAATTAAGTATCATATATTTTTATATAATTAAAAACATGTGTTACCTTAAAAATAAAAAAAACACAACAAATAAAATTATTTTTATATTTAGCAGCAGAAAATGAAATTTAGTATCTTGTAAAATACATGCCAAATTGAAAGTGGAATTTTAATGTTATTACGTGCTGATTTTGTATAAAAAATATACATTTTTTAAATAATTAATCTAAAAAAAAAACTAAGAAAAGCTATTTGGCTGTTCTGGTTTTCGGCAACTCTTCTTTAAAAGTTATTCAGTTTAAACAACTCTAAGCCAGTCAATATGTACGCAGCGAACAATTCGACTTGTGAATCTATGTGCAGATCGCGTTGAATTTGTTGCTTAATAGTTTCTCGGAAATCTAGAGAAAAAAAATAAATTTTAGCCTCGGTAGAGTCTAAAACCTACCGCTTAAATATTTGACATCGTTAATTTGGTGCTCATTCATGTCCCAAAAATTTTGACTTCTCATATTGTACTCGGTTAGTTTAAAATACCGTTCGGAATAAGCCATTATTTTTTGAGTGCTGAGACCAATTTGATGTGGTTGCAGATTTGAACTGGACGAGGATTCTTGTGACTGAGATTGCTGAGTGTTTTGGTTATTTTGTGTTGCGTTGTTTGAGTTAGAAGAGCCTGCCGACGAACCGACCGAACTTGCCGGCGATGGTGGTGGTATTTCATTAGGACTCGTTTTGGTGCCACTATTTGTATGAGGTTGCTGCGCTAATGAATTCACCTGATTCATTTGGCTTATGGCTTGCTTACTGTAATGATCTTTGAGTGGCTCTCTTATCAAATTCAACTCTTTGAGACTCATTAACCATAACCACCGGTTTATGAACGCTTCCATCCAATTCCTGGCAAACAAATAATTAATTTTATTTTTTGCGAAAGCTATTAATTTTTAAGTTTAAGTGACTTTTTCAAATAAATCTTTTGATAACTTAAAAATCAGATATATAAATTTATTTTTCATTTTATTTAAGTTTCAAGATTATAAAAGCTATTTTTTTTGAGCGATTAGGTTTAAAAATAAAAGAGGGTTATTTTTTTAAATTGTTTTAAAAAATTTAAAAATATTTTCATTTTTTTTCCATAAAACTATGTTATATTAAATTTAAAATTTTTTTATCTTTTGTTCTCTGATTTTTAATTCCAATAATTAATTAAGAAAAGAAATAATTAAATTCAAGAAAAAAAAGAGACTATTATAATGATTTTTTCTTATTTATTAAATCGATGTAATTTTGCAGGGTGATTTAATTTTTATCTTCCAAAAGTTTATCAGCAATTTGATAGAAATTTTTGAATTTTTATTCAAAAATTTAAATGAGTTAAAATGAGTTAAAATACCGCATCTTATAAGCCGAGTTGTTTAAAAGTCACAAGTCTCAAGTCAAGTCCAAGTCCGACCAAAGACTTTAAGTCTTGACTTGAAAAAAAAAAAAAAGTCCGGACTTGGACTTTTTTTGTGACTTTTAAACAACTCTGCTTATAAGTAAAAAGACTTTGAAAAAAATATTAAAAATTTTTATTTTTTTTGAAAAAACTTAGGACTTATTGCCACAAGTCTGAAAATATCCATTGTTTTAATTTAAAAAATAGCCATAAATTTTTAGATTGAGAGCCGCATTAAATCAAAGATTTAAATAACTAATGCAGCATTTATAATTTTTTTTAAATTTTGATTGTTAATGTTGCATTCTTTTTTAAAAGTATTGAGAATAAAAGAACGAAATAAAAAACATTTCTAGGCTTACTTCTGATATTTAATATTTAAATATTCTAGGTATTAGAAATCTTAAAATGTCAACCAAAATAATTGAAGGAGAATATTTTTAAATTTTTATTAAAATTCCATACACACAAATTTACAAATTACTAATTGATATTGAAGTAAACAAATTATAGATATCAATCTTAAAAAAATATGCTAAATATCTAATTTAAATCAAACTTTTTTTAATTAATTTTGAAGTCTATTTAAAAATGTCAAGTTTAAATTTAATTCTGATTTAATTGATTTTTCCTTTGTTAATTTTAAATTCTATTTAAATTTGAATATTAACAATCAGAAGATGCAAAATTTTACATTATTAATACACTTCTTTAAATATTTTCAAATCAAATTAAAAAAAAATCCTTGAATTAAACTTATATGAAATTTACTTGTTTAATTTTCAACATTTAAACTTTTATCAATGCTTTCAGTTCATTATATAGATCATTCTGACTTTTTTGAATACTTTTATTCCTAAGTCTAAGACCAGAAAGATAAAAATCTTATTAAACTCTCGAATTAATTAAAGACTTCATTTTAACAATTAGAATAAAAAGAAATCATTCTTTTTCATAAGGTTGGTCTAAAGTCGAAAGCTTTAATGCTTAAATAGAAAATTGACTGTTTTATTTGAAATCCGAAAAATTTGACTTAAAGGTTCTTATTTAAAAAACTTTCTCTCTATTTCTTGTTATTCAATTAAAAAATAACATTGTAAATTTTCACTCAAAATTTCCAAAAGCAAAAGTAAAAAATGTTAAAACTCTTGTTTCAATAATCCAGAACTTTCGAATGTAACAAAATGAAAAAAATTGAATTTTACATTAATAAATATTAAAAACTAAACTCTTTTCCATTTTAAACTCCTTTTTGGATATTTTTATATTTTTTATTTTTATCATATTTGTATGACCATAAAAACCAAATTGTTTCCTTTTTGTATTCGTAATTTAGTAAGAAAATTCACAAAGCAAAAAAAAACGAATTCATACGATTTTATCCATTAAAACCAATGTGAAGTTTGGAACTTTCTTTTAATTTTTCTTAGATGCCATTTTGCTAAAAAATCCCATTATCAATCGGATATTTTCTTTACATAATTATTGATTTCAATTAATTCTATTAAATAAGTGGCAAGATTTACCTGAAAATACTATAAAATAAAAAAAGCTAATTAAACTTAATTTATATTTTTATTTAGGAAATAATTTATGGGTAGACCCTCATGGAAAGAAAAATTGATAATTTAACTTAATGAACAAAAAGAATAAAACTTATTTTAATCTTAAATGTATTCAGAAAAAAATAGACAAAATAAAGTGTTAAAATTTAAAAAAAAAAAATTTGAAAAACATTTGAAAAAAACATTTGAAAAATTAAAATTTTTTAAATGTTTTTTTTATTTAATTTTTTTAATGATTAAATGGACTCATTCATCCTTGTCTAGATTTTGACCTATGGTATTTTTTGATTGAGGAGAAATACTGCATTTAAATTAGGAATTTTTATTTAATTTTTTCGTATTTTTGGATTTAAAATTAGTATAAAAATCACAAACACTTACGAAAGAACTCGAAATTTTTTAATAAACATTTCATTGTCAATTGGTTTAACAAGCATTTGATTTAGATATCTAAAACAAAAATTTTTTTTTTCAAAACTCGAATTAAAAAAGAAAGCCACAATACTGACCTTAGTAACTCATAAGTATCTTTGAGCAAATCGAATGAAGATTTATTCGATGTAGAACTACTCGAACTAGTTTTTTTAAGACGATACTGGGCAATAGCACACAGACTAAAATAGCACACTGCTTCCATGTAACATATAGTTTTTTTGAGTTTATCTTTTTCGTGGTCGGCTTCGTGCTTTTTTTGCTTACCACGCTGGTGTAACACTTGTTCTTCAAGAGTTCTACAATTAAAAAAAAATAAAAATTTTTAAATATCAAAAAAAATAAAAAATTTTAAAATTCAAAAAAAATAAAAATTTTAAAATATCAAAAACAATAAATATTTTTGAATATTTAAAAAAATTCAGATTTTAAAATATTCAAAAAAAATTTTTTCAAATATTTAAAAAAAAATAAAAATTTTTTACGTGTTTAAAAAGTCGAATGTTTTGCTAAATTTAGCCGGACTTTTCTTTTCAATTTTGGAATTTTTGACCGAATTCTTTGGCTCCGTGTTTGTTAGTTTAGCATTTTGCTTGGCCACCAACATTTTGGCATCAGTTTCGCGACTCGATTTGTCCACCATAGGTGACTTATTCACATTTTGAGTTTTGACTACTGGTTTCACCGAGTTCGTCGAACTTTGTTCGGCGGAAGATAGCTTCTGTTTTTTAGATGTATTACTCAAATCCTGGTCCTCATTAAGAATACTAGTTCTCTTAACCGATTGACCATTAGATGTGCTTTTGTAGCTCACACTTTCTTTTCTAGACTCCTTTGAGTCCGAGTCCACTTTGCTCTTGTTCGAACTTGACTTGGCCTTGGGCTCGGACCGACTAGACTTGGTGTCACGATCGCGTGACGATTTATCCTTGTAATCGCTGCTGCCTCTCGACGACGACGAAGACACAGAGCTTCGCTTGTAGTCTTTGTAGTGAGAGGAGCTGCGTTTGGGCGACGAGCTGCGCTCTTTTTCTCTAGACCTGTCTCTAGATCTGTCCCTGGGGCTTTCTTTGTCTCTAGGCCTAGGCTTTTCCACTAGCTTCTTGTCATTTTCACTCGGCACCTCACTCGTTTGCTCTGGCGGCGCCAAATTCATGTTCAGTATTTTGATCAAATCGAGCTCAATGCTGACTATTAGCTTGGGCCGGCCGTCTGCCGAATACTGAATTTGATCTGCCACATTTGAACTGGTCGCGCCATTCGCACCAATCAGTCCATTTTCCTCCAAATTCATTTGGTTCACTATTTGGTTAGTCAATGGCGAACTTGGTCTAATGCGCGCCAAATCACTTTTTGCTATTTTTTTCAGCAACTTCAACGAGTCCTCTCTTTCCAGGTCCAGTTTGTCCAGCAAATCCCCAGAGCTGTCAATCGCACTGTCTTGGATGTCATTCTTTAGTTTTTTATTAGTGGCGTCTGGCTTAGGCTCTGCGCTCTCAATACTGTTTTGGTCATTCAAAGAGCGTTTTTTGTTCACCTCTGGCGAAAATATGTTTTTCACTTCCTCGTCATTTTCGTCCTTTGACTCTTTATCATTGCTCTTTTCCACTCTCACTCCTCTCTCTTCTCTCTCTTCTTTCCCTTCTTTCACTTCTTCCACTTCTTCCACTTCTTTCCATTCTTTCACTTCTTTCAATTCTTTCACTTCTTTCAATTCTTTCACTTCTTTCAATTCTTTCACTTCTTTCACTTCTTTCCAATCTTTCCCATCTTTCCATTCTTTTCCTTCTTTCCCATCTTTCCCATCTTTCCATTCTTTTCCTTCTTTCCCATCTTTCCATTCTTTTCCTTCTTTCCCATCTTTCCCATCTTTCCATTCTTTTCCTTCTTTCCCATCTTTCCATTCTTTTCCTTCTTTCCCATTTTTCCCATCTTTCCCTTCTTTCCATTCTTTCTCGTCTTTCCATTCTTTTCCTTCTTTCCCTTCATTTTCTTCTTTGTCTTCATCTTTTTGGATCTTGTTCTCAATAAGATCCATGAACGACTTTGGCTTTGAGTCATCGTTGAGATTGGGCACAAAGCCGGCACTTAGTGGCTGATTGAGCGATTGGACCGGGGATGGTGTGCTATGGTGTTTGTTTGACTGAAGTTTTAGACAAGGCTTGGACGGCTCAGAGCTGAATGGAAGTGACTTAGAATCGTTAAGCAAAGTGTCGTCAAGATTGGAGTTGTCCAAATTTGAGCTTAGATTGAGCGAGTTGTTGTTGTTGTTGAGGTCGGACTTGGCAGCAGAGTCATCGGTTGGCTTGATAGCGCGAAATCCAAGTGAGTAGAGATTTTTTACATTTTGGTTGCTGGCGTTTGAGTCGTCGCTTATTTCGTCATCGGACAAAGTGAATGTGATTGACGAGGACTGCGACGAGCTTTTGGCGCTTTGGTCAGCTTTTTTGGAGTCGGGTGTCGACGGCAACATTGGTGACGTTGTTTTGGATGAGGATTTTTTGTTTGGCGAGTTGATATTTTCGATTATTTCCTCTAGGGTTATGTTGTTCGAGTCCTCTTGGGCTTCTTCTTCATTGTTGCTGTCGTTTGGGTCGCGTTGAGGCGGTCTTTCGGTGCTAGGCGGTGGCACAGGCGGCGTTACCGATGGCCGATTGAGCGCTGGCTTGGGCTCCAAGACCGGCCTGGCTTCGGGTGTCGTTCTCTGCACTGGTCTTGGCAGTTGAGCATTTTTAATTGGAAACATGGTTTTTTGGGCGCTTATTATTTTGTTAGGCAGCTTGATTAGAGGAGGGTTGGTAAGGTCTATGTCGGTGGTGATGGGCAATAGGTTTTTGGCTTTTTTTGCCGAGTCGTGTGAGGACGCCGAGGACTCTTCGTCGCTCGAGGACGACGAAGAAGACGAGCTAGATGAGTCGTCTTCGTCGGACGAGGACGAGCCTGACGATGAGGAGTCGTCATCGGACGAGGACGAAGATGACGATGACGAGGACTCGTCGGACGAAGACGCGCTCTTTACCGGTGCCGGGTTCGTCTCGATTGGTTTTATGTTGTGCACATCGCTCGAGCGTTCATTCTCTAGTTCACTTTCGATGTCGTTGGCGTCAAATAGATCATTTATTGCTTTCAGGGAATTTTCCGGAGGTTTTGTTGGTGTTTTTTCCGCTTTGGCTTTGGGTTTCATTCGCGGTTTTACTGCTCGCCGAGAGCTTTTGTCATCGTCCTCATCGTCGGTCAATTGAAAGTTACGTTCATTCGGCCTTTATTGTACAAAATAATTATTTTATTTGCTTTTTGTTAGTTAATTAAATTTTTTTTTTGCTGGCTTAATTATAAATAACTGGAGGCTTTTAGGCTCGAATCATTCTATTTTTAAATATTAATTTTTTTTTGAATCTTAATAAAATGAACTGTAAAAAAAAATAATTTTTTTAAAATTTTTTTTCTGTAGATTAGAAAAATTGCACTTTTTTAGTATATTTAAATTTTTGATCCCCTCCACAAAAAAATTTGATCCCAAAATTTTTTTTTCGAATTTAGGACTTGGTGAATTTTGGTACAAAAACAATAACAAAATTATAAAAATGCCAAATCTTAAGTTCTGAAGGAACAAAACATGTTCTGTAAATTGTAGCAACTGATACATCATCTTAACCACCACTTAAAGTTGAGTTGGATTTTTAATGAAATTTAATATCCCGAATTCAAAATTTTCTGAATTTTGCAGATTTATAGCAGAGTTTTGCAGAATCAGTATGTTGGTTGTACTAAGGATGTATCAGTTGTTACAGATGTTACAAATCATCAATTGGTTCTTCAGAATTTAAGCTTTGAAATTTGTTTGTACTAAATTTCGCAATGGGGTATTTAGCTCCATATTTTCTACATGTTGTAACAATTTAATGGTGAACGTTCAATTCAAAGATTTTTTTCATAGAATAATTATTTAATAGAATTTTTTTCAGAATAACAATCTCTCTTAATTTTTTATTGAGAATTAATTGACAAAATATATGAAATTTTCCTTAAATCTAAAAAACAACTTTAATTTTATTCAATCAAAATTTGGATTTTTTTAAATACATTTATATAAAATTTGTTTAATAATATCAACAAAAAAAGAATTTATGAGTATATTTCTATGAAATATTTTTCTATCAAAATATATTCAAAGAATTTTGTTTTTATTTTAATTTTCTTTGAAACGATACTTCATCCAATTTGATTAAAAAATTAAAATTTTTTTTCATGACATCGAATTTTAGAGTAAAAAAATCATAAAAAAGTTAAAAACTCTGAATTTAGGCTGGAGATTTTCTTCTTTAGCTAATACAGTTTATAGCACCAATTTGGAATTTTATAAAGCAAGTTTTAAGTTTTGTTTTTTTTTTCAGTGCTAAAATTCCCCAATTCATTAAGATTCTATTAATGCGATTTATCTTTTTTTATTTTATAAAATCTTTCCAAAGTTATCTTAAGTCTCAAATTAAATTCAAAGTCCAAAGTTTAATTTTTTTTTTTAAGTTGGAGCTTGGACTTTAATTTTAGTTACTTTGAATTAAAAATTAAGTCATTGTTAAGTCAATTCAATTAATATTTAAATTTTTACCGTTCCATGCAGTATTAATCACGACCATATGAATTTTTTGCCGTCCCAGGTAGTTATTGTGGTGGCCTAGTTAAAATCAAAGGAACTAAATTTAGTGTCCAAGTCCGGACTAAGACTTGTGTTGAGACTTGCGATTTTTAAACAGCTCTGAACCTTTTTAAGATTTTAACTTTTTTTTTTATATTTTTTGCTTAAATCCAATGAATAAATGTCTGGCTTGGACATTCAAATTTATTCTCTCAAGAGTCTTAATATCTAAAATGAATATAATGCCATGAATTGAAATTAAAAGATAAAATTCAAAATCTCAATTTATTAAAATTGCTAAAAGTCGCAAATAAAAAAAAATTATCATATTTAAAAGTAAACCAGATTTATAAAATTTAATGTAAAAAAATACTTTTATGTTCATCATTGAATCAATGCTTAGTGTTATTTTTAATTATGCAATAGCCTTCAAAATTTATTAGATGCACATTAATCCATAAGATCTGGTTAAAATTTAGCATGATTTTCTGATTAAGAAATATGTTTATGCATTTTATTTTATTTAAAAAAAATAATATAATAATAAGGGTTTCAAACGAATCGAAATTTTAAAAACAAATATAAAAATCGAATTGTGAGTTATTTTTTAATTCTCGAGAATTGTTTTAGTCATAAAATTTTGGAGCAAATTTTTATTTTTTTGCCCTCATTTTTTAAAATTAAGTTAATGTTATAAATTATGTGATAACTTTAATTAAAAAAGAGTGGAGCTAAAAACCGGTTGTAAAAGCTGAGACCTGAGAAATTTTTGACATTTTAAAGGGAAATCTTTAATTTCGATCTCAGATTCCAATTCTGTTTTTAGAAAATAAATAAAATAAAATAAACTGAATTTGACACCTACTTGCCATACATTGTAAAAAGTGGATAATTTAAATGTCTTGATTTAAATCCACAGAGCCCATAAAAAATTTATCCTAAATCTGAATTAAATCTTTTTGGTAAACAGTATGAAAAATTTATTTTTAACAATACTTGATTAAATCTAAAAATTATTCGTAATTTGAATACTAAATAAATTAAAAAATTAAAGTCAAAGGTTTTTAGACTCAAGGGTTTTTTTGTTGGTGGTTAAACAAAAATCGGGCATTCTAAAAGTTAAAAATAAGGCTTATATATATTAATGGTAGACTTATTAATAAAAATGGAAGGTAAATGTAAGGATCTAAAAAAAATTAAGGTAGAGCAGAATTTTAATAATATATTTTTTTCTTAAAATTTCTTTAGAAGATAACCCAATTTTTTTAGATACTAACAAAAATTAAAAATTGAAGTCGAAAATTTTCATTGATATAAAAAATTAATTACATTTTTTATTAATTACTGTTCATTGATGCCAATTGAATGTTAATATTTGCAAAATCTCACAATTTTTTTTAATGAAACACTGATATTAGTAAATTATAATTTTAGAGAATTTCGACTTAATAAAATTCAACTTGACGCCTCGTTGCTTGCAATCATTTGATTTATAGACATTATCTTTTATGAATAACTGAGGGAAATAAACCCTAATCTATTATAATATGTTCTAGATTTTTATTTGAAATAATTTTGTTGTTTCTTCTTAAACTTGATATATCATCACTTTTGAATAGGTCTTTGAGATGAAATCAAATTTATAATTTTTTTTCCTAAATTTTAGCATAAAATATTAATTTCTCGAAATTCTTTTTTTTTTTAATTCAACATTAAATGCTGATAGACCGCACTATGTGAAAAACAGATTAGATTTTTGATTCAGACTTAATTGTTTGGCTTGATGTTTATTTAGCATTTGAACAAAATTTAATTTCTATTTTATTTTTAATCTGAAAGAAACAAAAAATAAATAATTTCTTTAGTATTTATTTATTTTTTGAAATTTACAAGCATTTGTTTTTAATCTTTGCTTAATAAAATGTCTACTTAAATTAATCAAGTAGATGTAAAAACATTTAATTTCAATTCAACAATTAAATCACGAGGGAAATATTAAAAAATTGAGAAACAAATCTTCAACCAAATGCAGCATTTTCTTAAGTATTTAATTAATCTGAAGATTTTAATTCAAAAATATTTAAAAATAAAAAGGAAATCCCAGCAAGCTTTTTTTTTTGAATTTTTTATTTCAATTCAATTAGAAAAAAAAATTCCAAATTGAATTTAATTTACTCTGACAACTCGAGTGGAAAATCTATCTTCCATTTAAAATAAATATTTGCTCATTCTAATCAAACCGTGCCTAATTAGGAATACTTTTTTCCTTGGCAATAAACACCATGTTAAGCTTCGTTTATTCGTTCTGCCTATTTGCAAATAGAAAATCAACTCAATTTTTTTCAATACCCAAAATAAAAAATTTTTCCACTAATTTTAAATTAAATAATATTTTTGAAAAAAAAAAAAAACTAAAAAAAAAAAAAATCTTACCTAATGGAATTGCTATTTGGCGATTTTTTTGCATTAATTAAATTATCTTTTTCATTTTGATCACCGATCGAATGTTTATTAGAGGGCTTTTTGGACACCACGTGACTGTACCGTTTAATAAGCGGCTTAATTTGGGTCATTTCCTTAAAAGAGACAACTAGATTAGTTTAATTGAACAGGCATGGTGAGAGTGGCGAGCGTACATCGAATATTTTTTCCAAATCATAAATTTCATAGTTGATACTGCGGGTGGAAGTGGTGGATGTGGGAGCAGATTTTTTCTGGTTCGTCTTGAGTGGGGACGGTTCTTTGGCCGAGTGTTGAGTGAAATTGGTGCTGGATGGAGGCCGCTTGGTGTTGCTCGGGTGAGAAGTGGGCAGCGGTGGTGTGATGGACTTGGGCTTGTGAATGCTGTTGAAAGGGTGGCGGGTCTGGCTGGGGTTGCGGGCCGCCGAGCTGCTGTCGGAGAACATGCGGCGCGCCATCGTCGACAAAGAGTCCGTGCTCGGAACCTCCTTTTTGTACGGCTCCGGAAACTTGTTTGTGTGCTTGTCGAGTTGGGTGGTGTCTTGGTTCATGATACAAAACTGGGAAATTCCCTGGGTGATGTCCGCGTACGGGTTGGGCCGGTAGAGGGCGCCAAAGGGGGGAGTACAGTTGGTGCGTTGTCCATTTCGGTGGTTAGCGTGCAGTGGGTTGCCTGTTGACGTGCTGGTGTTGGCTGTACTAGTCATCAAGGAAAGTTTAGTTCAAAGCATCAACATACAAAAAAACGAAAAATTTTTAGACAAAAAGTTCCTTTAGATTGCCTCAGTTTTTGTTCCGATCTAACTCTTAAATCTAAAATTTCTGAGCAAATATTTAGCACCAGCTTGGCCACGATTTTCCCTGCAATTAATTTAATTCAAAAAATGCTTCGAAATATCAAGCGCGCACATACACGCATTAGCATTTGGAGAACAAGCTTTACAATGCTTTTTGTTTTTCAAACTTTTGTTTTCATTTGAATTAAACTTAAGCGGAAAGACTCGGCTTGTTTGCGCGAGCTTGGCCGCCAAGATCTTGTAAGATCTTGTAAGATCTTGGCGGGTTTTGAGGCAAATGCCTCTTGGTAAATTGGAATTTTAATTTCTATTTTGGGCCACAAAGGTTTTCTAAAATATTTTTAATTTCAGGCGTGTTCGATTCAAAGCAGACAAGCCAGATATTAGGGCCCAGCCACTGATGGTCGACCCAGACTTGGCAAATAAAAGCCTAAGAAATCAAATAAATTCAAATAAAAAAAATATTTAAAAAAAAAAAAAAAAAAAAAAGAAAAATCTCGTATCACACAACAACCATCAACAATAAACATTTATTAACATATAATGATGATTATAAAATTAAATATATTATTATAATTATAAAGCGCAGTGCCTTATTTAGAATTTTTCAAAACGAGACCAATATGCACCAAGTCTAGGCCCGCTTTGAACCACTCGGTCTAGTATTTTTTTAAATCCCAAGTTTTAACATTTTGACAAATAAAAAATAAAATTAAAATATTTTCTCTTTTATCTTTCTACTTGGTTCATCGCGAACAAAATTAAAATTAGCCCAAATTTTTTTTTTTTTTTTAAAGCTAACAATTAGAATAACTCAAACTATCTACAAAATTGTAAGATATTATGTAATTGTGAACACAATCGAAGCTTATTTAAACTAGTGTTTAATATTTTCTTTTTGTCTTTGGCTCATTTTTATTCTCGATTTAATTTGTCACCTGAAATTACTTATATTCACACCGGACACCAAAGACTCAGTCCGAGTAGAGAAAAAAAAAAAATTTTTTTTTCATTTTTTTCATTTTTTCTCAGCACTATTTGATTGAAAATGAAAATCTTTAAGATAAACTAAAAATTTGAGAGAAAAAAAGTTGAAAATTGAGAATTTGAAAGAGAAAAAAAAGTTGAAAATTTAAAAAATTCGCTAAATGCATTGCTTTGTGTGGAGCGGTGACAGAAGAGAACAATTTTAAAATTGTATTTTCGGCGAAAAAATAATTTTAGGTATTTGCTCGTTATAGAGCGACAAAATCCTATTAAAATGCGTAAAATAAAACAAAATAAATTTTCTAAAAAATATTTACACACACACAAATACACACACACGTATTCTCAAAGCTAAGATAGAAAATAAAACATAATGAATGTTTCGAGAAAAAATTCAAAAATTGGCCAAAATAATTTGCTGGCTGATGAGCCTCAGCAACTGAATGAATCCCGGATGGTTCAATCAACTAGCTAAAATTGCGTCACTACTTTTACGCAATTTTCTTCAGCACTCAGACTGTTATAAATACGAAATTATTAAATTACATTTAAAGTTTTAATTTACCTCAAATTTGCACTAGCCTGAGCCAAAATTGTTTACCTTTTTCTCTTACTAAGTCAACGGAACCGAGTGTGTCACCACGTCGATCATCTAAGGCCACAATCTGCTCAATATTTGTGCACCTAGAGCTATAAATAGCAACTTAGACTCACAAAGTTTTTGACGCTAAAAATTTTGAATTAAATTGAAATGAAAAAAAAAAAATGTTGAAAATAATTGAAAATCAAATTTAGAAAATGATAATTTTTATGAAGTAAAAAAAATTAAATGTAAAAAATTCTTTCCAAACTCGATTAAATGTTCTGAACTGCTCTCTTTTTTTTGTTAAAGAAAATTATTTTTCGATTCAAATTGCATTTAGATATGCTAGCCTATTTAGAAGTCTTGTTTAGAATAAACTTTGCTAAACAACTTTTATTAATCAATATTCATCGCCATTTATCTATATTCAAAAAGCGAGAATTCAAATTAGAAAATTAAATTCTAAAATAGAAAATTTGTTCAATTAACTAATTATTTTATTTATTTTCATTGGCAAAATTAGTCTATTTTTGTTCTTTTTCTATTTAAATAAAAAACACTGTATCCTAGTGCCCTATGCTAAATCCTTATTGATCTCGAACGCATTTAGGCAAAATAATTTATTGAGATTTTGATTATTCAGATGACGATGAGAGACAAAGTCTGATAGAAAGCGTGTTTGTGAATGTGACACGATGACTAATAGCAAGAAATTGGACTCTTAATTTAGATCAAATATGGACTCATACGAATAATTAATATACTTTAATATATTTTCTATTGAACACAAAAATTT